>JASUUG010000361.1:1200000-1527348 GCA_030449905.1 Luvunga scandens | reverse complement strand
AATAGAGTAAACTCACTTCCCTAAATAACTTAAAGAAAAACTAAATTTCTATAATCATAATAAAATAAAATATATTTTCCCAAGTTAACTATCTCATTCAATTTGATTCTAATAAAATAAATGCCAAAATAATAAAATACTATAATCGACTCTAATTAAAATAAGTCAAAATAAAATTCTAAATCTTAAAATTTCTAAAATAACATCCTACATTAGAAAAATAACCAACTCCCGGCACTTTCTGCAGTTTTTTCATATTTATGAAGAGAAGGCACTGAAAGAGCAAAAACTGTCAAGATAGTACTCAAAAGAATCAGCTTTTATTAAATTGACGGGGTTATAATTATGTTTTTAAGAACAAAGTGAAAGATGTAGATATTCACATAATTCAATCCTAGAGTATTATGTTGGAATAGTTTTAAAACTTTAAGCCCATATGATCTTTATTTCCATCAAACACGTGTTTGAGGAAGAAAATAAATTTGGAATCTTCACCTTGCTTTAGCATGGCTGAGATGGATGTGAAGCTTGTGCTAGCAGCTGCTGCCTTGAACTAGCTCCCTTGTTTTGAACAATCTGCTCACGCACACACAAGCTAAAAAGGAGAGAAGAGGGTAGAGCTACACTTTCGTCCAAGTACCAATTGTGTGAACAGTAAACTCCTGATGGGTTAGAGTTACTTAAATACTAGTTGGGTGTAGGGACTCTCATATGTTAGTACAAAATTACTCATCCTATTATGAGCTACAGTAACACAATTC
Organism: Luvunga scandens; assembly: GCA_030449905.1. NCBI lineage: Eukaryota > Viridiplantae > Streptophyta > Magnoliopsida > Sapindales > Rutaceae > Luvunga > Luvunga scandens. Next base: position 1,526,587 of record JASUUG010000361.1, on the reverse strand, counting down.
AAGGTTATACTTCTTTATAATATACTAGTATATAGGGTGTAATAAAATTGAATTCATTAGCGTAATATTTGATCACTTAATAAATGAGTCTATCAAAATTGTTCCGTAATATTTGACATTAGTCACATATTAATCTAATAAAATATAAAATAATTTGAATAATTTTTTGATAGTTCACAATATATGAGAAATAAATATAAATATATCAATCTCATTGTTGCTCATGATTTGCCATCGTTTTTGTTTTCCAATGAATTCAATAACTTTTTCATGGTACAATCTCATTTAGTCACTATATTTTAAAACTAATGTCTATTTAGTCCTTATATTTTGAAAATTACTTCAAAATACCTGCAATATAACCTTTTATTACCATTAAGTCTAGATTCTTGAAGGTAAAATTATAATTTTACTATTAAAATTTAAAATAAAAAGTAATTACTATTACCTAGATTCCTGAGACTAAAAACGTACGTGAACTCTGATATAATTTAAAAATAAAAATCTCTAATAATTTACTTTAGTTTTCTTTTGGTGACAAACCATAATCTTTCTGTTACCATCAAGTGTGTTATTAAATAAAGAAATCGTTAAGAGGAGTTACCATCAAGTGTGTTATTAAATAAAGAAATCGTTAAGAGGATAATTTACCATTGCTGCTGTCTTAGTTGAACCATTCGGTTGTAGAATTCAATAACAACTTTGTAAATAGGAAAGAAAAAACTCTGAAATTTCGAGTTTGCAAGCATCCAATGCACATTTAACTATGTTTCTATGAATATTCTTGTAAATTTTAGAGATAATCAGAGAAGCTGTTGCAGTTTTGCCCTCACCCCAACCTCAAATTAAAAAAAAAAAAAACTCCTGCAGTTTTCCCGATATATTTGCTGAGTAACGATTAGGTTCCCTCTTGTGTGTCATTAGTGAATTTTATAACTGATAACATTAATATTCTATTATCTATTAAATGAATGCCACGTTAGTTGAAATTTATCCCTAGCATACTCTTTATTTGCTTCCCTTTGGCTTTCTAACTTTATGTTTTTTCTTTTCTCCAATAAAAATTTCCTACTTCTTTGAGGTTTCACAGAAAATAAATAAATGAATCAACAGTTTAACACACAACTTATGTTTTATGTAATATTAAGGAATATCAAAGTATATAGATGTAAATAAAGAAAATCTCTTGTATATCTCAAGAGCTCCTTAGTTGAACAAAAACTGCACTCACACAACGGACCATGGACCGACAATAGTACATGTCCTTTTATTTATTTAAACATAACACATATGAATAATACTACGCTTATAAAGTTTGTATTCCCTATTGACAAAATGACAACGTCATTTTATATTAAAAAATACAAACTTTTTGAAGCATGACATTACTTAACTGTAATCAAGTGAAATTTAGCCACCTAACCAGTCTTGTTAGGATTTCTTCCGTATTGAGGAACTATAAGAAGATTAAGATTCTCTTCATCTATCTCATCAATAAGAATACTTGTAAATACATGTGGATAACCCTCCTTCATAACAAACGTCTCAAACCATTCTGTCTTTCCTGCAAATTTGATAATGGAAAACTTATTCATAAATGATAAATTATTAATGTAAGAATAGAAATGGAATTCACATGAACTTATTCTAAATTAAAGTTCCTGCAAAAGCAGCTTCCGTGTTCTTCAATATTTCAGAAAAGAACTCTCCCTGCGTGTGTAACTAAAAGCAATTAGCTAGTAGCTGAGCGAGTTTTTGCTTCTAGCATGATATGGTATATATACAGATTCAAGTACCCCGCACTGTCTTGCCAGTGATAAAATAGAAGTTCCTGCATCGATTCGGGCAAGATCACGTTCCCATTAATTAATAATAAAAGTACACAAAATAATTGACATAAACTAATATTCAATTTGATAGTTATGAATTATTAGCTAAACTATTATTTTTTTAATTGTTGCTTAGCTTTTAGGTGATGGGAAATAGATTAAAAAATTCGGAAAGGTGCTCAACATGGGAAGATGGTCGGCCACAAATTTCTAGATTAAATCATAATTAATTTCTAGATTAAATCATCTGTTTGCACTTTGGATTGGATCTAATGTTCAGCTGACCTATGCTCATTTCTTCAAAATTTTCTGCCATAGTAATAGACGATTAAGACTAGGGGCGGCAATCTGGGTCAAGATTCATTTGTTCGATTCGATTCTATGTGCATTAAATGATTTTGGTTTGAAAAAATTCATTCATTTAATAAATGACTGAATTCGATTCTATTTGTTAACTAAACAAATTGAGTCTAGGTTTATGAACATTGCTTCATTTATTTTTTTTGTATTAATTCAATAAATGGGTCATAAATAAATTAAATACAATTCATTCATTTAAAAAAAATTTATTATTTGCTTAATTAAATTATTGATTTATCCTTTAATATGTGTGAAAAAATTTTAAAGTTTGAATGGTAATATAGTAATTATAAATGATAATAGACAAAGTATATAAATAAAAATTTGTTTATTATTCGTTATAAGATAAACAAATATTAACGAATCTATATTCGATTCGATTCATTTATTAATTTTATTAAACAAATTAAACGAATTGAACTGAATATTCATTTAATAAGCGAATTGAATCCAAATAAGTAGAGTTTTGACCCAATTTGTTTACCATTAGATTTGAATTCAAATCATTTATTGGTTTTGTCGCCCTTAACTAAGATTTAATTAGTTTTATATTTTTATCAAATAACCACCAATTGTTTTAAAAGCTTAGTAAAAAGATCAGCTCAACACTGAATCTAAAATTTTTTTTTTGACGAATTATATAGAATGAGGGTGGCGTATTGGGGCGTAGTTAGTGCATGCAACGTAAATAATGATCAACGGCTGAAGTTTCCTCAGACTAGATCAATGACTGAAATTTCGTTAAAAGATTATGGATTTCGCTAACAAAAAGATTGTGAGTCCGTTTAGGACTTAGATCTCGTTCCTACTAATTAAACATGAAAGTACACAATAACTGTAAATAAACTAATAGTTAATTTCCTAGTTATTTATTATTAGCTATATTTCAATTATACGATTTTCGTGGGAGCATACAAGGTCCGATTCAATGAAAAAATGTACCAATTGTTATGATATTGGTGGCTCTCCACCGCTTGCGTGCATGATCTCATCTTAATCGATTCATCAACCCACTAGCTTATATTAGCTAATTAGTTGATCTATTTGCAGGATCAATACTGTCAGAGGCAAGCCCCATTCTCATTTAAGAGGGCGCTACTATATATATATATATATATATATATATATATATATATATATATATATATACATAGATATATATATGAGTTGTATGATCCTACAAAAAGAATTCTAATAACTATGTATACTTTTACAGACTCTTCCTCTAATGTGAGTGCCTCATTTTTTTCATGTAAACACACTTTAAAACTACGGGGTTTAAGAGAGCTAGCTTTTAACTCTCTTAAACTACACAGTTGCATAGTTTATTAAAAATTAATTTTTTAAACCGCAAGGTGTAACTATGTGTTCACACTAAAAAATATGGATATCCGCACCTAAGAATGATTATACCTTTACAATTATTAATTTATTTTCAACAAATTGTTTTCTCTTTCTTTTGTTGGAAATATGTGAGCCTATTTTTTTGTTGATGTTTTATAGACTTAATTGTAATCAAATTTATGCTATCTTTTTTTATAGGAAAACAACTTTTATACTATAAAAATAAAATTTTTATATGTTACAGCCTAAATACTTCAATAAATAAGATATGTGATATCCTACTCTCATAATAGAATAACGTAAATTAAATATGTTGGATTCATCTTATTTGGGGGCCTAAAAACCAATAGTCCAAAAAGTCTTCCCTAATGTATAATTATTATTAGACTTTGACTTGGATGAAACTAACCAAAAGAATTTACATATAAAAGCAAGCGAAGCGGCAATCCTAGGGAATAGGTTTGTGAAACAAAAACGAGATTAAAACCACAGTCAACCCCACACATAGCATCGAACGCAGGTGTTTTGATGTAAGTATAAATTGTCACTATACGCATCACACACATACACAGACGGCACCCTCTTACTCACTCACTCCTCTCACTCACGCCCAAATCTCACCTCACTCACTCATCTTTCCTTCGACCAGACTTTCTCTCTCTCTCCCCATCGTGATCGCATCTCACCGTCGCCTTCTCTCTCTCTCCCCCATCGTGACAATTCAGACGCGATTCATTGGACTCGTAGTCAGATGTATTTCGGCACTCTGGTTCGGTGTTAACTTAATTTGGATGAAGCTTACAAAAGAAAAAGACAATTGCCAGTTACAATTTAAGGAAAGAATGAGAGAGAGAGAAGCATTTATTTTTCTTTCCTAAAATAGCGAGAGAGAGAGAGAGAGAGACAGAGTGACCGACCCGTTCACCCCGACTCACGACCCGCGACCCGCGACCCGTGGTTTGACCCTACCCAATCTCACGATTCTAGCCACCCCTACCAGCCAAACTTGGTACCGATCTGAAGCTTGAGACCCGACCAACGCATCCTCGTCATCATCGCAACTAGAAACAGACCAGAACGCCTGTGATTATAGCTTCAAAAGCCGCAGCTCCACCCATTATCATCACTGTCAATCTACCCGGAATTAAGCCGTGCCACCACTTAGATCTTGTTCCTCAGCTCACCCTCATCATTTTTCAACCAACCTCATCATCTGAAACAGTCGAATTGCCACCGATCGACCGTTGGGAAGCTCACAGTTTTGGCGAGCTCGATCCGCCGTCACCGCCGTGCGTGGGAGGTCACCGCCAACATTATTGGACTCACCACGGTTAGAACTATCAGACCTGAGCTTCCCATTGCCATTGACTGAGTTTCGGTCACCGTTGACCGTTAGGGGCAATTCAATAATTTCACAAACTTAGGGGTAATTTTGTAAATTTGAAATTGGTGGACATTTTGGTAATTTCATATTAGGCTAGTTAGGTAATTTGAGATTTCGAGGGTAATTCGGTAATTTATATCGTTAGAGGTATTTTGGTAATTTTACATTTTCCGGGGGTAATTTCATAAGTTCAGAACTTATGGATATTTTTGTAATTTGAGTTGAGGGTAGTTTGGTAATCTGTGATTCTGGGGATAATTTGGTAAATTTTGATATCGAGGGCATTTTGCTAATTTTATGGATTTGAGATTAATTTATTGCGAATAAATGTCGTTTCGAGCATATTAGTTGTCGATACTAAGTTCGGATATCGTCACTGTGAGTGGAATATACAAAACTTATTTTCATTGTAGTTTATTATGATTTAAACATATGGTAAAGCATATTTGAACCTTGACGGACGGGCAATAACGCACTATTTGGGTACTGTCACGTCTCGGAGCTACACGGATAGATTGGGAAATGCTATCTCATATCTCGCTATATATATGCATTCATAATCTGATCCTCAAAAGATAAAATCGCCCGAGTACACAGCCCAAAGCCTCCGTGTGTACTCAAACGGGCCCCCAAAGCCTGTATCTCATCTGTATTTGAATATTTATATCTTTGTAATCATCATATCACATGCATATGCCCCCAAAAGGCGAGCGCGCCCAAACACATGGTTCAAAACCTTTATGTGTGTTCAGACAAGCCCCAAAAGCCTCATATATCATCATATCATCTGTATCATAGTATCTGAAGGGGAAGGGTACTGTCTAATGATTTTAAAAACAATTATTATACTCATATTCATATACATTTATACACATATACATAAGCATATAATCTCATTGGAAATCTCATTTCCTTTTTCATTTAACATACCTTAAATCTATTTCTTTTTCTTTAAAATATTATCATGCATATATTCAAAATCGATAATAAAATCATTAATCATACACATTTTTAACAATAAATACTAATACGCAGATAAAATCCATTTCTACAAAATCATTAAATCAAAGCATTTAAAACTTATTTCATAAACATGCTTTACTATCATAATAAACTATGAAAATCAGTTTTATTCCACTCACATTGACGATGTCCAAACTCGGTATCAATAATATTCGCGAGTTGATTCACGTTCGCGAATCCTCCTAATTCAAGGAAATAACATAATTAATTTCCGTGAATGTGAATTATAACTAATAAACTTGAAATAATATTTATCCGTAATAAAATATTCCTAAATCTATAAAATTACCAAAATGCCCTTGATATCAAAATTTACCAAATTATCCTCAAAATCCCAGATTATCAAACTACCCTCAATTCATATTACAAAAATAACCACGAGTTCTGAATTAACGAAATTACCACCGAAAATACAAAATTACCAAAATACCCCTATCAACTTAAATTATCGAATTACTCCCAAAATCTCAAATTTCCTACTGTCTTAATCTGAAAATACTAAAATATCCATTAATTTTAAAATTACAAAATTACCCTTAAGTTTGTGAAATTACCAAATTGCCCCTACCTGTCAACGGTGACCGGAGCTTAGTCAACAGTGACCAAAACTCAATTAACGGTGACGAAAAACTCAAGTCTGATAGTTCTGACCTTGGTAAGTCCAATGGCACCGATGGTAACCTCCCACACGCGACAACAGTAGTGAATCAAGCTCCCAAAGCTGAGAGTTTTCTAGCAGCCATTCGGCGGCAATTCGGCCGTTTCAAGTGATGGGGTTGGTCAGAAAATGATGAGGGTGAGTTGAGGAACAAATCCCAAGTAGTAGCACGGCGTAATTCTGGCAAAATCATAGCGAGGTGAAATGCATTTGGCCGCGGCTTTTTCGAGCTTGATCGCAAACGTTCTGGTCAGTTTTCAATGATGATGATGCTGGGGTATGACCGACGGCTCACAAGCTTCAGATTGATACCTTGCTTGGTCTATGAGGTGACCAGAATAAAAAGATATGCTTGGTCTAATGTCGAAATAAAAAATACGTAATACACTATATTAAAGAAATCAAGGTGCATATGCTACAAAATCTGTCTCTTATGGTTGGTTTATTGCTTTGGATTGTTTTAATTTATTTTCTACCTATGTATTTTTTGTACACATCTTATTTTAGTCACATGAAGAGAGAGAATTTGTTTCCACTTAATTTGTAACTGTTTGTGTATGGTTTCTTTCCCAACAAAATACATACAAATTTTTACCATCCAATCAATGCCTACTAATTGGGGTTAAATTTAATATATCCAAATTCTAAATTGAAAAGGATGATTGCCTTTCACTCTTTGACCATAAGCGATGTAATGGCGTTATCACACTAGCGACTTCTTCATTCAATAGACTGTATGGGTTAGGATACAAGTGAACTTGAGGAAGAAACACTTCAAACACATTGATCAAATCTACATATGAATACATGGAAAAAGGAAAAAAAATTGGTTGCCAATTCCTAACCATTAGATAAACAATGATAAACAGAAATAAAACTACTCTATTGTAAAGAAAAGATACTTATAAGCTATTTACAAATAAACTCAGTTATTTCAAAGGAAAATTAATGAATAAGAAAGCTGTAGATTATTTCATTAAAAATACCTAAGATATACAGTTTATTCAACTATAGATATAAATAAGAAAAAAGAAATCTTGTGAATTTATTCTCTTTTGGTAAAGTTTATATATATAGCAAAGTATAGCAAATAAGAAGTTTTCAGTTTAATATCTATTTTCAACACAAGCATGCTACTCTATCTACATATATCAAATAATTTTAGTGCATAGTTAAAAGCTATTAGAGATGCTCGATTATAAATAAATCACTACTCATTTCCTCAATTTATTCATTCCAAAAGCCTATTTAACAAGGCAAAAAATAAGTTCTCCAACTATAGTTTCCTTAAATTGAGCCTGCTTTTTTGTGTTTGAGTAACTGTGAATCTCCATATTTATATTAAGTATAATGAACTTTGGACATCAAATATTTCAATAGTTTGAGAGTTTGTTTAAAAATCATTTCTACTAAAAAAAATAATATTTGCAAACTCAGTTAAGCCTTTATAAAATGAATATGAGATTTATTATACTACTTAAATCTAATTACGTGAACCATTTTAAGAATATCACCCTAAATTTTAATTAAGCATTCAGTAGTTTTGCCTGAATATAAAACTTTAAGAAGATAAAAAATATATCTATAGAATAAAAATATAATCATTATATATCTCCACTTACAACTAATATTGCTTTAACTTGATTGAGATCATCACCCAAAATCACTTTCAACATTTTCCATAAACCTAGAAAGGAAGAAAAGAAAACAAACTTTAAAATATAATTATTAAATATTAAGACATGCGTATATAACATAATCTTTTACTAGAATATTCATGGAATATTCCATAGTTCTTAAAATTACTACACTACATTCAATAGATATTTGATACAATAAATTAATTTCCATGCTATTACTCATGTGCTCATCATCCAAAATAATTTCTTGAAAGCCTTAAAAGTCTTAAACTAGGATGTAAAACTTAAACTAACACAAAATAAGAATGCGAAACTCAAATCAATTGCAAACTGTAGAAATCAATAATCAGGCTAATGTTTAAGTTAAATCAGTTCAATAAAAAAGGGAAAAAAAAAAATAGAAAAGACTAATCTTTAAGAGTAGTCCCAAATATAATTAAAATAGATTTATGCCTTTGGTACTTTATTCTACCACTGTAAGCAACAATATTAACACATTTTTTTAAAGTATTGCAAGTTAGCAGATTTATCGCTAATCAAATCTAATAGGAAACATTGACAACTTAAATTTAAGATTTTCTTTACTTCAATACTATTCGGAATGTTATGGAACTTATAAAACTAGACATGTCAATGTGCCATATATAAAATTTTCAAGTCATTTGGATGACTCTACATTAGGTTCTCACATGATAAAACTAGATAAGTCAAAACGCATATGAAACTATAATAGCAATAGCAAATATTTGAATATTTATTAAATTTAAAACTCTAAATATCTCAGAATGATACTTTCCATATTTTATGTGGACATATAGGTCAACAACATATTAAAATTTGAGTTCATTCTAATATCATTAGACTAGTCTTGATAGGATAAAAAATTAATGAAAAGTTTCGTCAAGAGAAGTTGTTGTAGAGGCAGCAAATTTCGAAAAATCATTGAAAAAAAACTATAAGTTCAATCAAAATGAAATTTTTGAGATTTGAAGTATGTGTATAGAAGTTAGTTTTTCTAAATTTCAGCTTATTCTAACCCTGTTAGACTATTCATTTGCAATATAAACATGGTACATAGGTAATTTCTAATTAAGTTGGACAGCAACCAACCATATTTAAAAATCCATTGAAAATCAAACATAAACTCAATTCATTCCAAAATGTCCAGAACTCAAATATTCGCATTTAACTTGAGTTTCTCAAAGTTTCAAATCAATTAAAAGTCATCTAATTAAGTTTTGAGATAACCAAGTCTATAACAATAGTCTATCAATCCTCAAATTTTCAGCAGAATTTCATAAAATATTAATCAACTTTTCACCTCAAAAATCAAGTTTCCAGCAACTCAAATATAATCAATCCCCATGTTAAAAGCAAAATTAGGCATAAAAGCAAACAATAACCTTGCTTTTGACATTTGAAATATCCAAAAGTATAAACTTAAGCACTTGAAGGCATACATGCATAACTAAAAGATGAGGTGATTCACAAACTAAAATCCCAAATTCACCAATATCATTACCATAACCTCAGTGATTTATAAACTGCCCAACAAAGAAAAAGGTTTCACTAGCCTAAATGAAGACAGGATTGTTATTAAGCACCTCTAGCCTAAATTAACAAAATCATTCACTTAAAACGCTGGATTAATAAAATCATTCACTTTAATAAGCAAACAACCCTAGATTTCCAAACAAATACAAAGCCTGAATCATACTTAGTAATTACATTAATCAATTAACTCATAAACACTTAAAAAATAGGAATGGAGAGCAAGGTAAAGAACTATTAAAAAGCTGATTTGATTTTTAAACCTGACTTTGCCCAAACAATATTGCACTTTCCTCACAATGTCTTCTAGGTTTTGACACCGTAAAGATTGTGTCTCTTTAAATGGCAAACTAATGAACTTTGAACTATTTGTGATGGCGGTTTCACAGCTAGTCTAAGTTTGTTAGCTAGAAAAAGAAAGAGAGATATTGATGGGCTTATAGGTCATAAGGGAGAGTTGAGGTTTTTACTTAAGAAAATTTTAGGTTTTGGGTTTCCATACACACCATTAAACAAAATATATAGTATATACTAAACCCATGATTGCATAATTCCATTGTTCTTTTAATTAACAAATTGCATTTAACCTAAATCCATAATTATTGATTGTAATCATTCTTTTGATTAAATAAATTCAATTCGACCTATAATGTAGTAGCCTTTTATTTATTTTATTAAATATTAAATTAGCTTATAAGCAACAAAAACCCTAGATTTCCAAACAAGTGCAAGGTCTCACTCGCACTTAATAAGCATCAACCAATAACAGAAGCACTTAAACAATGAGAATAGAAAACAAGATAAAGGGTGGCCACTACACTAATTTAGACTTGCAAACCATAACTTTGCCCAATTCTTCACAACACTTTCTAAGTGCTTTCATTGGTATTTTAGCTTAAGGATGGCAGCTTTCAAGTTAGATCATTGTTAGATAGAGAAAGAGAGAGAGAGAGAGGAAGAGAGAAAAAAGAGAGCTTGGGCGGCCGTGGGATAGATTTTTTTACTTAACAAAAATTTTTAGATTTTAGATTTTATATGCACCATCCATTACAACAACGGAGTATCAATGGTTTCCCAATAATTTACTTTAAGTTTTAATATTTTTTTACTTATTAATTAGAAAATTTAGGATGCAACTCTTGGCCCAATGGTTTAGTGTTTAAAATTAAAAAGTTATGGATTAGAGGTCTTTAATATCGATTGATAGTTGATACAAAATCAAAATTTTATGTTTTTAACTAGCAATACCTTAGTGTCACAAAACAAATGGCCCAAATACATGTAACTACTGATACTTTTTAATAAAGTGTCACAAGATTAGTGTCGCAAAAGATGATTTTTCTAGTAGTAGTACCGCAATTCTTATGCTATAGTGTCGTAGTTATCATGATACTATAATAATAGCTATAATCGCTAACACTATAATCGTGACACCACAAATTATTGTCAATAAATTTTAACTACCAAATCAATGACACAATTAGCAAGTATCATTGTAAGTACTTAGTAGCACTATTTTCATGTTGTTGAAGACTATTTTTCTTGTAGTGTATAATTTGTTATTTTTCCTTTTTCAAAATCACAAAAGCAATATATATATATATATATAAATAATTTTGAAATCACGTGAAAAAAAATTTTTGAGTAGTATTAATACGAGTACCTTTGCCTATATAGTGGTCTTATCCAACAAAAGATTCTTCTTTGATAGATCTGCACTCCATGTAGAAACAAGACGCAAGCTACCTTCTTAACTAAGGTTTAGTGTGTATTGGTGATAAAAATGTAATTTTGTACATCTGTTTTTGTGTTTTACTCAAAGACAAAGTGACAAATCACTAATTTTATTTTTATTATACAAAAAATGAGTAGATTAAAAAATGAACTTAAAAAAAAAAAAAGATCCAGAGAGGTAGCTGTCCACGTTGGACTTTCTGTGGCTTCGCCACTGGAAGCAACAAGGATCAAAGAAGAGTGGTGGTTAAGGTCAAAAGAAATTTCAGGAGCAAGTTGGGTAATATGGTCGTCGTAAATGTTTCTCAATTAATGAGTCCAAACATTACAAATGCAATTTGACTTGAGAATAATATAAACAGCACAGGATGTTAATTGCCGCCGTCGAAACATGGGAATAAAAAAAATTGAAAAGCATAAAGAAGTTAAAAGAAAACAAGAGCAAGATGTAAGAGATGACTTATCATGGAGATTTGTATTTGATTAGTTGTAAAAAAATGAAAGAAAAATATATTGTACCTAGTATTTTGATTATTTACCAAATATAAGATGTTATGTAGAAAACGATGAATCAAAATTAAGAATTTAACTACTAAAAACACATGTTATTGTATAATTTCCAACTTTTCAATTTGAGATGGATATTGTTAAGAAGTTTAATAATTTAGAGATTAATCTCCACAATTACATATTTTAAGGACATTTAAACATCTAATTAAACTCATATGATAGCTTCCATTGAGAAAGATCGATCTCCTTAAAAAAATTCCTCGTATAAATAGAGCTAGTATCAGTTAAAGTGAACATTCATGTAATTAGCTAAGACTAATTTCCGGGGAGAAAACAATTAAACAAACGGTATAATCTAATGTGGCTCTTTCTAATTGATTTCCCGACATTTACCAAAAATCACACATGTATGATAGTCATAATATACTAGCTAATGTTACACGCAATGATGCACAAATTAATTTGTACTAAAAAAATTGAATAATGCTTTTATTTCGGTAATTGATGTGGGAAAATTTAAACAAAATTGTAGAAAAAATCAGTAAATCTTAATCTACTGCTACGCTAAAACTTCATGCTGCTGCAGTGACATTGGTTTCAGGATTCTCAATCTTTCTCCGCCGCCTTATAGCAATGACGCAAGTTACTACTTCCAAAATAACGGCAATGGCTCCCAAGGCAATAAGAATACAAACATACACCAAGCGCCAAATCTTCAAAGGGTTCAAAATATTAAAACCCTCAAAGATGTTGAAGATGCTTAATATGATGGTGGCGTATCCAACAGAATGGTGGTAAAAGTTCCACCAGGTCCTGTACTTGTGCTCCTTCTTTGGTCTCAGTTTCAACGCAAGAACCTGAATGAAGCCAAGAACGAGAAGTAGTATCCCAATAGTCCTGTGAGTAGAATGTTGAATGCTATGAGATTTGTTGCCAAGATAAATTCCTGTCCCCGCTCCGGCAATACCAAGTAAGTAAGCCGAGGATTGGCATATGATGTGAGCATAAAACCAAGCAGGATCAGCTGATTGAAAGACCTTCATGTACCTGGCAGTAATAGCACCCACTGGCATCAAGAAGCCCCAACTAACTGCGTTAATGATTCCATGAACCTGCTTGAAATGAAGAGTACTCGAGGTTGCTCCTTTGGTAGTCGTAACTTTCCCAGAAAGAAGATCCAACGTACCCATTGATTTGACATTGTCGCCTTCTAGAGCATGCATGCCAAGGTGATTGTCACCACGCACAGGACCTTCTTGCCACACGTGGCTCACTGTGGTCATGTTCTTTGGAAGCACTATTGTCGCATATATTATCATCTCGTTATTGGAAAAGTCTGCCGAAATCATGGGAACATGGAAGCTCAAGTTTCCCTCTTGTAACTTGGTGCCATAACTCATCACCGGCGATGTGTATGCCTTCAAGATTCCGTTAGGGTTACGGTAGGCTACAAGAGATTGAGAGCCGACCATGCCTTTACCGGTAGGGTTTATAGCCCACGCAACCCATCTGGTTGGTTGCATGCCTACATGACGATAGGCCAAGTCGACAGAGCCGGTCGCTTCGTCATAGCTCCAGTGGAGAAAAGAATTTAAAGCTTGCAAATCAACGCATGCGCCGTATTTGTTGTTGTGGGAGGTGAAACGGTAACTAGTACATGTTTGAGTTGTTTGAGCGAATGAAGAAGATGAAGAAAGCAACAAAGTAAAAAGCGCAATCAAAAAGATTCTCTTCATGGATTTTTTCGGGAGTTTAAAGACAAACTAATTTTTTATTTTCTACAAGCAATCTATCTCTTGCAACTGCTATGTATTTATAGAAGTAAAATAAATAGGAAATCTCAGTTCCTCATGAACTTGAGTTTCCTATTCGTAATAGGAATGACACCAATATAGATTAGGAAACCTCACTAGGAATCCTTCTGTGTACAGGGAACTAGAATAGGAAATTTCATAAATATATATATGATTTTGCATGGCTTGTGGAGTAGACGTGTTACACGCGTCTATATTTCGCAATGATGCAAACATGAACAAAAATTCGATAAATATATTAATCTTGATCCTGAACGAAATTTGTGAGACTGTTAAATTTGTATTACAAATTTTTAATAGGTGGCTGAATTGCATCGAGGAGATTAAGACTAATGAAGTTTCTTTCTAATTTATGTTTTTTTAGAACTGTCATACTATTGTTGATTGTTGAGCCAACCTAGGCCTGCAATCCTTCGAGCGTACTTAGCGGCCAACCGCCCGGTCCGCCCCCTGATATTCAGAGCACCCCTTTCAAGGAAGTCAATGGCTTTCCCATCAATGGCTTTCCCATTGTAATAATCTGATTGATCAACGATTTTATTTGTCTTTTAGGTCTCTATTTAGGGGTTAAGGCAAGGCTCACTTTGTCCCCTGATTTCTTATACTTTCATTTTCATTATCAACAAAATTCCTCCGCAATGAAGCTCCATTCATGTAAAATATATTATTAAACTTTAAAGATTTCATTCTTTCAGTGGAATGAAAATTTTTTGAAATAAAAAAAATGAATAAGAGGTAATTATTAAGTTATACGGTTGCTTACGAATTAATGTGATACTAGGAAGGAAATTTAATGGATTTTATGTGTGTATGTATGAAACATATTCTTGCTTTTTTAGAGTCAACATAACACCTTAAAAATCAATATATAGTTCTTTAAATAGGGAGATTGTCAATTTTATCCTACTAAAATCAATATATACCACTTACCTTCTTAATATTTTTATATTAACCAATAATCCTGCTGGCAGTATTATTTTATACTATTACCTTTATTTTTAAATACATTTTATTCATATTTACTATAGATTAAAAAAAATATTATCAATGGAAATTAAAAAAAAGTTTAAATACGAAAAAATATATATATGTTTTGATGTAAAAAAAGAATTAATAATAAGATATTTTTCTTATAATTTTTAATTATTTTTTTTATTTTTTTCTTATAGCCAATATATATTTTATATTTATTCTTGCTCATACTTGATATAGGTAACAATAATCTCAAATCAGACAATTAACGCATGGAAAGGAAATGTAGAATAATTTTCATCTTTTCGATGAAAAAGTAGTTCCCAGAAATAAAATTAATTCAATTCATATTAATCTATTCACTCCTGAAATTCCTCACTTGGAAAGAAAAATGAGAAATAAACTTGTAGTGGGTTCAATTTTTGGTATAAAATGCATTACAAGTTTTGCAGTCTCTTTCATTGAAATCAAATTTTCTTCATTTGTATAGCAGTAACATAGAAACTCT
Organism: Luvunga scandens; assembly: GCA_030449905.1. NCBI lineage: Eukaryota > Viridiplantae > Streptophyta > Magnoliopsida > Sapindales > Rutaceae > Luvunga > Luvunga scandens. Next base: position 1,511,260 of record JASUUG010000361.1, on the reverse strand, counting down.
CAACTGCTAAGCTGGCTAACTTCTCTTGTTAGTCAAGCGCAACAAATTAGCAATGGCAAAACAGCTCTCAGCTTTTGTTCTTTTGCTTCTCATTGTATGCTGGCCTTCTCCGCTTAACCATGACCACAGGTTAGTTAATTTATAACAACACGAAATTCCAGTTATATATACAAAATTTATGCAATGATGGTTGATGCCAAATTTTAAGCTTGAAATTTTTAGGTGTCTCGAATAACTTGTAGCATTTGTAATTCTCTGCAGGGGCAATACCACCAGCAAATGAAGGCAAACAGGGATGGTTCTGACACAGTCTTAGCATTATTGCCCAATTTATACAGAATTTTGACATTTTAAGAATTTGACTCTATGTCAAGAAATCAAGTTCGTTGATTCTCTGTTAAATTTCTTGAAAGTGTTAAAAAATTTATGATGGACAGGTTAGGCAATTCGTGATTGTCAGAGTGAGTGAGCCTATAAGGCCCCATATAATCCAAAACCGGGAGCATAACAGGTTCAGTTTCCTGTCAAGCAAATATTAACTTTTCGAGTTCTCTTTTCTATATATCTTTATACCTTTTTCCGGTGAGCAAGCAACAGACACGCTGAAAGTAGACGGCAAGGCTTCGTGTACTTATTTGTATCTAATAAATAACATGGTTCGTCCCGAAACCTTCAACTGGAGATTGACCGCCAAATGCATGCATACAGTTCTACTGCGACAAAGCATACATTGACTGTAGGATTACACCCGGGGACCCATGTAACGAGCCTAACAACAATTACTCTCATGCTTCACACTATAAGAAAGTTCACTTTTTGCAGCACTGGATGATCGCCGCATTAAGTCTCGTGTAGCATTTGGTCTAACGCTGTTTTGGACGATGCTACAAAAGGTAATAGGCCTAATATAGCAGTCAGCAGATGCTGTAAAAAAGCTGTAACAAAAACGCTGTAAAGACAAAATAACATTAGGTAAACGCAGCAAAAATTGTCCTGCCAAAAAACCAACAATCACTTGGTCCTTCAAATATTGAAATTGAATATTCATACAATTTATGAAAATGGAATATCCAAATTTCAAAATGAATATCCATACAAATATTTAGATCTGAAAAGTTACTGCATATGTCTACACAAATATCAAAATTTGACACGACCCGCTCCGAATTCACAGGATGAATCGGCTTGGTTTTTAATAAATCAATCAGAAACAATCTAATCAATGATTATTCTGTCAAAAATTCGGCAGAGTCTCCCCTAAAACTATTACATAACTAAATCTACAAAATTATAAATCAAGTACTCCCAAAAGAATTTCAAATACAACTATCTCCGAACAACTAATCTCCTCAACAAAATACCGAATTATTCAATATCCAATATAAGAGGAATTACAAATGTTATCCACAATCCCCGAAATATAATAAATTATACAATCCAAAAATATCTCAATAAAATATCTACGACTCCTAACACCATTATGTGGCCATAATTCCGAAAATAACAATTATTGTTGAGTCGACTATTGTACCTGCGAATCTCCTGTGGGGATAAAAAATATAATAAAACAGAATGAGTATAAAACTCAATGAGTTCAGTGAGTGAATAATAGTTTTTTATCATAACTTTACTCTAAAATAATTAATCATATCAAAACACAATTTCATCAAAATATCACAAGAACTTAAATAACTTATTAAGTTCAAATCATGTACTCAAATAACGATATCACAAATATACTGCATAAATCAATGGAAATTCATAATATTTATAACATCAATACTGAATGCTGAAAACTATCACCAAACAAGTACCCAAAGGAAATAATCTAATCATATATGGACCTCAATGGACGGGCGATGATGTACTATCTGGGTACAATTACGCCCCAGAGCTACACGGATAGATCGGAAAAAGCTATATCACATCACATCCGAACCTCATCGGACAGGCAATGATGTATTGTTTGAGTACCGCCACGCCCTCGAGCTACACGGATAGATTGGAAAATATCATTTCATATCTCATCATATCTGTGCATGCATAATCTAGTTCCCAAAAGACAAAGTCGCCCGAGTACACGGCCCAAAGCCTCCGTGTGTACTTAGACGGGCCCTAAAAGCCTGTATTTCATATGTATCATCTCAATATCAATATCTCTGCATTCATCATACCACATACATATGTCATCTCATCTGTATTACTGTATCTAGAGGAGAAGGGTACTGTCTAATGATTTTAAAAACAATCATTATACTCATATTCATATACCTTTGTACACATATATATAAACATATAAACTCATCCGAAATCTCATCAAAAATCCCATTGGAAAATCTCATTTCCTTTTTCATTTAACATGTTGTAAATCTACTGTTCTTTTCTTTAAAATATTATCATGCATATTCAAAATCGGTAACCAAAATCATTAATCAAATATATTTCTCGTAATAAATACAAAAACACAGATAAAATCCATTTATATAAAATCATTAAATCGAAGCCTTTAAAATCAATCTTGTAAACAGGTCTTACCATATTTTAAAATCATAATAAACTGTAATGAAAATAGATTTTGTATATTCCACTCAGAATGACGGTATCCGAACTCGATATCGACAACGTCTGCGAGTTGATTCTCGTTCGCGGATCCTCCTAATTTAAGAAAATAAAAGTTGATTCTCGTTCGCGGATCCTCCTAATTTAAGAAAATAACATAATTACTAACCATAATTGTGAATTATAACTAATATGCTCGAAATGATATTTATCCGCAATAAAATATTCTCAAATTCGTAAAATTACCAAAATTCCCTCGACATCAAAATTCATCAAATTATCCTCAGAATCACAGATTACCAAACTACACTCAACTCCAATTACAAAAATATCCATAAGTTTTTAAATTTATAAAATTACCTCTTAAAATATAAAATTACCAAAATACCCCTAACAACATAAATTACCGAATTACCCCTGAAATCTCAAATTACTTAACTACCCTAATTAGAAATTACCAAAATTTCCACCAATTTTAAAATTACAGAATTACCCCTAAAATTTATGAAATTACCAAATTACCTCTAACAGTCAACAGTGACCGGAACTCAGTCAATGGTGAAGGGAAGCTCATGTCTGATAGTTCTGACCTCAGTGAGTCTAATGGTGCTGGCGGTGACCTCCCACGCGCCGCGGTGACAACAGATTGAGCTCTCCAAAACTGTGAGCTTTCCAACGGTCAATCGGCGGCAATCTGGGCGTTTCAAGTGACGAGGTTAGTCAGAAAATGATGAGGGGAAGCTGAAGAACAAGATTCAAGTGGTAGCTCAACCTAATTCCGGCTAGATCGACAGCGGTGATAACAGGTGGAGCCGTGGCTTTTCAAGTTGCAATCGCCAAAGTTCTGGTTGGTTTCTAGTGGCGATGACGACAGGGATACATTGGTCGACTCTCAAGCTTCAGATCGGTACCAACCTTAGCCAATGGGGTGGCCGAAATGGTGAGATCGGGCTAGGTCGGGCGCACGGATTTGGGTCGGTCAAACTGAGTCAACGGGTCTGCTTCTCTTTCTCTCTCTCTCTATTTTTTGTAAGAATCAAAATGCCTCTCTCTCTCATCACTTTCCATTTTTTCTTTTTTCTTTTTTTTTTGGTAAGCTTAATACAAATTAAACTAATACCGGACCTGAGTGCCAAAATAAAATCCGATTACATGGCCATTGAATCGCGTCCGAATTGTCTCGATTTAATGTCGCGACAAAAATTTAAATTATTCTAACGCAATCAATTTTAATAATTACGTCCAATTACCTACAACAATTTGTAACAATCCGACAATTTTAAAAATCTGCGACGAAAATTAAAAATAACATCACACTCAATTAAATAAATTTCGGTGCATATGTTACAAAATTGAATATCCAAATACAGATTGTACACATCAAGTTAATAATATTCAATACATCACCAGAACATTTAGTTTAAGGCTACATAGTTCTTCGGGCAAGCAATGGTGCTTCCAATTACATCATCAAGAACATGAAAATCAGACGTCGTACGATATAAAAGAGTTTTCCTATTATTGCTACTATAACCCAAACTTTCCAGCAATCTGGTCCAAGATCCATGTGATGTACCTTTGAAAGTGGATTTGTTGATACTATTGTTCCTTGTCCGATGACTTTTCTTGTACCCCGCCAATCCAACAATTTGCATTGTGTATTCTCCACACTTGATTCATTAAATCCATGTCTATTAGTGCTTTGTATCTACCATAAACAAGAACAATGAAACAAAGGTATTAGTCTTAGAACATAATTACTGACTCCTTAAAATTATCCACAAAGGTATTAGCCTTAGAACATAATTATTGACTTCTTAAGATTATCCAAAACTTACTTGTGAATTATCTTAAAAATCTAGCATTTTCTCATTTCTGCAATTTTGAACTTACAAGTATATAAAATGTCCTAAGATTACTTCTAGCTATACTAAAGTTAAAAACTAGCATTAGAAGCAAATAAATAATTTCAAAAAGTAAAACAGAGCAATACTAAACAACAATATGGCTTCCAACTTTCAGAAAGTGTCATAACTCATCTATTCAAATTAAATTCATTAATATCAACTTTCAGTAATTGATGAATGAGGCTTGAAGTTCAATATACAACTGAGCAAAATATAAACATATATAAAAAGACATATACATTCATTACCTCATGTAATTGATGAATGATGCTTGAAGTTCATTATATTTCGCATAAAGATCATTTAGTCTACTTTCAAGCTGAGAAACATTTGAGTGGGTAATTGCTTGTAAAGCCAATTTAGAAGGTGTGGCTCCAAATCCAAATCCTCGTACTCGTCCAAGACGTTCTTTTCCCAATACATGAGTTAAAACATCACTTTTGACAATACATGTACCTAAGTCAGGATGTATCTTCCCATATTCTTTAATTTTTTCCTGTAAGTAAGCGTTCGTAAATTCTTATTAGGAAAAGAATTAACTGGTAAATAAAATAGTTACAAAAAGAAGTTTTAATCACCAAGTTATCAATAATTTCTTCATCAATTGGAGTTCCATCTTTCTTTGAAAAGGCACAAGACCAAACATCAACTCGAGTTATTGATGAATTTGGATTTTTTTTTATCTACAAAACATATAGATCATTATTTGATTACCGAACTACTAGTTTTGCATAAAAATAAAAAACTTAGCAAGATAAATTACCATTTCATGTCTAAAACGAGGAAGTCCTTTACGACCTGTACGATGAACTCTTTTTGTGCTTTGTCCTCAAAACAGAAATATTTGCTTTTCAACCAGACAAACTTGAAAAGTAAGTAAATTATTACATAAAAATTTCCTTATACAATTTAGAAGAATCATACTGACCTGAAACTCCATAGAATTTCTATCTATAATGAATTTATTCCATTGTTGCTCAAATTTGATGTTTTGAGGTTTCATATCTCTTAATGCTGCAAGGTGGTTTGTCACAGCTCTTATTTTTCTTGACAACTCTAACTTATATGTTCTCCAAATTTTTCCCATCATTATAAGAATATAGTCTCTACGACAATCATTAATGATGAATTGTTGCTACAATAGAAAAAATGTTTATTAGTTAAGAAAATACCAGAAGATGTACATTTTATGATAATTTAATACATACCAAACACTACCTGGACACAAATCCAAAGTCTTTTTCTTAAATCTTCATCAACTTCATGCCAACTATTCAATGTTATAGGCACCATTTGTTTTACCAAGCTACCAATATAAGAAGACAATTTAATAGAATTATCACCAACAGCCTGCCCGATCTCATTAAACAAAACATCCACATGTTTGCCATCAACAAATGCAACAATGTCAATCTTTGTAGGACCCCTTTTCCTTTTCTTCATTTTTGGAAGAGATACTGAATTATGGGAATCAGAGTCAATAAACTCATTGTCTTCAAGTTCGTTTGTAGCTGTTATATGTTTTCCTTTTGCTCTTTTTGCTATCTGTTTAGCGGACTATATATAATCATGATTAAAATTAAAGTAAATAATCAAAATAGACAAATCTAAGTTGACAATATTCAATTATAACTTGCATCAATAAGTGCAAGACCCCTTCTCGCCCCCAAGGGCCTAGTCAAGTTGATTGGCAGTGCAATCTGTCGCCCCTCACTTGTGTGGACTCGGGTTCGAGCCTTGGGGATGAGAAGGGAGATAAAAATTGATTTAAGTTTGCCCACCCCCCTTTCCTTTTAAAAAAAAAATGTGCAAGACCCCTTCTCTTTTTCTTTTTCGAACAATCAGAATCAGATTCACTAAACTCAATCTTTTTAAGTTCATCTAAGATAGCTACATGCTTTCGCTTTGCTTTTTTTTTTCTGCTTGTATAGAGCACAATATAAACATAAACAAAATTAAAATAATCAAAATAGTAAATTCTAAGCTGATAATACTGAATCATGACTTACATTAAAAGGTGTAACCAAATGAATCTTTGTAAGACCCTTTTCTTTTCTTTTTCTTCTTTTTTATACCTATTGCATTCACTTGCTTGCAAAACCTCATGGTCTTTTCAGCAAGATAACATTCAATTATGCATCCTTCAAGCCGTGCACGATTTGTAACAAATCCTTTTAATTTTTTTCATAAATCTAAAAAAATTAGATAAAAAAATCAATTATATTTAAGTATTTAACATAAAAGTAAAATGAACCATAATATAAAAGAGAAATTATAGTATACCTCTCAAAAGAATGCATCCAGCGATATTACACTAGACCACATTGTTGGACTTCACGTCCTAAGTGGATTGTCAAGTGAACCATGATGTCAAAAAAAGAAGGCAGAAAATACATCTTGAACATACTTAAAGTCTCAATAAAATCATTTTCCATTTCTTCTAACTTAGTTCCATCAATCACTCTTTGTCATAATTCATTAAAGAATGTGGAAAGTTGAAATATTGTAGTTCATGGTCCCTTTGGTAAAAGCCCTCTAATTGCTACTAATAATAATTGTTGCATTAAAAGGTGATAATCATGAGACCTAAGACCTGTGATTTTACGTTCTTCAACTGAAATGCACTTTCCAATGCTAGAATCATATCTATATGGAAACTTCAAATCAAACAATCTCTTACAAAATGTTTGCTTCTCTGGTTTAGAAAGTGTATGCATGACTGCTCGTAAACGTATTCCATTCTCTTCTACCTTTGGATGCAAATCAGGTCTAATTCTCAATTCTTCTAAATCTTTACAAGATGTCAACCCATCTTTTGATTTTCCTTTCAAATCTAACAATGTACTAATAATGCTATCATATACATTTTTTTCCACATGCATTACATCTAATTATGACGCACGACTAAACCCTGAAAATAATTTTTAAAAAGTTATTATTTGAATAAATATTTACAATAAACATGATTAAAACACCAATAAAAAAAGTTTAATTAAATAGCGATTAAAATGACATACCTCTCAATATGGCAAGTTAAAGAATATTGACTTCTTTTTCCATATATGTCTCATTTCCTTTGAATCTCGTTTTCTCTTCCTTTTCCTTTTCCTTTTCATCTTGCTAGCACTGGGTAAAAAAATTGTGCCCTTAAAAAATTGAACCAAATCGGCAGTTCGGTTCAGTTTCGAACCAGTTTTTATTTGTATAAATAATCGAAATATATTATTTAGAGAAAAAATCAAAATGTCGATTCGGTTTTCGGTTCACTCTACTGAATCAAAAAACCAGGTTATTTTTTAGATTTTATTAAATTTGACACGTGTTATATTTTAATTGGGCACGTAAAATAACTATAATAGACCAGCACACACATAATTATTGGTATATATGTGTAACAATTTCACCTAAAACAAACCCTAAAATCAAAATTGAAAATTTGAAATCACCCACCCAAACACACTACAATCACGGCTGACACCGCTCATCGGCAACCCTATCACAACTGAACAACTTGTACTCATCGTGCAACACTTTCTTCCACCATTTGATTGCCGTTTGCTTCTTCTCACAGCGCGACAGCCATTTGCTTCTTCTCACCACGGGAAAACCCACTGCTTTTTTTCACCATGCGATAGCTTCTACTCACCGGTCACCATGCGATAGCTTCTACTCTGTTCACTGGCCACCGTGCAACAACTTCTGCTCTACTTAGCGGCCAACGTGCGCCACTAGGTAGGCCTAAAATAGCGTTGATACCTTGCATGCCCTACTTCTCTAATTTTCTACAATTTTAATTAATACATGATTTTTTTTTATCATTATATGTTTTAATAAAAGCAAGAAAATATATGTATGTGCAAGATGTCTGCTTCAGTGCTTTTACGATTGAAAGCATGATTTAGTTTCTGAAGGTTACTATAATTTATTTATGTTTGAAACATAATTTAGTTTTATGTATATATGTATAAGTTATAATATGAATCTACATATGTGTGTGTGTGTGTGTGTGTGTGTGTGTATGCATATGTGGAAAGAAATGTTGGCCAATGGCTATAAATTAAATTTGATGATTTACAAATATGGCTGCCGATTGTGTTTATAATATGGCTATCGATTGTTCGATTATATGCTGGACAATGGCTATAAATTGCATGATTTACAAATATGGCTGTCGATTGTGTTTATAATATCGTTGCTGATTGTATGTTGGAAAGTGGCCATAAACTGTATGATTACAAATATGGCTGCTGATTTTGTAGGATGGTTGACAATGTTGTTGAAGTACAAGAGGCTAATAATGAAGTGCAAGAAATTAGTAATGAAGCGCAACAAGTTAGCAGTGATGAAAAGGTCAGCAGGAGTAAAAAAAGAAAAATTTCGTTGAGATCATTTGTGTGGAAACATTTTTCATCAATAAAGTGAGCCATAACTACTATAAAGTTTGACATTTGAATTGAAGTCCATGTGTCGATGGCAATACACAATCTCTGTTTATTTGCACTCAAAACACTTTTCAACAACCCATTTTCATTCTAATACAAATCAAGAATATTCCTTGTAATTGTTCTTCGAGATGGCACCTCAAATTTCAAATAGCAAGTTTCCATGAACTCTAAAAACCCTTTAGCCTCTACAAATCTAAAAGGTAACTCATCCTTGATTATCATTTTTACAAGTGCCATTCTACAAGCCTCTTTATTAAATCCTACGTGCATAACCTTAGCAGTGATATCATCTTTACCTTTGCCCTTTTTACAAACTAATGTCTATTACTTTGCATCATTTACAGCCTTCAATTTTTTGCGCACTTTACATATATCCAAATGATTCTTCAAACTACTTGTTCCAGAATTAGTACTATGGGTTGCATAACTTTTGCCGCAATAATAACACTTAGCTCTTTTTCCCCCAAGTAGCCTCGAAAAATGTTTCCACACAAATGATCTCAACGGAATTTTTCTTTTTTACTCCCGCTGACCCCTTCATCACTGCTAACTTGTTGCGCTTCATTAATAATTTCTTGCACTTTATTATTAGCCTCTTGTAATTTATCAACATTATCAACCATCCTACAAAATTAGCAACCATATTTGTAAATCATACAATTTATGGCCACTATCCAACATACAATCGGTAGCTATATTATAAACGCAATCAACAGCCATATTTGTAAATCATGCAATTTATAGCTATTGTCCAACATACAATCGATAGCCATATTATAAACACAATCAACAGCCATATTTGTAAATCATCAAATTTAATTTATAGCCACTGGCCAACATTTCTTTCCATATATGCATATACATACACACACACACATATATAGATTCATATTATAACTTATACATACATATATACATAAAACTAAATTATGTTTCAAACATAAACAAATTATAGTATCCTTCATAAACTAAATCATGCTTTTAATTGTAAAAGCACTGAAGTAGACATCTTGCACATATATATATTTTCTTACTTTTATTAAAACATATAATGATAAAAAAAATCATGTATTAATTATAATTGTAGAAAATCAGAAAAGTAGGGCATGCGAGGTATCTGTCACTATTTCAGACCTACCTAGTGGTGCACTGTGGTCAGTGAGTAGAGCAGAAGATGTTGCACGGTGGCCAGTGAGTAGAGCAGAAGTTGTTGCACGGTAACTGGTGAGTAGAAGCTGTCACTTGGTGAAAAAAAGCGGTGGGCTTTCGCGTTTGTAAGAAGAAACAAACGGTCGTCGCACGGTGGAAGAAAGTGTTGCACGGTGAGTACAAGTTGTTTAGTTATGACAAAGTCACCGGTGAGTAACGTCGGTCATGATTGTAGTGTGTTTGGGTGGGTGATTTTAAATTTTCAATTTTGATTTTAGGGTTTGTTTTAGGTGAAATCATTACACATATATACCAATAATTATGTGTGTGCAGATCTATTGTAGTTATTTTACATGCCTAATTAAAATATAACACGTGTCAAATTTAATAAAATCTAAAAAATAACTTGGTTTTTTAGTTCGGTTATTCGGTTCAGTCAAGTGAACCAATAACCGAACCGGCATTTTGGTTTTTTCTCTAAATAATATATTTAGGTTATTTATACAAATAAAAATCGGTCTGAAACCAAACCAAACCAGACCGCCGGTTCGGTTTGGTTCGGTTCAATTTTTTTAAGGACATAATTTTTTTGCCTAGTGCTACTAGATAATAAGTTTCTCTAGAGATAAAAAATGTTCCATGTGTTTTCAATAATAAAAGAAAAGAATGCTATTGACCTTGAGAATTTATATTTATAAAATATTCAATAACGTAGAATTTAAAGGTAATTGTGGAATTATGCCCTCAAAATGGTTTGAACTAATAACTATAACAATATCATCATATCTAAAAAAGAAAAAAATCAAGAAGTTTACCTTTGATATGGTTGTTGGAGAGATTTTAAAAATAGAGTTTATTGAACAAATCCCAACAAATTGATTTTAAAAAATTTACCAAGTGTTGGATCGTAAACTTGATCTATACAACTTTGAAGTCCAAATGATCTTTGATCTAGCCCATGAAAGTTTCTTTAGGTAGTTAAGATTTGTGGTGTTAAATATGGTAATGTGGTAAGTAGAACTTATGGTGTTGAATAAGGTTATTGGGCTTGATATGTGGTTATGATTTGTGTGGTAGTTAGGTTAATGTATGGATGTGATTAAGTTGTAACAAGTATAAATACATCCTCTCTCAGTTGGTTTAAGTAACAAGAAGTAATGAAAGCTTTTTAGTTTTAAAAGAGTTGTAATTGAGGAGTTTTATTGAATTCATAAGAAAAAAAGAGTGCTTTTGGTGTTTTATCATTCAAAATCTCTAACAAATTCGTATTAGAGCAAGCAATCAATGTTCCATATAGCAATATAGTATATCAAATCAAAGAGCTCGATGAGAAGAACATGTTGTGCAAATTTTATTGAACTCGCAAGTGCACGAATCTATTGTAGAATAGATTAATGGTGACGAGTGTCGATCCCACAAGGAGGTGGATTTTAATTATGTGAAGAATTAATTTTCTGAGTTGGTGGTTGGATTTATAATGACAATTATGTAGGCAATGTATTAATTTGAATTAAAGCTATTGGAATAAACTATTAAAATAAAATGCTTGGATCTCCGGATCTGTCTCAACATGTACCATCGGCTTAATATTCATTATTAGTACCAATTAAATCATGAAGGGGGAACTTCCACTCATCATGAACCACACTTTAATAGATATGGTGCTAAGGGCTTCCCGTGCAAATAGTAATAACCTTGCCTGGGGAGGCGGTTATTCCACCGATATCCGATAAGATTATTACTATCCTGTCTCACGAAAAGTCAAAACAACCACATAAATTAAAGGGGAAGGAAAAGTAAATTTACCAAATTAAGCCCATGGAGCATGTTGAGACTTCACCTTCAACCCAAGCTTGAAAGGAAATTAGCCACTCATATTTGAACTAGGGGTAAAATGGGAATTTTATTAAAATACGTAGAAAATACAAGATGGAGATGGAATTAGAGAAAATGGAGTCCAAAAATGGATTCAGGGGTTTCAAATTAGGGGGGGGGAGCCCCTTTTATAGATAAACCGAGTAAATCATGGCCATCGGATTAAAACAATTTGGGCGCTCGAGATTGCGCCACGTGGCAAGTTCCTATTGGATGGAACACATCATCGTGGCTGTTATTCTGTGTATATGCATGTACCGCGTACACGTTTTTTTCGATCCACTAATATTCTGCCACGTCACCGGTCAACATTTTTGGTCCATAAGCTCGTGACACGTCATCGATCAACTCCACATCATCATGCCCACATAAGCGGTCAATGCCACATCATTCGTCCAATCAAATGTCGCCACGTCATCGTATAGTGCCACGTCATCGCATGATGCCACGTCGGATACAATGACATGGTGAACAGTCGTGAAACGAGAATCGTGATCGCGATCATCGTATATATCAACCGTCATCAGTATGTGTGAAACGATCCGTATATGTGAACAGTACCATTTTTCTTTTTATGCTCCTCCTAAGGTTTTCGACTGTCCTGAGTTCAAAAGTGCTGTCCGTTTTTCCATCTGATCTCTCGTTTATTGTGAAATGACCATGATATCCCCTAAAATACATAAAATACTTAATTAAAATAAAACATATATAATTAAATTACAAGGGACTTAAAGACATAAAAATAGGGATGTTAGTGAGACTTGGAGTATAAAATGATGATTTTCTCCATTATAAATACACACTTTCTAGTACTCAACAGAACACAAGGCGACAAAATGAGTATTAGAGTATAGACGTGGTCGCACTTGCTGCCGAAAGTTTCTGCCTTGAAACTAAGTCAACTCACCAAGTTGAGCCAAACTGAACCTAGGTGAACCACACTGAATCGAATCAAACTAAACCAAGATAAACTGAATCAGAGTCGAGTCGAGTGAACTTATCCAAACCAATTCATTGACCATTGACCGTTGATCATTGACCATTGATTGAATTTTGAAATATCGGTCTAAGTCTGTCCTTAGTTTTTTTTTCATGTTCTGCATCCATCAATACAATTATAATTTTTTTAAATTTAACTCTATAAAGAGTTATGGCCAATATTGGCACAACGTCATTTCAAGTTCCATTAATAAAGGAAAACAATTGCAACAAATGGAGTATTGAAATAAAGGCCATTTTTAGAGCTCATGATGTTTGGGAAGCCATTGGAAAAGGCTACAACAAGCCAAAACATGAGGCTTCTTTAACTTAACAATAAAAAGATAATTTAAAGGATTCAAGAAAGAAAGACAAAAAAACTCTCTTCCTTATCTATCAAGTATTGGATGATGATGAATTTGAGAAGATTTTGAGTGCATCTTCAGCCAAGGAAGCATCAAAGAAGCTTCAAACATTTTATAAAAAGAGAAGAGAAAGTGAAAATATGTGTCTCCAAACTCTAAGAGATGAGTTTAAATTGTTGCACGTGAAATAAGCCAAGTGTATTTTTTTATTATTTTTCAAGATTTCTGGCTGTTTCAAATCAACTAAAAAGAAATAGTGAGAAGTTAGAATATGTAAGGATCATTAAAAATATACTTCGCTCAAGATTTGAGCACATCCTTATGACGATTAAAGCAATAAAAAACTTAAAGGCCATGACAATCGAACAACTTCAAGGATCATTACAAGCCTACGAAGAGAAGCACAAGAAAAAATAAAGGATCGATGAACAGCTCCTCAAGATGCAAATTAAGGAGAACACAACAAGCAAAGGCAATAGGAAAGGATAATGATCTTAAGGTAGAGACAGAGGCCCACGACAAGGTAGAGCTTGTAGCCGTGGATGAGGCTTCATGTTATTGGTTCATCATCCCTTCTAGCAATAGATCTAAATGTATAGTGTAGTGGCCCGGGGAAAGAGTTTCAACTCCAAAGACTCCCTGCGGTACTTCGACCTTGCTTTAGGTTAGTTATCGTATAAAATGATAGAGAACGCCATGCTTTCTTTCATCAAAGTCACGTAAGGCTAAACCCCAACTTTCTTTCTTCTTTGTACAGACTAATAGTGAAAAAAGAGAAAGCTCAACCACAGGATGAAAAAAAGGCAAACCAAGATTGAGGTACGATAAATCCCGAGTACAATGCTATAATTGTAAAAAGTTTGTGCATTATACTTTAAAATGTAGAGCTTCAAGTACCAGAGTTGATGAGAAAGTGAACTATGTTGACAAGAAAATGAAAAGGATGATACACTTTTACTAGTATGTAATAACACTAGTAGAAGTCAAGAAAATACATGGTATCTTGACACAGGTACTAGAAATCATGCATGTTCGTAGAATTAAATGAATCAATAAATGGCAATGTTTCTTTTAGAGATGATTCAAATGTACTAATAAAAGGTAAAAGTAACATTCTTTTTCATGCAAAAGATGATAGCCACCAATTAATTTTAAATGTTTACTATTTGCCCAATACAAAAAGCAACATCCTCAGTTTAGGTCAATTTTTAAAGAAAAGCTATGATGTTGACTTGAAAAATTATAGCCTTTTTTCTAAAAGATGACAAAGGAAACCTAATTACAAAGGTGAAAATGTCAAAGACTAGAATGTTCCCTCTAAATGTTGATAATGATGTTGTAAAGTATTTTAAGGCTTGTCATAAGGATCCAACTTGGATTTGGCATCTTAGATATAGGTATTTTAACTCTAGAGGACTAAAGCTACTATTAAGAAAGAACATGGTAAAAGGCCTACCTCCAATTAATCATCCCAATCAACTTTATGAAGGATGTTTACTTAAAAGCAATTTACAAAGAGCTTTACAAAGGAATTAAACTCAAGAGCTCAGAAGCCACTTAAGCTTATTCATACTAATATGTACAGTCCAATCAAGTCAAGCTCTCTTGGTAAAAATAACAACTTGCTTCTCTTCAGAAATGATTTTTCAAGAAGAACTTAAGTGTACATTTTAAACAGGAGTTAGAAGCTTTTAAAGCTTTTAAGAAGTTCAAAGCTACAATAGAGAAAGAAAATGGACATTAGATTAAAGTTATGAGATTTGAACAAGGAAAATAATTCACTTCCAAAGAATTCCAAGAGTCTTGTGAAGCAAATGGAATATGAGGTCCTTTAATTGTTCCACAATCCCGCCACCAAAATAGCATAATAGAAAAGAAGAATAGAACCATCCTTGACATGAAAACAAGTATGTTCAAAATTAAGAGATTGCCTAAGGAGTTTTGGGCATAAGCTGTTGTATGTACAGTTTATCTATCTAATAGGTTTCTAATAAGAAGTGTATAGGACAAGACACCACAAGAAGCACATAGTGGCAAAAAGCAAGGCATCTCTTATCTAAAAGTTTTTAGAAGTATAGCTCATGTACATGTATTAGACCAGAGAAGAATCAAGCTAGATGACAAAAGCAAGAGGTCCATCTTCATCATATATGACAATAATTCTAAAGGATATAAATTGTACAATCCAAAAAATAGAAAAATGGTCATAAGCCAAGATATAATTTTTTATGAAGAAGGAGAATGGGATTTTGGCTCTAGTGTAAATGATTTCAAATTTTACCCTTTTGAAGAAGAAGATCAGACATTGAACGAGCAAGCAAGAGATGAACAAAAGCCCATAACTCCACCTACCTCATCAACAACATGCACTCATGGAGATTCACCACTATTATTTTTGGAAGAAAGAGATATGGCACATACAAAAAATTTAAAAGAACTCTATGAGGAAACTAAAAAACTTGATAATCTTACTCTCTTTTGCCTCTTTGTTAATTGTGAGCTAGTGAACTTCTAGAAGCTATACAAGATAAGAAGTGAAAAAAAAAAATAAATGAAGAAATTAAAGCCATTGCAAAGAATGACACTTGAGAACTTGCCACTCTTCCGAAAAGTCATAAACCCATTAGTGTCAAATGGGTGTCCAAGATAAAAACAAATACTAAAGGTGAAATAAAAAGCTAGCATCGATTATGATAAGGTATTTGCTTTTACTGCCCAACTGAAATCTATAAGACTAATTATTTCATTAGCAGCCCAAAAGAAGTAGAAGATTTTTCAAATGGATGTAAAGTCTGCTTTCTTCAACGGATTCCTCGAAGAAGAAGTTTACGTCAAACAACCATTGGGTTATATGATAAAAGGGCATAAAGACAAAATTTTGAGATTAAAGAAGGCCCTTTATAGGTTAAAGCAAGCACTAAGGGCATGGAACAATAGAATCAACAAATATTTTTAAGAGAATGACTTCACCAAATGCCCATATGAGCATGCTCTCTACATAAAAAAAAAAAAAAAAGATAGAGACATTTTGATTGTGTGTTTGTATGTGGATGATCTCATCTTTAATGGAAGTAGCCTCAGCTTATTTGAAGAGTTCAAGACAGTGATGACCGAAAAGTTTATGATAAACTGATATCATACTTATGGTGTATTATCTTGGTGTCAAAGTTAAGTAAAAAGAAGAAGGAATATTTATTTCTTAAGAAAGCTACACAAAGAAAATGCTCAAGAAGTTTAATATGCATGATTGCAAGCCCATAAGCACTGCAATGGAATGTGGAGTTAAGTTATCTAAATATGATGAAGGCAAAAGAGTAAATTTAACATTCTTTAAAAGTTTGGTTGGAAGCTTATGCTATTTGACGTACACGAGACCGAATCATTTATGTTGTTGGACTTGTGAGTAGGTACATGGAAAATCCAAAAATCACTAATTTTAAAGTTGTAAAAAGAATCCTTCACTAGATCAAAGGCACGATTGATTTCGACTCGATGGATTTAGTGATAATGATTAGCGTGGAGATACAAATGATCGAAATAGTACCATTGGTTTTGTCTTCTTTATGGGAGATACTACTTTCACATGGATACGAAGAAATAACCAATTGTCACAGTTTGTACTTGTGAAGCTGAGTACATAGCTGCTACATTAAGTATTTGTCATGCAATCTAGCTAAGGAATTTATTGGTTGGGTTCGTCATAAAAGAATCTACGGAGATCTTTATCAACAATAAGTCAACAGTTGCCTTAGCTAAAAATTCTGTATTCCATGATTGAAGTAAACATATGGACACTCACTACCATTTCATAAAAGAGTGCATTGAAAGAAAGCATATACAAGCAAAATATGTCAAATCACCAGATTAAGT
Organism: Luvunga scandens; assembly: GCA_030449905.1. Classification (NCBI taxonomy): domain Eukaryota; kingdom Viridiplantae; phylum Streptophyta; class Magnoliopsida; order Sapindales; family Rutaceae; genus Luvunga; species Luvunga scandens. The sequence goes on along the minus strand of JASUUG010000361.1, from coordinate 1,494,112 downwards.
AGCAAATATCTTTACTAAGCCATTGAAACAAGAAGACTTTTATTAGATTGAGAAATTCGCTTGGTGTCATAGGATTAGGTTGAAGAGGGGTGTTGGATCATAAACTTGACCTATACAACTTTGAAGCCCAACTGATATTTGATCTAGCTCATGGAAACTTCTCTAGGTAATGTGGTAATGTAATAAGTAGAATTTGGGGTGTTGAGTATGGTTGTTAGGTTTGATGTGTGGTTATAATTTGAATGGTAATTAGGTTAGTGTATGGAGGTGATTAAGTTATAACAAGTATAAATAACTCCTCTCTTAGTTGGTGTAAGCAACAACAAGTAGTAGAAGCTTATTAGTTCTAAAAGAGTTGAAGTTGAGGAGTTATATATTGAATTCATAAGAAAAAAGAATGTTTTTGGTGTTTAATCATTCAAATTCTCCAACATCAAGCACTTTTTTAAATTAAAAAAACGAAAAAAAAAACCTCCTATATTTTGCATTTCAACAATAATCGAAGACGAGCGCCTTATTGTTTCTCAATGGAAAGAATATATATATATTGTAATGGCAATGAAAATTACATATGCCCAACAATAATTTACTATTGCTTGGCAGCTTCTATAAGGTAATCATACGGTGACTGATAGAAACGTTATTAATTAGGAAGTAAAAGAACAGAAAATCTTGGGCTAATTATTTAATTGGAAAAACAGATTTGTATTTCACTTGTTTCTTTCTCCAAATATATTTTCTTCCCACCTTAATTTCACAGCACTAAATTGAGCCATAGAGTATTGACCCATTGAAATTGGACTAATTCAAATGTTATAGTTTAGAAGTGAAATTGATTTAATCTCATATATTACTTATATGATAAAACATTTATAATATATTTATTATTTTTGACAATGTTATTGTTTAAAAATTATATTTATTGTACGCTATCAATATTTAGAGGAGTACTAGCAACAGTTGCCCTCATGGGCAACTAACTCAGTCATTAGCTTTCTCTATTAACACGTGTTTTATTTTTTATTTCTGTGCAATTTTAAATTAATGTTAAAATATTAATAGCTTTTAGTTTTGTTTTAATAATTTCATTAGAGAATTTACCACGTTATCTTTGTCCATTCTCCACTCACCAAGTTTTTTTTTTTTCTTTCTTCTCTCCTACCATTGCAACTTCTTCTTCTTCTTCTTCTTCTTCTTCTTCTTCTTCAATTTCTTTTCCTTCATGTTCCTTTTATGAAAGCTTGAAAAAAAGAGAGAATGGGAAAAAAGTTTAGAAACAAAGTCTCCTTTTGAGGGGGTAAAAAGTTTGAATAAATATTTTATGATAAAAAATAAATAACAAATATTTTTCCTTGCTTAAAAGATGACCATCTCTTTTTTTGATATGGTATTTTTTTTTTTTTTTGTATAATCGGATCTACATGGTTTGGAAAATTTTATTATTTATTTTTCAAAATAAATTCTTTTTTAAATTTTGTTTAAGAAAAGAGATTTTATTTTTAAATTTTTTCCCTTTGTCCCTTTTTCTCAAGCTTTCAGAAAATGGGGGAAAAAAAGAAAGAAAAAATTGCAGAAGAAGAAGAGGAAGTTGCAGTGGTAGGAGAATAAGAAGAAAAAACCCTTGGCGACAGGGAGAGAGACGAAGGATACTTGGTAAATTCCTTCTTCATAAAGAATAATAATATTAAAATAAAATTAAAATGTTGCGTCATTAATTTAAAATTGCATAAAATTCAAAATGTGACGCATGTTAATAGAGGAAGCCAGTGACGCTAGCACTCCTTTAATTTTCATTTTATAATTATAATTTTTTTCGCATCAACTATTAAAAATTATATCCTAATACCAAATAAAGCCCAAAATACAATGCATCGTGGCTTGTGCGTTATTAAGATGTTAATAATAGACAACATGTTGGATAGTGATAACGAAGATAAGATAAATAAATTGACTTATAATTAATTGCATTCAAAATAAATTGACTTATAATAAAAATGTAATATAAATATATCAAAATTCTCTTAGAATTCGACCTCTTTTTATACGCTTACGCTCTAAAAAGGGCTAATGGACTTTTCTTCTAGTTTAGGATTAGGATTCCCTTTCTCCATTAATTCAATTCTTTATGGAGCCTGCTGTGGATTCACCATCATAACACATTCATTGTTAAGTTAGCTGCTGCTCTACCGATCCTTCCTAGTGGTGAAAGAGGAGAGCTATTATTGAATTGTAGGAAATTGTAGACTAACTAAGCACATATTGTTTTTAATTAGTTGATTTATAATTACCATAGTTGATTTTTTATGAACTATGTTGGGGTTGAAAATTCTTCTACATATAATCTAAAAATTATTCCGTACAAAAATTAAATAGTTTTTCTTAATTTCCTGCAATTTCTGAGGATTCGACCTTGTTACCTGCACTATATTGACCATAGTCATCAATATCTACTCGTAAAATCAAATATTACGTAAATTAAAGGATTACTTTAAGACAATTTGTTGACGAATTATACTCAATTTCTATTTTTGAGCCATTAACTGCTAAGAAAAGAATTGAGCAATTATTAGGTAAAACAACCACAGCAGAAATTAAAAAATTTATATATAAATAGAAGCTGTAATCACAACAGAACCAACTTGACTCTTTGACAACTAAAATTAGCTCCTTTGTAAACATGTATATATACCTTCGTAAATGACACATTAAGTACGAACAACAAATATAATAGATTGATCCAGAATTTTAACAAGAGAAAGTTAGAAATAGATCAAGAAATGGCGAGTTATTACATGAAAAGAGGTTCAGTTTGGGGCATTTTTGCAGCAGTACTAATTATGATTGTGATGATCAACGAGGTCCAAATGGCGGAAGGCAATCGGAAATACAATGATTGTCTCCATTATTGTCAATATGGTTTTAGAAAAGATGCGTTGACGTGCATTATTTGGTGCAACATGAGATGCATGCCTTCGCTTGGCGGTGACTGCCTTGAGAGAGGTTTCCTTAGCAGTAAGTTCATTTTCTCATCTTTATTTCTTTGCAGTGTCTCATTCCACATCCTTATTTCTTTGCATTTCTAAGAGTGAAATTTAAGATAAATGGTCTTTTAGTCTATACTCAATTACTTCTTCTATTTTTTTTTTCTTTTATATATATATATACATGGATATTCATGACTCTTGCTTCCTCTTCTGTGTGTTTGATGTGCAACAACAGGAAACAAACCTAATATTGGCGCAGCAAATCCACCATTGTCACCGGCCTTAAAAGCACTAGCACAAAGCCCATTGCCGCAGTTCTTTGAAGCATTAGAAAAGAATCCTGATATTCCCGAACTGAAACAATTCACACAAGCAACGTCTCCAACTCCTTCAACATCACCAACATTGCCTCGCAACAAGGCTAAGTAAACTACAATTACAGATTATTGATACGTGCATGCATGCGACACTTACATGCATGTATGCGGAAGCAGAAGAAGAAGATGAAGAGATGCATGGCCAGGCCAAGAATTATTTTACGATGGACTTGCTTAATTATGTATATTATTGAAAATTTTCTTAGCCTCAAATTGGTGAACATGTAATCTGAAAAAAAATTGTTTCTAATTGATTTCTTGCGTGCATTTTTAAGTTCAATATTTGTTAACGTGCCTTTAATTTGTGTGCGCTCTTATGCTTTACTCATGAGGATAAATTTGCAAAATTTTTAAATCAGATGGCATAATTTACAATATTGAGACTCAGAGGGACTAAGTTCCACGTGTCTCAACTTACCAGCTGGCAAAATATCATTGGTACAATACTCTAATAGAGAGACGCAATTCGTTTGGACACGTAGGAACGAAAAACAAAGCCCATTTTAAGTATAAAATAGAAAGTAAATCCAATCCACTTTCAAGGCAAAGTCGAGAAATTGGGAATAAAATTTGCGCGAAGTAGAGTTTGAGCATGGCAGCTCGCAAGAGAGCTTCTTCAACGGCAACTGATACTGATACATCAAAATCCGAAACTCCGACAAGCCAAGAGCATACTGACCCGCCAATCGCTCCACCAAAATCGGGTCTAATATTCAAGCTCTGTCTTTTCTTTTTAATCCCGTACTTTTACTTGTTATTTTGCCACTACAAGATTGAATCTGAGCTCCAGAGATCTATTCTCATCAATGCCGGCCTCAGCCTCGCTGGATTCTTTATCACCCAGAAGATGATACCCATTGCTTCCAGATACGTCTTGAGAAGAAACTTGTTTGGTTATGATATCAATAAGAAGGGCACGCCTCAAGGCACCATTAAAGTGTGAGTTTTTTTTTTTTTTTTTTTTTTTCAGTTCATTTGGGTTTTGGTTTTTGAGTGATTTTGTGAAGTGGATATGCATTAGTTCTGCGATTTAGTGAAGTTAATGAAGTGGGTCAGGTTTATATGTTCCAAATTCCGTAGCGGTTCTGTGTCAGATTTGGTTCTTGATCAAGTTGCTAAAATGGATGTTCTTTAATTCCTAGATGTGATCTTGATTGATTCAATTTGAGTTCATTGACTGAATATTATTTAGTTCAATGTGAGTGCTTGCTTTCATTTTAGTTATGAGCTTAAGTGAGGTCTTCAATTTGCCATGATATTGTTGAAGCAAATGTGTGTGCAAGCTTGTATCTTTTTTCAGTTACCGTTCTTTTGGGATACATTGATCTGTGAATTGGTTTTCTCATTTTATTATCTTATTTTGTCAGAATTTAGTTCATAATCTTATTTTACGGACTGCAGGCCAGAGTCGTTGGGTATTGTTGTTGGGGCTGTCTTTTTGGTCTTGGCAATCTTATTTCAGTATTTTAACTTCACAGCAGATTCAAATGTAAGTCCAGATGACTCAACACTTCCTAGCTCATATTTTCATCCGTTTGTTCTTGAATTCAAGTTTTATTTTTAAGCAAGAAGTTATTTTGACGGTTGTTGGTTTTATTGGCTGTTTACTGATTTAGTTTATTATGATAAATGAATATAGTCCTAAGACTCCTAAATGGCCATTTAAATATTCCAAAGTCAGATCTTCATAGAAGGCTTTATGAATATTGGGATGATAATGTTCATAGATTACATAGATTGCCATTGTGGAGAAACTAGGGATTGCTAAAAATGATTTACTAGGAATTCTTGCAGAGGTTCATTTTTTGTTTTTATGGATCATTTTTTGTTTTTATGGATTAAGCACAGTGTAAGCAGCATTGATTAGCGGAGAACTGCTTGCATAGTGTAATTGACCAATCTTGACATTTCATAGACTGAGAGAAGCTTATTAAACCAACTAGATTGGCAACCACATATTGTGGTTCAGAAGCAGGTCATGGAGGTAGATACTTATATGTTGAATATAGGTGGAATGGATGTTTACATGGTTGTTTGGGAAACTAAGAAAGCATTTATATGCTTTGAGGAGGCATATGCAGTAATATCAATGACGACTATAAGAGAAGCTAAGATGGTTTTCTTGTGTTAGGGAACGTTAGTTGTAGCAATAGTAACATCTTTCAAGACAAAGAGATTGAAGTAGCTGGAAAGACGAGAGGAAGGATAAATAGATTATTGGATGAGGTAGAAAAGACACCATGGTTTATCATCTATTGGATATCATGATCCTAGATTTGCCGCAGGGTTTGTGTAGCTAACCAAACTTAGCTGCCATTTCATAGGTTTGAATTAAGTTATAATGATTCACTTATCCATTAATGGTTTGACTAACTTGTTATGGTCAATGTCTTAAGTTATTTGTTGCTATTGTCCTTACTAGCTGATCAAATCTCAACAGATATAAATTAAAATGAAAAAGTAGTCTGCCACAGAAAAGGTAAGTGTGTAGATGTTGACCTTCAACGTGCTCACGAGCCTAAACAGAAAAATCCTAATGATATCTGTGAGAGGCACATGAATACTTGATGAAACTAAGGTTTTTTATGTTAAATTTTACATTGTTTAAGCAGCCATTTTCAGGAAATACCATTTGTTACTTTGATTCCCCTTTTTGGGGCATTAGTTTTCCTTTTATCCTATTTGCGTCTTGTATTTTCAGTCATAACATAGTTGATTTTTTCAATAATTTATTTAATCAAGCTCGTCTTTTACTGAACACTAGACTCAAATCATGGAGACTGCAATTGCAAGTCAATGTATATAAGTCGTGTGCATGTTCTGAACTGATGAGATTAAGGTTTTGACTATTTCCTTCATGCAGTGGCTTGTCGAGTACAATGCAGCATTGGCATCCATCTGCTTCATGCTTTTGCTTGGATTTGTAGATGATGTCCTTGATGTCCCTTGGAGAGTGTGAGTAGTATTCAGTCTTTTCCCTAAGATTTCAAAAACAATTTGAAGCCTATTGCTTCGTTTGATGCATTTGTTTCTCACACCTTGCCTTTTACTTGTGCTTTGTTGTACATGTGAAGAGCAGGAAATTAATACTGCCATCATTTGCTGCTCTTCCCTTGTTGATGGCATATGCTGGACATACTTCTATTATTATACCAAAGCCTCTTGTTCGTTATGTTGGGCTTGAGATTTTGGATCTAGGTATGATCTCAGGTTTGAGAGTTGCTATGACCATACTGGAATGAAAAATTACTTTGTAATTCCATTATGGCATTTGTTTCAGCTCTTGATCTCACACGATGTACTTGAATTTTGAATATGGATGTTTTCATGGGGTCCTTAATATCTAATGCAAAAGTTTAGTATAGAAATATAGTTTATTTGGTATTTTGGCACCTGAATGTAGTCTGCCTAGCTTCATTGTCATGATCTTATTCTTTTTTCGTCATTTCGGAGGTAGATTGTCATCTTGGTGTCTATTATATATTTACTCTACATAATAACAATTGGTTCGTAGATGAAACTCACAATAATTTTTTTGATGGAACAGGTTGGATATATAAACTTTATATGTTTCTTTTGGCTGTGTTTTGTACAAACTCCATAAATATCCATGCTGGTCTGAATGGGCTCGAAGTTGGTCAAACTGTCGTGATTGCATCTGCTGTAAGCATAAATCTGGTAATATAGTATTAAGCCAATTACATATGGAATCTGACACAAAGCAAATTACAGATATTGTTGCATAATATCATGCAAATTGGAGCATCTCTGGATCCTGAGTATAAACAGGCCCATGCCTTTTCTATTTATCTTGTTCAACCCTTATTGGCCACTTCCTTGGCATTATTCTCTTATAACTGGTAAGAATAGTGTTTTTCTTTTACTAGTTCTGTCTTAATGAATAAAAGTCTTTAATGTTTCTTTGTTTTTGGTTCCTTTAGGTATCCTTCTTCTGTTTTTGTTGGAGATACCTACACATACTTTGCTGGAATGACTATGGCTGTAGTGGGAATTCTAGGCCATTTCAGGTATGGCTGCTAAGATATCTCCACTGCTTCCATTGTTTATTAGTCATCATACAAATAACTTAGTAATATTTAAGTTTTTTTTTTTTTAACACACACAAAAGTAGATCTTCATATGTAAAAATCTTTAACAGGATTAGATCCTTAAGGTTCCCTCGAAAACTTTGGAATTTCTTTTGCTAAGGTGATGTTGGACCGTAGAAATTTTTTGTTTTTTGTAAATAGTATTAGATGGAAGAAGTACATGTTCTTGCATGAGCATGCTCATGTATGTATCTGTAATCTTTAGTCAAACATAGGTGGCATTTATTTTTCCGTCTAAAATCTAAATAAACCTGAATTAGTCTAAATTCTGAATAAACCTGAATGTGTGAATCTGAATAATATGTTTGTTTTTTTATCTGAATCTCTAAAAATAAGTATTAAGTTGTTTGTTTTTTCAACTTAAAAATATGAAAATATGTACTTTTACATTTGTACCCTTATTAAATTTAAATGTGAAATAAATAATATACTAAATACCATAATATTTTAATATTTATAAGCAAAACTACATTCAAGTGAATATATAATGATTTTGGAATTATAATATATAAAATACTATAAATTTTAAATTTTATCACTAATTCTCAATAATAGTACATAATGTAAGGAAAAAAAAACTAACAAAATACTTGAAATAGTTAATTTGCCATTTTATCTCGAAGTTGTCACATGTAAATATGAGATTATGTAGGGTAAACGTTTATAGGTGAGTTTTGGGATTGTCATGAAAAATAAATTATAAATAGGAATATTTTGGACATTAGAAATTAATTGACTTAATTTAGATTCTTCCATTTAGTAAAAAACCAAAAAAATTGGCTTCTTTTATTAAGTCAAAATTATCTGAAAAATCCCATTAAGTTATAAAAATAAACACATCTAATTAACTTAATTAATTAAGTTAAGTTACTTTAAATCATTAAAAAACAAACACCACCATATACTTGGAATGTGGTGATGGAACTAAGCTCTACTGGAGAACATAGCTTGACTAAAGAACATTTTGACCTGACATAAAAGGATTATTCATTATAATTTAATTTGAGAGAAGTGTTCAGAAAACTATTTTGTTATTCCCTGAACCCAAATGAGTTGTCACTTTTGAGTAGAATTTTGTACACGTTATGTAATCCCATACTCATTCGATACCTCGTAAATTGCGCTGGTAGTTTATCAACAATTAACGATTCCAAGTGTCTTCTCCCATTGTGAGATTCTGCTCTATGAGTCTCCTACAATTAATGTTCTATTTCTTTAATCTTTTATCTGTATGCATACAATGCTTATGATTATCTGGTGATTGATTTCTTTACTTTTCCCATGTAATAGTGAGACACTCCTGATTTTCTTTCTACCGCAAGTGTTGAACTTTCTCCTTTCAGTTCCCCAGGTGTGTCTAATAAATCCTCTCTCACATGCACATATCATGATCCTAGTCTAACTTACTGTCGATATGAAAGGAATCTAATTTGCTGTTCTTTTTCATCAGCTTTTTGGCTTTGTCAAATGCCCACGGCATCGTCTGCCTAGGTAGTTTTCTGTTAACTCTTGCTTGAATATTACACTCAAAAGAACTATTCTTGGCTTCTTATCGGACTCTTTTACCCATATAGTTCATGCTGTAACTTCTCAGGTTCAACCCCCGGACTGGCCTGCTGACTGGAACAAGTGATGGAACACTTGTCAACTTTTTCTTAAGACTGTTTGGCAAGATGTCAGAAGAGTCACTTTGTGCAGCACTTCTTGTTTTTCAGGTGAATCAATCTTTTTTATGTCCAGTTACCTCTTCTGCATTGTACATCTGTAGTGCCTAGTTTAGTGATTTCTTCTGCTACTTGATTTGGTGGTCTGCAATCCACAGTTCCAAGGCTACATGTTAAAGGAATGACGTGTGTCTATGCAATATATGAAAATGTTTATAACAAACTTCTCCCTTGTAATTCAGACATCCCTTCCAGACATTTGAATATAATGGTTTTTTGCCAGTTAAAACTTATACTAATGCGCCGACTTATTTTGCTCAATTTTAAATCCCCATGCATTATTGACATATAGAGCAAAAACTTGAATTAAATAAAAAATCTGATTGAGCCACAAATGCTTCATTCAAGATAGAATCCTTTTCTTCTTATTTCATGTTATCTGTGCACATGTATTCCATTCTGTTGCATTAGTCATTTGTATGTTCATTATGATCGCTCATATTCATAGATGTATTTATGTTTCAACAGGCTATTGCATGCTGCTTATGTTTTGTGCTAAGGTACTTCCTCACTGGTTGGTATAAATGAAGCAGCAGTATCCAAGGAAATAACTTGGTTTAACACTTTGGTTATCATGGGGGAGCTTTTGCTAAATTAGTGGGGTATGTCGTACCACATGATTTTTTGTTTCTCTATACAGAGATTAATCTTACTGCAAGAAATATCACACTACACTTTCCGGTCAAGACATGGAGGCCTGTGATTGACATTTTGACATCATTAGAGATCATGCAGCATCTTATTAGTTTTTGTTAAGTGTTTTACCAATTACAGTCTAACAGACTGATGCCGGGAGCAGTTTGGAAAGATTACATGTTCACGGCTAAAATTTCCAAACTTATTGTTAAATCCATAGCGTGATCATGGGGATAATGTTGCAAGGAACATCTTAATCCAAGAACTCTGCCCTATCTCTTCATATGGCTCTGTACTTTCTTTTTAATCTTGATCATTGAGATTGATTATTTTCCCCTGTATAGATTCTGCTAAATCAAAATTTTGGTGTAATGTTAACCATTCAGCTCGACACATAATGATTGCAAATACTAATGTCAACTACACAATTAATTTAGTTTAGCAATTTGTATTAGGTATGCACATGAAAATTTCCAATAACGAGGCTACAGCATTTCATCGTTATTGTTATGAATAAGAAATCATTCAGCTTTACCGTTATGAATCACTCGGATACACTGTAGCTACAGAATGGTTTTAAGTATTGTAATGAATATTTAGAACTACACTGAAAATGTCCCTTGGTTATGCTGCCTTGCATTCAAGATCCACTACAAATAACTTCAATAATATTTTGAAATATGCAAACAAAGTAAGAAGTAACTTTGCTCGTGGTGGCCGCCCAGGGGGGAAGGTATCGCTTCAGTTGCAGTAAGCATTGAACCTCACCTAAAGACCATGGTTAGGTGTATTGCCGTCAAAGAAATGATCTCAAACCTAATAAACAAAAGACAAAATGAGGACTCAACAGGGACTCAGTCAACATCCATCGCATGCTCCTCTCCTTTGTTTCTGGTTGACCATAGCTTAATCCATCTATCATGTGAGACGGTTGCAATAGATTGTTCATCTGCCATTGAATAACATGGATTCAGAAAGACTGCTTTGTTGACTGAGGCACAAAATGTACAACATTGAGTAGCATGCTAAAAGAAGGATAATTTGCAACTGCACCAACCTTTAGTACTACCTAAAAATATCATACTCGGATACAAAGGAAAAATAATTCTAGAAATTAGAAGCATAAATTGAGAATGAAGTCTCCAGCACAGCCAAAAGACAAGTTTTTAGTGTAGGACAAATCCAAGGTTTTATACCCGCTTTTACCACTAGAACAAAAAATGTTTGTTGCACGCCGAGCAACAGTCAGTAAACTATGTTGAGACATGATCTTAGATCAAATTTGTCATTAGAAAAGTATATATATCAACGGTTGCAAAACTTAATTGTTTTGAATGTTATTGTTTAAATAAGATTTTCAAGTACCCATGTAATGTTTAATTTTCATAATTTAACATGCTTCTACCACCATAACAACCCGGACACAAGCTGCAGAAATCAACTGAATGCAGATCACAGGCTTGAAACCCATCCACATCCATAAAATTTAGATGCAAAAGTTCTATATTCTCAGAGTATGCATCCATGTTTTAGATGCATGTACTTATCGATCAATCATAAGTAAATTTCCTTGCAAGGTTCCTAAAAAAATAAAAAATATATTAACAGCCTATAATTGCTTCTTTTAATTTTTTAATTTCCTCAGCAATGTCAACACATTTTTGCCCTAACAAATACAGCTACTAGGATGCATATCAATGTCAAACCATATGTCGAAACCAAATTTGCATCATGCTACCAGAAATCAGTAATTTTCAAGGATGTGCTAATATACAAAGTACACACGAAAGTTACTCAATGAGTTAAACAATTAATTAATTAAAAATAAAAAGATGAATGCTGCAGCACAGAAGAAAGGGGGAGAAAGAAAAAAAAAACATGATGAAAAGGAGAGTAACAAAAATGGTCTTTGATTGAGAAATAAATGAATAAAACTTGTATTCTGTACCATATGAAAACGTTGAGCACTGGTAATGCCAGTAACTCATGATCATTTCTAATTGATTTGTCCGTCAAAACAAAATCATACTAGCTTCAATCAATCAATAAGATATGACAGCAAATGTTAGTTAATGATATGTCATAGAACAAATACATCATAGACAGACAATTCATGCTTCAAAAAGTAAACATATGTGACACCAGTGTATTGCAGCACAAAATCTCTCAACCATGCTGATTGATCCATCAATAAAGAATAGAAAATAGGGGAAAAGACCAAAGGTAACGGTAGGCATACACTTAAATTTTCACAGCTAGAGAAGATACCTGGATGAATATCCAAGGAAGTAACTTTTGCCTCATGTCCTGACAAGGATTTTACAAGCTTAAAATCTCTGCCAGACCAAACCTGGAAAAGAAATACATAAGATTAAATGAGGCATTAATGAAGAACTTATAATTCAAATAATCGATTTTCTTAACAAATAGTAACTATGTTATAAGACAAATGCACCTTCACTGTCATGTCATACGACCCTGTCACCAAGAAGTATCCTTCTTGAGGCTCAAACTTCACTTGTGATATGAGATTCGAGTGTGCTGGTATGATGTATAAAGATTTTCTCTTCCTTAAGTCCCATATTCGACAAGTATTATCCTCACCACCAGTTGCTAGATGGTATCCATTAGGTGAAAAACTGACACCAAGTACCTGAAAAGGAGAGCAAAGATACATCTCAATCAGGATTATATTTCTTACCATTAGCATAAAATGAAATAAAATCATGATTACATTATAAAAGAGAAGGAACTGAAAAAAGAATGAAGTCTCACTGGCTTCACGTGGCCTTCCAAGGCAAGAATACTTCTCCCTGTACGGAGGTCCCAAACACGTGACAAAGCGTCTAGTCCGCCAGAAGCTGCCAAGGATCCATCGGGGTGGAAGGCAATCCCATAGACACTTCTACTATGCCCTTCTTGAAGAAGCAACTCTACTGCAGTATCTACATCCCACAGTCTCCATGTCTTGTCAAAGCTGGTTGTCCCCAGGTATTTCCCTGATGGATGGAAGGCTATTCGAGCAAGACGGTCCAGATGGCCTTGAAAAATATTCAGGAGAGATCCATCAGTGTTCCACAACCTTGCTGTCCGGTCAGCAGAAGAGGTAGCCACATGATTGCTCACAGGCGAAAATGTAACATCAGTGGCGCGTTCTGTGTGTCCCTTCAAGGCAGAGCACTTTTGCAATCTTGGCATGCTCCATATCTTAACAACTCCACTCAAGGAGCTAACAAAAGAAAAACAAGGAAAGACCTCAAATTACTCTCAAATAGCATTGTAATAGACTCCTTCTGTGCTGATGTAAAGTCATAATCAATACCAAATGTAAGTTCCAATTTTCAGCTGAACTTCTGATAAGTAACTTGAATATGTATCCTCTAACCCAAAAGAAGAGAAAGGTATTAACTAGATTCATCATGTGCAATCTTTCAAATACAGAAAAGAAACTGTTTTCTAAACTAAAAGAACATGGCATGTATTCCAGATTCTTCAGCCAAGTAGTTGGAAGAGTTTAATGGTTGGTTATTTTTTGGAGTTACATGCTTTATTTATAGACAATAATAATAATAATAATCAGTAAGAATCACGGTCCTTGTGTGTGTCTGGGTCAATTTTACTTAGGTCCAGACTTTCTGATTTTCTTGATATCCAGATGTGTAAATTATCAACCACAGCATACACCCAATAGTTGGTGACTTATTTATAAATTGCAATGTTAAATAGAAATAATCAGAGTGGCCTTCTCATGCCAAGAACCAAGAAAAGTGGGCTCCTGAGGCCACAAATTGGCTCTTTTAATTACAAAAGTGAGCGCTTCTTGTAGAAACAATACATTGCTTAACATGACAAGACTCATCTGAACATTGCAAAGTTATTGATGTCTGGAGGAATTTAGTATAAATATACTGGGGAACAGAGGGAGAGAGATACCTGGTAGCAAGCAGGTTTCCATCATGTGAGTAGGAACAACCAGAGAGTGGCCGATCATCGCCAGACTCCGTGCAATCAAGGTACAAACTCTCCACCTTTTTAAGAGCATAATCAATTTCCTCATCAATAGATTCATCAGGATTATCCCTTCTCCTCTGTGCTTGTTGTAGGCGCTTTGCTGCCTTCACAATAGAATACTTAGCAATATCTGTTCTGGCATCCAAGAGAGCCCTTGACCCCTCAGTATAGAAGGGGTACTGGAGCATTTCTTCCTCAACATCTGCCGCTGTAGCAGTTGCTGCAGCCTCCTCCTCCTCATGAGCTTTCATCAGCCTATCTAACTGCCCTTCAGAATCCAGCTTTGCCATAAGCATCCGCAACCTGTCCCGCCTTTCCATCTCTCGTTCTCCAAAAAATGTTATGGGCTCTCCAAGCCGACGAAGTCGAGCACGGACAGCCATATCATTAGTGGGCACTGCTAGCACAGCAGCACGCCGTTTCATAAGCAGATCTTGCTTTGCCTTTTCCTGTCGCTCCCTCACCTGTCTGCTCTCTTCCGAAATCTCATATTCAACTGCAGAAGCCCGGGTTGGCCCAGATTCATCACGGTCAGACTCAGAGTCACTAGTTCTGACCTCCCCATTCTGTGCTGGCACTGGAGGCTTAAATACCGGGGGGCGTACAGGAAGTGGTGCTAATGCAGCAGGAACTTCAGGAGGTGGAATAGTGGGTATTGGAGCAATAGGAGGCACAACTGCTGAAACCATAGGTGGGATAACCGGTGGGATAACAGGCTGAACCGGTTGAGGTGGAGTTGCTTCAATAGTAGATATCAGTGTTTGACTATCAGGGCCTGCATCAGAAGACATTGGCAGTGAAGTTGATGCCGGGTTTTCCTCTTCAGCCGCCATGAGACCTAACCAAAAGAACTAATAAGTTAGAGTAGAAAAGTATGTGTGCACGTGCGTATCAAATACTGGTGAAATCAAACCCAAATGATTGGAAAAATGTAAAATCAAAAACGGGTAGTCAGTTATTGCAGCTCAATTTCCTGAGTTTAAAGCCAACAGTATTTTCAATTGAAAACAGCAATGCCAGAACAAATACAAGCTTTGGCAAAGACAGGAACAAAGCATCAAAAATATAGTGCACAAAAGAGCGCGTACAAACAAGAAAATATGCAAGTAAAATCAAAACCCAAAAATCAGAACTAGTTCAGGCGTTAATTTCCTTTCAAAGAACTTCCAGTTCTCAGTTAATTTCCCACAAGACATAAAGCAAAGTCTCTAAAACCCTAAATGTCGATTATTGAGTTCAGAAACCGAATAAAAAAAGAAAAAGAAAAAGAAAACAAACCAAAAGTTTACCTTAAACTGTGACAATAGAAGACGAACGGAGAATCACTTCACTGGTTCGTTTTCTGATAATTTGAATCCTTTCTCTTGAATGAGTTAGACATCATAAATTTGAAAACATTAGTCCGCAAAAGGGCAAAAAAAAACTTCGTAGTTAAAAAAAATTAAAAAAAAAAAGTTAACTTTTATTTTCTCCACCAGCCCAAATATCTAAAACCATAATAACCTTTTAATTTTGAATTGAACGCTAAACTGAGATATTTCGTTTCGAGTACATTTGTGGTAATGTGTGCTCATGGATTAATTATATATTATTTTTTATGTGATAATTACCGATCATGATATCATAAAAGCCTCAAAATCTTTTTCTCAAAGAAAACACTTATTAATTTTCAAAAAATTATGTATAAATCTAAACGAATACATGTGAGTGTACAATTGCCTATTTTGACACATGTATTTCTTTCTAAATGTGTGCATCTGATATATTAACAAATTTTGGAGGCCATTTGATAAAATTTAAATGATTTCAGATTTTTTTGGAATGATTTTTCTTTTCTTTTCTTTTCTTTTTTAAGAAAATGATTTCATATGTTAAAAAAGAATAAAAGATTTTTTTTTAAATAAAATTTTGTACTTCAAATCGTGTGGTACTTAGTATGTTATTTATTCACTAATACTGAGAAATCATCTCATCAATATTATAAAATTATCTCATTAATTATAGTATAAAAAGTGAAATATTACTTAATACATTCAGTCATTGATTAATGTCACGTGATTTGAGATTTTAACTTTGTATTTAACCCTGTATAAGCATTTCATTTTTTTAACATTTGTAAGCAAATAAGTACTCCTAAAAAATATACAAATTTGATTATAAATAACAGCTTTTGTTTACTTCCCTCGTAAGGGTGGAGAGTAGACTTAGTTGCCATTGAGCCAGATTGCATTATTTGATGACATAAAACTACATAAATTGTGTTTTTTTTTTTTTCCTTAAACAAAATTGTTTATGATTTTTTTCCTTAAATAATATTTAATTTAAAATGGGATAAAACTTTAAATGCGTATCAATTGTTATATAAAATTGATAAGAGTATCTCTTATGAATAAAATTATGACATTCATTTTTATTCTTTTTAGATAAAAAATCAAGTAGTTATTACTTCCTCCATTAACGCAAATTTCTCACAATCAATCTCAAGGTGGAAGGAAAAATAACCTGATACATTTAAATTGGTGACAATAAGTTGTATCCAATTTTCAATAAAAGACAAAATAACCCACACACTTTTAAAACTCTTTGTAATATTCTTTTCACCTCTATTCTGCCCAATACTATTTGATTTTATACCAACGTTGTTTGATTCTCACACCAACATTATTTGTGTAAGTTGACTACATGCAACAGGGGTTTGCAGCAAGCAAGCAACACAGCCCAAGCACTCCAAGAAGATAATAATTGCTAAGCAGTAAAGAGAATATGGGAATTACTGAAAGAGAACCTCATATTATTGTTTGATCAAAATTATGTAACACATCAAACTTTCCAGACTCATCTAAAAACCTCAATCGTCTTGATGAGGCTTGATCCTCTCAACTCTTTCAAGACTTCCAAGCCAGCAAACAAACTCAACATAGATACCCAGCACTATAACAATGCCCATCTTCCAATACATCAAACAATTTTCAAAACCTTGGATGAGTCTACTAAACAAACTAAACATGATGCAAACACGACCGGTACTTCCTCAAATTGGTTTCATCTGTATTATATACTTGCAACACAGGGCAATAAATGAATTTAATGATAAACCAGACTACTTATACTATATTATATACCTAACTGCTTACAAAACTTGTTTCTCCCAACCCCACGAGATTCCTGCTTTGCCAAATCCATTATGGCTAACTGGACCACAAGAATTCATTGAGTTCCACTGGCTTGGAGAATGTTTTCCATCCGGAAATGGTCTCTCACAAACAAAATTAGACCTCTTATATCCTCTTCTACTCTTCCATCCACGATCCATACGATTGTCGTCATCACCCTGGAATCTTGATGTTTTGTACCTTGACATGTTCCAACCTGTGCCTCCTCTCTTCCTGCTATACCCATCACATCTTCCCCAATCTCCACCACTTCTGTAATTTAAATTACCCAACTCATTATAACTATTCTCCCACTCGTTGTAACTGTTATCATGCTGATTCCATTCACATGAGTTGTTCCAACAATTACCCCATCCATCATCTTTTCTCACTTCATTGCCATTGCGCTCCCAAGGATTTTCACAAATACCAGTACTGGCAATCTGGGCAGAGTCTCCATGATTAGGAGCCACACACAAATCGGTGCCTTGTTTGAAATTCTGCTCTGCATCCCCCCATCCAGTGCAAGAAAATGACTGATTCAAGAGGAGAGCACTACTAAGATTCACAACCTTCTTATCTTTATCAACCTCTTCTGTAGCTTTTGGTTCCCGTTCCAAGTCCAAAAGCAGCTCAGGGTCAGCATCCGAGTTCCAATCAATTTCATCAATATAAACATCAGGATCAGGCAATGATATGTTGCAGGGAAGGTCATTTATCTTTGCCCAAAACCGGGTTTTAGCATTGTGGAATGCCTCTTCAACAGCAGAATCATTCCATTGAACAACATTTTCGTAAAGGTACATAAACCTCTTCGTTTCTAAAAGCTTTCCCCATGGAACAGAACCAACTGAAGTACAGAACTTTTTCTCCCACAAAGGTACAGTAGGCTGCCAACTAGCTGCAGTGAAAAGAAAAAAAATTGTACAATTCAGTTAATTCTTGCATGCCGTAGTATCCACTTGATCAAATATGACAAGTTATTTTGCCCCAGAAAATTGCTGGGCAAGCCAAATCCAAAAATGGGGCTTTTTGGTTTGTCCTGCTAGGCAAAATACCTGGACAAAGTATCACTGCTGGATCTAGAAAACTAAAAGCCACACTTTCCTAGAAGGAAAAGAAATTGAACGCAAGACAATTAGAAACAAGTCCTCAAAAATTATGCCAAATATAGCTAAAATACATATGAAAATAACAAGCAGAAAACAAAAGTGAAGACTAATAAGAACTGTAGGCTAAATAAATATGGAAAAATTCCTTGGAAAATACAACATGGCCGATTCAGGCAATTCATATCCTAAACTAAGTAATCTGTCAAGTTTCCAAAATAATTCATCACACATATCTGGTACTCCAAAATATTTCCAATATTTGACTTCCATAACAAGCAGATAAAAGCTACGCACATAGCAAAATTATACATATTTCATAATTCATATCTAAACTTAAACATGCTTTAATTTTACAACCCAAATCACCAATTTTTTTTTAATTTCTTTCTTCGCAAAACAGAGGAGCAGAAACGCATCTTAAAGAAACAATCATTAAAAAAGAAAAAGAAAAAGAGGCAATAATAATAAAATATAAGTAGAACCCCGTTGATAAACAAAAAAAAGAAAAAAAAAACCCATTAAAGAAAACAAAAAATCTTAGCAAGAAATTAGTTAACTAAAACATACCATGATGAGGAGGCTTTCTGTTGTGTGATCTTGTCTGTGTGCCCTGAACTTCTTGTTGTTGTTGATGATGATGATGATAGAATTCACCTTTTGGCCTCCTCCAGTTATCCATTTTGAACGAACAAACAAAAACTGGACTCTTCTGACAGACAAAACAAGTGAAGTAATTAAATAGAAACAAATTCACTGCTTATGCTTTTTGTTTTATTTATTTTCTATTTTTATTTTTATACAATAAAGCCAAAAAGCAGCGAATACAAGAAGAAAGAATTGCAGGTCTGTGAATGAGATGAGAAGATAAACATGAAAGATTTAGTCAAGAAAATGGTTTTGATTTTTCAAGTAATCGCCGAAATTTGAGGAGAATTCTAGGTGCTCATCACCAACAAGGCAACTTCTTTTAAAAAAAAATTGTTTTGTTTTATTTTTTTGTTTTTCGGTTTTTGTTTTCGTTTCCAAGTTCTTATCGAAAACGGAAACAAAGGAGTAAGGATTTCCAAAAAATCTCTACTTTAATATTTATAGCCCTCGATTTTTGGTCTAATTACCGAATTGTACATTATTTGTGCAGGGGTCCTGAGTCCCGACTCTTCATTTGGGATAAGAGAGACATCGCGTCAGAGGCGGTGAAGTTTGTCGTCGCCTACGCTCTTATTTCGAGCGTGCTGTGCCCTTCCATCACTTCACTTCACCTTTTTTATTTATTATTCCTAATTTTTTAAAATTAATCATTTTTTCTAAATTTTATTATTGTAAAGCAACAAATTAATGACGGGGTTGTCTCAGGTTTTGAGTTTATAAATATTTGAAATTGAAGGAGATTAAATATTTATTAAATCGCAAATTATGTTTGAGGCTTAGGTTATTCTAAATGTTATATTCGAGTCTATTTTAGTATTATATTTTCATTCTTCTCAATGGCAGATTAAATTATTCAAAAAAATAATTTAATAGGGGACTAAATTAAATGATAACAAAATATAAAAACTAAAACATTGAATATGTAAAATACTTACTAATATATTTGTAATTGTTTTCAGTGCATTTTCATATTTCAAAATGTTATACTATAACCTCATTATCAATATTATTAAATATATTATTTCATAATATAAACAACTCAACAACTATTCATCCTATCTAAGTCCAAAAATAATTCTTCACGAATTTCATTATTAAAAACGTCCGCTCTACAATTACTACAAAAACTAGAAGAATTAATCCTACTTTTGGTAATAGAAAATGTTTTGATGATGGCTATCATTATTTCTAATTAAAATGTAGATTTTTGTAATTCGTAATAGTTAAAGTTTAAATTTTGTGGATTTATAAATTTATAATGGCTATTTTAATAGATTTAATAAAAGTTAATTTAAAACTCAAAGTATTTTTTTTTCCTTTATTCTTTGAATTTTTTTTTGGGCCAACAAGACTTGAGCCTCCCGTAGCGGCTCAACCCTTAGCCAAGTTAGGCAATTGCTTAGGCTCCATCTAAAATCAATTTTTTATATATTAATTTATGCTTTAAAAGTAAATTTTTTAAGTGAAATAAATTTTATTTTCTTTTCTAATATATCATCAAGATCCATTTTAATTCTTTGTAAATATATTTTAATGACCCATTAAAATGCAAAATATAGTGTCTATCTATTTTGATATATCAAAATCCCAAAAGTAATATAAAAAGCATAAAAATTAGATTACGACTAAATCCTTGTGCAATCTCATCACCCATGCATTTTCTTTTTCAATACTTTTTATAAAGTTGTTACAATTCTAAATATATATTATAATCTAAAATTTACTAAAATTTTAAATATATACACTTGTAATATAATCTAGAGATTAGTTGAACAACAACTTCAAAGTTCTCGAAAATAATCGACCAAAAAAAATACATTAATCTACATTTTCAGACTATACTCACCTTTTTTTTTTAATCATTTAACACAAACATTAGTTTTTAGTATTACACCTAAAACAAAATAAATTTTAATTGCAATATTTATTTGAAATTTGCCTAAGGCCCGATATTATCTTGAGCGAGTCCTATGAGCCCCTGCAAATCACATGCTAGATCTGCTGTTGGTTATTGTGATGATGTATTGTCTATTGTTTTAGTCTGTAAAGAAAGGTTTATTTTTGATAAAAAAAATTATTTTTAATAAGTAAACATTCCTGTTAAACTAAAAAAAAAAAAACAATCCTTAAAGTTGCATGAATTCAACTAAGCATTACCTAATTACTTACATTTTTTTTTTCTTAATTCAAACCCTTTTGTCTTTTGTCTCTTCACTAAATTGGGATCGAAAGATATTTTAAATTTACTATTTGAATATTATCAACGAAAAAGATCTCAACAACGAGTTAGCCTTCGCTTGAACGATAGGTTCGAAAAGCTCCACGGTTGTTGGAGCAAACTCAAAAAAAAAAAAAGTAATAATTAAACTAATTAATTTCTCTTTTTTTTTATAAGTAATTAATTTCTCTTTAAATGGCAAGGAGGTTCGGGCGTGTACCTACACGCGCGAGTGATGGGATAGGTAGACCAATTTTGACCAAGTAGCCTAATCTCTGTAGATGAGTCGGCGGCAGGACGCGGCTGTCCTGACTCTCGACGCTGGAAAACACGAGTCGAAATGACGACATTACCCTTCATCGACGAATGAAAATCACTTTGCGGGAAAACTGTGTCGCGTTGCTGTTTGATATTTTATTAGTTAAAAATTTAAAATCGTCTAGAAAAAGAAAGAGAGCTGCCCCCCACAATAACAACTCCTTCCGGCCTTATTCTTGTTGACTAATCTACCCTTTGCCGAATTGAAAAGATCAGTTTGCAAACTATTGGATAATATTTCTTTTTCAATCAATTTTTTTTACACTTTTTTAATATGCTTTTTATAATAAAAATTATTAAATGGATCAATAATTTTAATAAATAAATAAATAATTTTATCAATTAGAAAAAGAAAAACCCAAGAGCATAGAAAGTGTTGGGTACTTTTTTTACAAAATTTGACAGCACCTTAAATTTATTTTCAAATTTTTATTCTAATAATTATTTGATTTATGTGTGATTAAGAAAAGTTGAAGAAAGATGAGCTGTGAAAGACATAATGCTGAAATCTTCTTCATTTTTTTTTAACTAACCATCTTAGGTAACATATTTTTCTCGCATGTTTTTCTTTGTTTATAATTAGATATTTTGATGTTCTAGGCAAAGAGCAACCACACCAATTCATCCCGAACTTGGTGGTTAAACTCTACTGCAATTACAATAGTGTCGAAGAGAACTTACGGCAAAATAGCTTGACACTAAGACTATAAAAGGCTTAACACTTCTAATTCTTATTACTTTTGTAATATGCCAAAAAAAAAAAAGAAAAAAATCGTCTTGTTCAAAATTCTAATTATAAAAAACTCTTACCATTGGGTTAAAAGTGTAATTAAATTCAATTATGAAGAGGTGACTATGCGAATAAGATCGATCTATATATATCTTCGTATATATATTATAATAAAAAATTAAGGACTAAAAAAATTGGGTTACATATGTGCAATCTTTTTTTTCGACTTTTGAGTGGACCATAAGCATGACTTACTTTCTTCCACGAGAAGAGGGAGGGAATTTAAGACATGAGTCTTTGCTTAGAGTTGGAACTTGCCTTTTCATCATACCAAGAAAGCTTACAAGAAATTTCGACTTTATTTTTTTGGAGATTTAAAATAAAGAAATAAAAAAGGTTTAGTTCATGTTCACTTTTGTAGCCTTGACTTGATACCGTGGTAAAGAAAATAAATAAATAGAGACACCAGTGATACATACTCAAATTTTATTATTAAAATTTCATTTGGAATAAGTGGATCAACTCATCAATCATCATGTTAACATAAGAAATACAGCAAATTTATTTTAAGATAATAAACCATCATTTGCCAATTAATCAATAACGCACCACATACTATCTCATTTGAGATGAATTTTTTGACATAAGCTTTTGATTTGAAAAAACAAAACTATTTATGATGAAGACGTGTCACATGTCAACGCATGCCACATGAGCAAAATTGATTTAATCCCATAAAGCAGAATAATTATCATAAAATGAAATGCTAAGAACTTCAAAATTTTAACCCAAAGAAGAAGAAGAAGAAATTTAATCCATTTTCTATTACATTGAGGACAAAATCTGTTTTTGATTTTCCATGTATTTCTTTTTTTGACTTTCAAACATGCATTACAGAAACTATAGAAACAAACAAAAAATTTGCATTATTATATGAACTCCAAAACTAGGTAGGCACCAGTGAGCCCGATTGTCCCGTTTGATCATGTCAAAGTACAGACTGAGGTTTGTTTGGCTTGCTGTACTTGCTAAATCTATTGGAGATCCCCGCATCGGATAATGTATCCCATATCTGAAAAGTTGCAGGAATTTCATTCATCATAATGTAACCATATTAAAAAAAAAAAGTTCTAAAATTGACAGCATTTGAAGGATTTTCGCACTCACTTCCAATTTCCCTTTGGAGCCTCCAATAGCTAGTACGAATGGACTATCCTCTGAGAAGGCAACTGAAAAAACAGCTCCCTACAAAAGTTTCAAAACAAGTGTAAGAATTAATTCAAATTGTTTACAGTTAATCATGAGTTTACAGAATGCATTTGTAACTCACAAGGTTATAAGGAAAAAATAATACAAATGTGAATCACTTACTGCTTTAGGGTTTCGGGATGCAATACATGATGGTTGGTTGTTTGACAAATCCCAAAGTTTCACCTGCGCCAAATGAAGAGCTCAATAAAACCATAGAAACCTCTACCATACAGACAAGTGTAACAGGCCCATGATGGTCAGAAAAATAGGAAAGAACTTACCATTTTATCTGTAGATCCAGTTGCAAGAAGCTGCAGAAAATCATAAGTGTAATTATTATAATGAATATATAAGAAAAATTTTGAGCAAAAAAAAAAAATTAGAAAAGGATAAAAATGTACATTGGGTACTAATGGATTGTAAGAAATGGTGCAAACAGCTTTGTCATGTGCATGAAGGGTAAAACTGGATTGTTGTGATGTAGAATCTGGATCAGATTTGGCTGTCCGAATATCGAAACCTTTGATTGTACCATCTTCAAGACTCACCTAAGAAGACAAGTAAATGAAATTAATTAAATTTTATTGCCTCTCAATTAAAACATAAATATACCAGAATCTAGACTTATGAGAGAAATTATTTCATCGAGCACATGCACATAGGTAAACACACTCACAGAAGTGCACACTAGAAACAAACTTCATGAGGATGGCCCAAATAAAAGGTTAAAGTACAAACCAGGAATGAATGCTCAGCATGTGGATCCCACGCCAAGCTTTCTACATCAGCTGCAACAGGCCACTTGAAACCAGAATGTGTAGATATCCTTGCATCCTTCTGCAATGCATATTAATGAAAAAGACATCAACATAATACAGTAGAACCTTTATAAATTAATAGGGTTGGAACTATATAAAATCCATTAATTAAAAGAGATTAAATAATCGATAAATTAATAATTTATTAATTTACAGAGTTATTTACAATTCAATTAACATATATTTAATAACTAAATATTTAATGTGTTTTATCAATAAGAAAAACAGGAGATGAGACCTAATTGAGTTAAATTTAAGAAAAAACGAGTAACAATAAAGTCATATTTTATGTAATTAAAATATTATGGTCAACTACGTTTGTAATTTCAGCAAATTATTAATTTATGATTTGAACGGAACACAAAATTATATGAGAATTTTCTAGAAAAGTATTATCTTATTATTTTATCGAAATTATTAATTTAGTCCATTGGGCCAAGTCGGGAACGTAAAAATTTATTATATAATGGAGATTATTAACTTACTGAGTATATTATAAAGGTTCATCTTCAAATTTGAAAACAAATTATTAACTTGATGAAACCTTAAGCTCCTGAACTTCTCACTTCACTTCACTGACAGCTTTCTATGAAGGATTTATACATACATATATATATGTATATACGTATATATATATATATATATATATATATATATATATATATATATATATATATACGTATATGTATATATATATATATATATACGTATATGTATATACATACATACATATATACATACATATATATATATATATATATATATATATATACACATATATACATATATACATATATATATGTATGTGTGTGGGAAACAAATTAATTACCATGACTACTGAACGATCAAAAGATCCACTAAGAAGAATTTGGGGCGAATGATGATTCCATGCAACTGCTTGAACCTGAAAGGAATAGTAAATCTCAAACTTGGGCAAACTTAATAATACAAGTAATGTAAAGTTAGCTGAATATAATCCTAGATCATTTTGTAATAATTAACGATCTATCATGGTGCAAGAATAAAACCCTGCCTTATCTGTGTGATGCTCCAAGGTAAGATTACATTTTCCTGCAGCCACATCCCATATCTTAACTTGTCTGTCAGCACTTGCACTAGCAATGATATTCCTGGTTTTATTGGATTAGGAGGGGAGAAAAAAAAGATTTAAGGACAATAACAAGCACCAGTGCATGAAGGCAGTAACAAGCAAAAGAACAGTTTATACTATGAACATTGAACAAACCTGAACTCCTTGTTCCAAGCAAGACCAAGCACTGAATCGGTATGACTACCCTTTTTATATTTAATTGACGACTGCATGCAAAGCAAGTAGCAAGCATTCACAAAAATGTTAGTCAAGTTGAAATCTGCATAGAAATGTCAAAATAGCATAATCAGAAAAAGAAAAATGCAGGTCAGAGCACAATCAATAAATTGTAAGTTTTTAAGTCATCATAATGAAGACCTCCACACAGGCACAGTAGATGTAACAAAGGGATGTTGCTTCAAATTGAATGTTTGAAGAGCATTAAACACAGAATGAAATTAGTAGCAGCCAACCTTCTTTCCTTTCTTACTCTTCTTTTTCTTTTTCTCCTCATCAATGCCACCCAGTATAACGTGCGGTTGTACTTCATCAATCTGAGAACAGTGAAGATGATAAGAGACTTCAAAATAATCTCCCTATTAATAATTTAGTCAAATTATAATCTCATGATATGATGATAGCCGCATACAACATCAAGGTCCCATATCTCGATGGCAGGTTCCATTGAGCCAACAGCCATAAAATTCCCTGCTAAAATATGAAATAATTCATTAACAAATCAATTGCAACAAGCAATGAAACAATAAAATCTGAGTAGAAAACAAAAAGTGCTAATATTGCAATGCTTCCTGACACAATCCTCATGAATAATTGGAGTTCACTCAAAGAGAAAGCTAAAACATAACATTGTAAACCTCTTCTCCTAGTTAGCATACCATCAATGGTATTACCCCCACCATTCTCAACCCATCACCAAAATCGAAAAGATGAGAATAAAAAGCTACGAAGTAATTATTTGAAGGTAATGACATGTTTCCTTTTCTGCTTGGTAGATCAGAAAGAGCAACCTAAAATGTCCTATTTTTTGATATCCAGAAATCCCTTGACCCAACAACCAAACCACCTTTTGCCCAAGGGTGGTTGGATCCTGACATTATTACAATTAAAAGAAAAAAAAGTTGAATAAATTGACTAAGAATTTTTTTTTTTTAAATTTCCCGTCTCTGTCTGGCCGCCAGCATTACTGCAGTTGAATACATTAAGCTCATGCAACAGAAATACCAGCTAGAAAGTACAAATGTCTAACCTTTTTCTCCATCTTTTAGTGGGCAATCAAGCCATGCCACGCAAAGGGGAAATGCTGGAATGATGATATGATGGTGAACGTACAGGTTCGGATCACCATCGTCTGATTCCTCAAGTATATAGACCTGCATAAAAACAAATAATTCATGAGTATTTGCATGTTCAGTGCTTATGAATGTGCATATGAGAGGGAGGAGAGTGAATGTGCATTACGTGCCTCGAGATGACTGACATCATCCTGATTACGTGCACAAACAATGACGGCATCATTTGGATTAATGGTCATATCCTCAAGATCTTCAGAATCCTCATCCTAAAAGGAACTTGTAGTTGCTTCAGAAGCCACATAAGTAATGGAAGCCAAATCACATCAAAAGAAAGTTGTGCTTACATCTTTATCCTTTAGATAGGGATCCATCTCATTACTTGCATAGTAGAGGTCCCCAAGCCCCTTGCCAAATATCTCAACTCCTGAAATCAACCAGATAGATAAAGCATTTAACGCATTGGATATTTTGTGGCAGGGAAAACAACTGTGATATAGTCTTTGTATTTCTTCAAGCCTTGAATTCACACAATGGCTAATCTTCTTCAACATCTTAAACACCACAGACCATCCCTCCGACTTAACAGGCATATGAGTTACCGCCCTCTTTTCAAAATGAAATAAAACAAAGGAAATAAAAGAATAGAAATCAAAGAACTGCCAGTTGAAGCTACCGTCATCTTCATCATCATAGTGGTCCATGTCAAGTTCCTTCAAGCCATCAGTAATATCATCAAATTTAGTCCCTGAATTCTTGCTTTTGGAAGTTTTTCCAAGTGCACTTGCGACAGCTACCGCATGCGAGACGTCATCAAACTGCTTGGCCTCATCCTCAACCTCCATATCTTCATCATCATCCTCACGACGATCATCTTCACTGAACAAATGAAAATAATCATAGTAACCTTAATCAATCATTCCACTGCCAAAATCTAATTTCTGACCACCATCCGTACTTTACTGTTCAATTTCATATATATCCATGATTATACAATTTGATGAAATATTAATCACAGAAATATTCTTACAAATCCTTTGATCACGAACAAGTGATCAATATATGTATCCATTGTGCAAGTCTAAGTCATACTATGGAAAAGAACACAGCATCATCTAAGCTACAGAGTATTATTATAATAACTTTGTTTACTTTTGGCAACCTTTTATTGGGATCCTTAATGCCAAAAATAAATTAAAAAAAATTCAATTAATATCTTATGTTCACATATTCAGTTTCCCTAAAATAAAATAAAAAATAATAATCCATGATATCACTACGAATGTCAAGATTAGGCCAACATAATCCCTCCAAAGAGAATAAGGTTGAAAACTCATGACTATTGCTATGAGTTTCCGGAGATATGGACTTTACCTATGAAACCAATGTATCCTTTTACTGAATCCAAAACAACATCTCTAGCTAAAATAAGCTGTCAATCTCTAATTTTTCCACTAATTATGTTTCTAAATCAACTAATTCCATCATACAGGCAACAGAAGCAATCAATAAATACGAAGCTGAATGCAAAGTAACAACATTAAAATTAAAACTTCCAAATTGAAAAAAAAGAAAAAACTCACATTTCAAGTTCCGAAGCGCCGCTGTTTATAATCTCTTCAATTTCTTCCTTCGATGGAGGCTCAGCATCTTCAGGTACGGCCTTCGAAGCCCCTTTGGGCACCCACGATACTGCTGCTATCATCCTTCAAAATTACCTTTTCTTTTCTTTTTTTAATCCACAAACAAATTGATATAAAATAAATTGTTAGAAATCAAATGAGCGAGTATTAATTAAATTAAATTGAATTTATTATGAATTATTCGTAAAATTTACCCAAATTTTAAATAATTTAAGTGGTAGTCGCAGAGAAGCTTAAGTAATTAGCTTGTTAAGGTTTTTGGTTCTGTTTTGGAATGAATTGTATGTAATTTGCCTTTGCCTAAAACCCTAGCGGTTCGGATGCGGGTTCCCCAACCGGGCTATGAATTTCCCCAGTTCGGGTTTCCGGGTTAAATTAATGCCTGGAGCACGTGCGAGTCACACCTGTGGCCGTGTTAACGAAAACCCCAAACAGGCAACGGCTAGTAATTATATAAACGGCTACTTTGTCTTCTTTCTTCACAACTCACACCTCCTCATTCAAAGATCATCATCACTCTCTCCACTATCTCTTACTTTCCAAGAAAAATTATCATTTTCTTGCAACAGAAAAGTGATTTTCTTACCGCATGAAATTAACCTCACTTCCCCATTGATCCCCTAAAGCTTTCTCGGGTATTCAAGAAAAGGGTCTCAAGATTTTCCCTAGAAACTAACACATCCCTATTCCCTTCCTTTCTCACTTTCTCTATTGGCCTTTAATGTGACTAATTTCAATAAACGGGTTTCAACATTTTCCGGGGAAAAAAGGCAGTGGATCATTTTCTCTGTCAAAGAAGCCAAGCATGTGGCCCCACATTGACAAAAATTTCTCGACGCCGCCCCCTACGTGGAGGAAGCAACGGTCCTTGCCGTCGCCGTTGTCGGAGAGGAAGAGATTGTCAACACCGGTGAACAAAAAAAAAGGTGATATCTTTCATGTCATTCACAAAGTGCCTTCCGGTGATTCTCCTTATGTCAGGGCCAAACATATTCAGGTGAAAAGTCTTCTTTTTTTTATCTTTTTTTTTCTATTACTCTGTGCTTAAATTTTTTGTTCATGCTTATTTGTTAATTTTTGGCAACAATTTGATTCTTTAATGTTATCAAAAAGGAACATGGGGGTTAGGAGGCACTTTCTTGTTTTTGATTCCTGTCCACATGCACTAAGTCTTTTTGAAGAAAAATTCCAAGATAACAAGAACAAATGAATTGTGAACTTTTATTTTTTATGTTTGCTGCAGTTGACTTATAAATGAAAATTTGACTTTCGGGTTGTTGAGATTAATATGAAGAATAGCTGAATGCGTAAATGTTCAAGATTAAGGTTTTAGAATTCTTCAGCGGAAGTCTGCTTCTGTTCGTATCTTTTGTAATTTTTGATTTTTTTGAAATACAGTTGATAGACAAAGATCCAAGCAGGGCAGTTTCCTTGTTCTGGGCTGCTATTAATGCTGGGGACCGAGTTGACAGTGCCTTGAAAGACATGGCTGTTGTGATGAAACAATTGGATCGATCAGATGAGGCAATTGAGGCAGTCAAGTCTTTCCGTCATCTTTGCCCTTATGATTCTCAGGAGTCACTTGACAATGTCCTCATTGAACTTTACAAAGTAAAACATCATGCTCTTTTGATAATTTGCTTATATTTCTCTTGTCATTCCTTATAATTTTCCGATCTTGAACTAGTTAGTTTTGTAAAAATAAGTTACGGATATGAATGGTCAAATATGAGTACTTTTTCTTGCATGTTTGTCATTTAATATCTGCAAACATTTTGAATAACCTAATATACTATAGGAAGGGTTGAAAGGTAGGTCATAACGTATTCATCTCATTTGATGATATGGTTGCATTTTATAATTTCATACAACTGAGAATGTATTAACAGAGTCTAGTATTGTTATATAGCCATGTTTCCACAGAGCGCAAGTGAGTGGGAGAAATTTTTGAGATTCTACAACAAAAATGTTGTATTGAAAATGTGGAGCAATTGATACTTTATTATTCCTTCAGTTCAAGAAGATATTTCTTAGCTTTTCAGAAACTGGTCACGAAGAGAGAATTCTCTTTTAAGGCTAAATGTGCCCAATTTCTGAGTTTCCACAGGCTTCATTATTTCAATGAATTTTCAATATTTCTGATGAAAGGATCCATGTTTTATTTATTTATTTCAAGAATAAGGTACTCACTTTCGAGAAAGGTAATATATCTTACAAGCGGAGTGTAAATAGACAGTTGTCAGATTTATTTTGCTTATCCACAAGCAGATTCAAGGGGTATTATGGAGCTGTAAAGTATGGATTTAATGTTGTGTTCCTGATATCTTGTTTATGTTTAACTAGTGTGGTCAAATCTCATGGTGTACAGCTGAATCAATTACTTGCAGTGACGCTGTTATGTTGATGTCATTGTTCTTCTATAGCTTTTTATGCAGCTCTTTGGGTAGATCCACTAGTTTATGCTGTTTTTGCATAAAGGCATTGAAGAAGGTTATGCTGTTTTTGCAATTACTGTTATGCTGTTTTTGCAGAGGTCTGGGAGGATTGAAGAAGAGATTGAATTGCTTCAAAACAAACTGAAGAACATTGAAGAAGGAATGGCTTTTGGTGGAGCGAAGACAAAGATGGCAAGATCGCAAGGGAAGAAGATTCAAATAAGCATCGAACAAGAGAAATCAAGGTCAATTTTGCTTCTACTTATAATTCCCTTTCTTCTTGCTTATTTTCACTGAATATCTTATTACATTTATCTAATTTCGTACACCAAACAATGCAGAATACTTGGGAACTTGGCATGGGCATATATGCAGCAAAACAATTTTGAAATGGCTGAACAGTATTATCGGTAAATCCTTTCATGGACGGAAATTTTTTGGCTATAATTGTATGGTTGTACCTTACACTTTAACTCCAACATTTTTTGCAGGAAAGCTCTATCTTTAGGTGTGGACAAGAACAAGCAATGCAATCTTGCTATCTGTTTGATGCACATGAACAGGATGACAGAAGCCAAATCTCTGCTTCAGGCAGTAAAAATTTCAGCTGGAAATAGACAAATGGATAGTTCCTATACTAGATCCTTTGATCGTGCCGTTCAAATGCTGACTGAATTAGAGTCACCATCAGTGTTAAAACCGACTGAGATGGAAGTAGGTGACAATCAGAAAAACCAAAGACCTTTTGCATTGCCTGCTGATGGAAACCCAAATCCTCAAGTTACTTCCTCAACCAGTGAAGGTCACAATCATCATCTGTCTACTTTCAGTGTCTGCAGAAGCCTTGCAAATGGACATGATGAGGAAACAGTACTACTAAATGAACAGGATAGGGTAGCCTATTCCAGAATCCATCATGAGAATGAGCACAGTTTCCTTGGATATGACAAGGGGAGTTTGAAACTTATGTCATCTGGACCAAGGGCAGCTTCTCAATTCTCTCTACCCACGTTTGTTGATAATAGGAGGAGAGGTTCTTATATTGGAAATCCATATGGAAAATCTGGTTTTGCCAGTACAATGAAGAAAAATTGCAGTAGCTCACCGGGAATAGGAGTAAGTCCTGCACACCAGGAAACACATGTTTCCCCAGCTGCTGTTAGAAGGAATCTTGAAGTTCTATTTACACAACCAAGAAGACCATTTATGGAGTTCAGTGATGGGGAACAAGTGAAAGACAGATGGGGACCAATTGGAAGTACAAATATTAATCAGTCATCTGAGAAAGCTTTACACACTTACAGTGCTGTTCTATTTACTCAGCCAAGAAGATCATCTTCACATGAACGTAACATGGAAGATCAGAGAGTAGCAAAATGCAGAGAGAAACCAGTTGGAAGTTCAATCCGCAAACTGACATTTGAGCAAGCTATACCCAGTGAAAATGACCAAGCACAAGCCATCCCCTTTGTTAAAAGAAAACTGCTACTTCCAACCAAGGATGAATCAAAAATTGGATTGCCAAACTCTAAAAATGCTTCGCCTTCACCCACTTGTGAAGACTGGACAAGGAGATCATGGGAAGATATACATCAGGTGAAAAATGAACCAGTGAAACAACCTCTGCAAACAGCAGTAGACAGAGACTTGAAACGAGCTTGTGGGAAAACTGATGGGTTTGCTTTAACAAAAAATATGGTGATGGAATCTGGCTCACAGTATATTTCGGATGAAATGCGGAAAATGAATACTTGTGGAAATGGTGATGACCAGAAGAAATTGGCTATAGAAGGGAGTAACTCAGCTACCACACTGCCTACAGGACCCGGCATGGCTGTTGATAACACCGTAGAGGGATTAATCACTTCCATTGGTAATCAGAGCATTGACAATAATTCAGATATTCTGCAACAAACAATTGCAGAAAAACCTAAGTCAAGCCTGGATTGCATTGCAACTAAGGATAAAAAGAGTTGGGCGGACATGGTTGAGGAAGAAGAAAACCAAGAGCAAGACGAAAATCTGAACTCCAACATAGTTTATCCAAGCTCTTGTGCACAGAACCAGATAGACTACTTAAGCCAAAAGCTTGAAGACTCATTTGATCTCAAGGATGGATATGCAGCATCCAGAAATGCTGCTTTACCATCAAGAAATCTAAAAGCTAGGCGTTCTTTATGCTTCGATCAGCAGCTAAGCCCAGAACCAAAAGTGCACTTTTATTCTTCCCCACTGCCAAACAAGGGTTTGAAGTTCAATAACTCTGTGCCTGGGACGATGAGGGTAAACAGATTGCAGGTATTCCGGGACATCACTCCTTTTCCAGACAGTCCATGAATCCCCAGTACTTGCAAGAAAAAGGGTTTCTTTTATTCATTACATTCTTTCATTTATTACGCAGCTCGGTGTGTTACTGCTGCATAAACCAGTGTACGTCATCTGCTACACACCTATCCATATACTGTAAAAGAACATTCTGTAAAATGTATTGTGATTGAAGAAGTGTAAAATTGTGTTTAGCTGATCTTTACCTATTTTACTTACCTTATGAGACTTGATTTAGATGATAAGGACATTCCAACTTCTAGTACTAACCTCAACAACCAACAAGAAACCCCAGTAAAAGACAATATAATAAAATAAAAGCTTGTTTAGTAATTTTTATCATTTTGGACAACCACCAAGAATATGCTCTGAACTTCCAAGAAAAATGATTCCGTTAAAACCAAGTAACCAACCAACTAATAATTGTCAAAAGTCAAAACAAACAACAGCAGCAACAAATTTGTCCTCATTCACTTGTTGATTATGGCCAAGTTGTTGAATCATCGGAATGCTCTATTATTGATTAATCTGTATCTATACTTACAATCCGTCACAACCATTGGAGAGACACCGGAAAATGATGCACAGATGCGAGCAGGTGCACCCTTCAAGATTGTTATGTTTGCAGACCTGCATTTTGGAGAGAGTGCGTGGACGGATTGGGGTCCTTTTCAGGACGTGAATTCTAGCAGGGTCATGTCTACTGTGCTTGTTGATGAAACTCCAGGTTATATCATCATTCTTTGTATAGACATCATTTTGAAATTGACCCGTTATGGGTAAGAAAATTTACCAATATGATCTTATGTTATATTTTGTTAGATTGTATCTGCTTTGCGATATTGCCTTACTAGAGAAAATTGGTTTAAGGGACTGCTCTATTTTCTCATCTAGTACTAAAGCTTTCTGGACACTTGCTTTCTTTTTTCTTACTTATTCTAAAATGAACCGAGTGATTTTGCAGATTTAGTCATATACCTTGGAGATGTGATTACGGCCAACAACATAGCTATTGCAAATGCAAGCCTGTACTGGGACCAAGCTATCTCTGCAACAAGGGCCAGGGGCATACCATGGGCTAGTGTATTTGGAAACCATGATGATGCGGCATTTGAGTGGCCATTAGAGTGGTTTTCATCCCCTGGAATTCCACGACTTTGCTGTCCTACAGAGGTTAATTCATCATATTTGGGTTAGTCTATTGTTTCGAAGAATGCTAATAGAAATGAACCTATTATTGCTATCTAGGAATTTGATCCACTGGCCTACAATGCCTTGTTTAACACAAGTTGCACTAGCTTAGTATAGGCTTAGGTATGAACAATGTTATTTTCTTGTCATTGCCGTTTGATATATGCTTCATCTAAACTTCCATGCAGGGGAAGAAGAGTGTGATTTTAGAGGCACGCCTCGTCTAGAGCTAATGAAGAAAGAGATTGATCATAACGTGCTTTCGCATTCTAAAAAGGGTCCTAAAGATCTCTGGCCAAGTATTTCAAACTATGTTCTGAATGTCTCATCATCACATGATCCAAAGATCGCAGTGGCCTATTTGTATTTTCTTGATTCTGGTGGTGGCTCCTACCCTCAAGTCATATCAAGTGCCCAAGCAGAATGGTTCCTACATAAAGCTCAAGAGATCAATCCTGATTCAAGGTATAACAATTTACTGTATGCTTATCTAAAGGTGTTTGTTCAATGAGACAAGGAACTATTTGACAGGGTTCCTGAGATAGTGTTTTGGCATATACCAAGTAAAGCCTATGAGAAGGTAGCTCCAAAGTCTGCAATTGAAAGGCCTTGTGTGGGTTCAATTAATAAGGAAAGTGTTGCTGCTCAAGAAGCTGAAATGGGAATAATGGACATTGTTGTCAACAGATCTTCTGTCAAGGTAAGTTAGATTAGGGTGTGTTTATTTTTTCAGTCCATATAGTTTGTATTGAGTAATCTAATTCATCATAATTTTTTCAAAAACTACCCGGACCATTCCTGGCATAGCTTTTCTAATATTAAATGCAACAAGTAAAAAAAAAAATGATAATTATGTATATTTTAGCAGAAAAAAATTATATGAAAAAGTCATTTTAAGTAATTCATTAATTTTGGATACCTGAAATTTGTTTGAGTGTGTATGGGATCATATTGAATTGTATGTATGTTTAATTGACATGGAATTAATGCTGCAGGCAGTGTTTGTTGGACACAACCACGGACTGGACTGGTGCTGCCCCTACCAAAGCCTATGGCTCTGCTATGCAAGGCATAGTGGTTATGGTGGCTATGGAGATTGGGCTAGAGGTGCTAGAATCCTTGAGATAGCTGAAAAGCCTTTCTCTCTCAAGTCATGGATAAGGATGGAAGATGGAGCTGTACATAGTCAAGTTACATTGACTACTTAACTAGCATTTATCGTCCATATGTTGTAAAAAAATGAAAAAAAATAAAAATAAGAGCTGTGACTTTTCACAAATCAGAAATTAAAAATTGTATTTCACCATTCAAATATTTATTTTGGAGCGAAGGTTGCATTTGAAATTCTAATTACTGCATAAAAATTTGTGTGGCTTTTTTTCAAATCACTTAATGTGACCAACTCCACTCATGTCATTTCATTAAAATTTTAAAAGATTTATACAGAAATTTAAGGGACAACAAAAGCCCACAAGGCCTACTGTAATTTTTGGGATATTTTAGTATTATTCAAGATTATTAAAAAAAAAAAAAGAAAAAAATCATTTTTCTCTTTTAATTTGACAATAAAATTTTTAGTTTCCTTTTAGGAAAGTTAAAAATGTTAATTTATCTTATAAGAAAATAATCAAATAAAAGGATTTTTTTACTAATTTTGATATTATTTCCCAACGCCACGAATAAGAAATATACTCCCATGGTCCCCTCCATTATGCGCAGCTGAAAAACAAACTTAATTATCCTTGAACTTCTTGGGACAAAATGGGCAAGTCCTTGACCCATTTCTCCGTACAATCAGTACTCAATCTGTATGTAAGCTTGCAATCCATTTTGACCGTCGGATTCGCCTTCGGTCAACCCCAAGAGACCATCGGTATACGCACAACGCCGGCAAATGATCATCTTCGCATGCGAGCAGCAGGCGGGCCCTTCAAGATGGCGCTGTTCGCCGACTTGCATTTTGGAGAGAACGCGTGGACCGATTGGGGCCCATGGCAGGATGTCAACTCTGTCAAAGTTATGTCTACGGTGCTTGATCATGAAAGTCCAGGTGAAACATATGGAGGGACTGAATTTGTTGAATTTCACGAATACCTAATTGCTAATTTGCTACGTAGTATATTTTCTATATTTGGCCTACTTATGTTTAGGTTGTTTATGTCATAGCCTATGAAGTTTATGTTTTCTGCATTATGATCCCCCACCATCACTGATAAGAATGTCCCGCGGGCCGGCCCGGCCCGGGACCCGGATTTTAAAAATTAATATATATATATATTTTTACAAATATATTATTTATATAAATATATATTATTTTAAATAATTATATTTATTTAATATGACTATTACATATATTTAAAATTTTAAACATTTAAGTTTTTTTTAATTCAATTTCATTAAAATAAAATTTAAAAATTATAAAATAAGTTAAAAAATATGCATATATAATATTTTAAAAATATAAAATTTAGATTTTTTAAGTTCATGTAAAAACCCATGCCCGGTGATAAAAACATATGTCTGGGCCGCTTTGCCCGGATCCGGCCGGGGTTTTTGCCATCCTACTCACTGTTGGCCCTCTTAGTTTTACAAAAGTCTTCACTCATCGTTCGGGTATTATCAAATTCCCTCTAAATCCAGACAGTGAAGAAGTTTGTTTTTAGTGTGCAATCTAGTGTTATCAAATATGAATCTCTGCCTTGCAAAAATGAATGTAAGATACACCCAAAACAAACGCCCTGATGATGCAAAACACAGACTCAGCTTTCTTATAACTTCTCTTTTTTTTTTTTAAAAAAAAATGAATGGTCATTGCAGATTTGTCATATACCTGGGAGATGTTTAAAATGAATTGTCATTGCAGATTTTGTCATATACCTGGGAGATGTCATTACGGCCAACAACATGGCAGTTGCAAACGCAAGCTTGTATTGGGATCAAGCAATCTCTCCAACAAGAGTGAGGGGCATACCATGGGCCAGTATATTTGGAAACCATGACGATGCCCCATTTGATTGGCCGTTAGATTGGTTTTCGGACTCTGGAATTCCTCAACTCTCTTGCCCTGCAGTGAATTCGTCATATTCAGGTCAGCTTCAAGTTTAAATATGGTAAAAGTAAATTTCTGAAAACCTGTCATTGCTAGGAAATGACTGGTTTATAATGCCTGCATTGCATCAGGTTCCAGGTCTTCTGCAGGAATATGCTTGTTGCCCTATAGATGCCCCATTGTAACTTGGAATAAGACTTGTTGAACTAAAAATCGGCTTTGTTAATACTAACTACCTAGACTTTCTTTCCTTTAGTTATGAATGATGTATCCACTTCAAATAAAAGCATGATCCTTGAATGTCCTCCATATAATTAAACTAAACATTTTTTCTTAAGGTTAGTTTGTCAACAATAGATTAATATTTAAAAAAGACATTTGCAAATTTACCTATTTTTGAACTGTGGTACACAATTTTAAATCATAACAATAAGCTATGAAAACATTAGAAGGATGTCATTTTGGATTCAATGGTTGTTGATTGTTATTGGCACATATTCATGCCTTCATTTGAACATGAAATTTGTCAAGATAATTAGAGAATGTAAATGTGACTCTCTGATTCACAATTTCAAAATATTGCTAACATAATTCTTCATTTTTGTGATGAAGGCTCCTCTGAATTTGTGATCTTAATTTTCATAATGACTTGAAGTGTATTTTTTCCCCTGCAAGATATGGAGAAAGAATTTCTTTATGGTTGTGAATAAGTCAGTTGGAATAAAATGCAAAACAGATGTTGCTTTTACAACATGTTATGTACTTTTTATTGCAGATTGATACTAGATTCTCCTAAGCGGGTCAAAATTTCCATGCCAGGGGAAGAAGAGTGTGATTTTAGAGGCATGCCTCGTCTGGAGCTAATGAAGAAAGAGATTGATTGTAACGCCCTTTCGCATTCTAAAAAAGGTCCTAAAGATCTTTGGCCGAGTATCTCCAACTATGTTCTCCAAGTCTCATCGTCACATGATCCACAGATGGCTGTGGCTTATATGTATTTTCTAGATTCTGGTGGTGGCTCCTACCCTGAAGTCATATCAAGTGCCCAAGCAGAATGGTTCCGACATAAAGCTGAGGAGATCAATCCTGATTCCAGGTAGACTGATTCATTTGAAGAGTATTTTAGATAGGACTGATAAAAGTTTTAAATACCAATTAACTATTTCATTTAGGTATTTTGTTGCCAATATAGGGAGAGAATCATGAAATGAGCTGAAAATTTGGGATGTTTTACATGTTAACATTTCCAAGTCTGAGCTCTTTTCTATTCTTATTTCAAATTGATTTTCATTAAAGTTTACCTCAAGTAAAACAATTCGATCTATTTTACATTTTCTTTCATTCATTGTTTCCTTTGCTTTCTATTCAATGTAACCAAATATCATTTGACAGGGTTCCTGAGATCGTTTTTTGGCATATACCAAGTAAAGCTTATAAGAAGGTAGCTCCATCGTTTGGAGTTCACAGGCCTTGTGTGGGTTCCATTAATAAGGAAAATGTTGCTGCTCAAGTAGCTGAAATGGGTATAATGAAAATTCTTGTCGAAAGAACTTCTGTGAAGGTGAGATCTTAACGGAAGTGCTTATTTATGCCAGCACCTACCTACATTAAATCATGCATGTAAAAGTGCCATCTGTCTATGGAAACTCAAGATACACGTCACAAACATTTACAAGCATTTCCAGTAATGACTCGGATTGTGCTCAACCATCATATTTCTTCATTGACCCATCTTTTACCTAGGGAAAGATAAGCACCCATTTGAGCTCTCCAGTTGGTGGTGTTACAAGAGTCTGTAAACTTGGATCAGTGAGGAGTTATTACCAATAAACTCATCCTGGGCTAAAACTAAAAACTGCCTCCTGTCAAACTGATTTTTATAATCTATTTGGAATCCCAGTTTTAATCTTTTTCCCTTTTTTTTTTATATATGACATAGTTGCAAACTTACCAACTGAACCAACCAACAGTCAAGCAGCCAACTTTTGGAATCCCATTTAAGGCTGGAAGAAAAGTCATTTTTTGTGCATCTTTGAAAAATGTTTCTAGAAATTTGTCGTTTTTGCTATTGCTTCTTGAATTGGTACTTGAAGCTTAAATGGTTTGAGAATGTGAGGAGATGAACAACAGTTATTGACACACCTAAATTGTAGATATTAGAAATTAGTGGATGATGAAATGTCAAGAAAAGGCGGACAATAACCATTGAATGAGAATGCCGAAACTTTCATTAAGATTGTATTTTGTTATGAAGACGGTTTCCTTTTTTGCAAGATGCTCTTGGTAGGGACCAATGCAGGTGTGTGGCTCTGAAATTGAAATTGAAATGAAGCAATGACTTTTATTTTGCTTTAATGCTGCTAACGGGGTCCTATTGAATTATAATGCTTTCACATGGAATGCAGGCATTGTTTGTTGGACACAACCACGGATTAGACTGGTGCTGCCCCTATCAAAATCTATGGCTTTGCTTTGCTAGACATACTGGTTATGGCGGCTATGGAAATTGGCCTAGAGGTGCTAGAATTCTGGAGATAACGGAACAGCCGTTCTCTCTCAAGTCCTGGATAAGAATGGAAGATGGTTCTGTGCATAGTGAAGTTATATTGAGCTCTTAACTTCAAACTCTTATGCTTTAAAGTAAAATTCTCAATAGAAAAGCAAATGTACAAGTGTTGTGCAATGTAAAACAATAAAATGATAATCTTCTTCATGCTTAAGTGATTGCTTGGACCCTGTATTTATTTTGGCCTTTTTCACTTTTGTTCTGCTTGCTGCTTCATCGATCATTAAAGGCAACAAAGATTATTCAAAGCAAGCCAAGGGGAAAAGGAAAAAAAAAAGTAATCATGAATCTTCATTTTTATTGGTAATTACATTAACAAAATGAGAGTTTCATCAATGTTTGCGACGGGGTGTGTGCATGTAATCATGATGACATAATAAACTATTTTTAAAAAAAATACTTTCCGTTTTTGGCAAATTATATGTAGTTCACTGTCATGACAAGTAATTAAAGCATGCGTCAGGCTGCATTTGCAATTTTATTATTACTCTATATTCATGATCACAAGTTAGGTACTCGGTGATCATTAGCTCATCTAAGTTGTATATATATATATATATATATATATATATATTTATGCCAAAGTTTCTTTATTAAGAGAATTTGGAGAGAGATTATTCTCATCACCTTCTCTTTATCTGCTTTTATGACCAAGGAAAAAGCAAAGCATGAACCATAAGACAAACATTTATTTATTAGTGGTTCTAGTTGGGGTACTCCATTCAATTTAAAATACAAGGATAGAATATTTCATTTGCTTCCTCCTAAAATTTGTTTACTTGAATAAATCTTCAGTTTATTGATGCATTGTTACTCTAATTTTGGGGCCAAGGAACAGCTCAAAAGCTACAGTATTTCCCTAAAGATGATATTATAAAGGCAACTCAAAGCAACCTAAGAAAAAGTTTCACTAAATTCATGAGTCTTGACATTGTTATCTCCTCTTCTTGGGACCTTAACAGCTCAAAAGCCACATTACCCTCACAATGCTGGCTACAATTTGGAAAGCAAGAAATGAATAAAGTTGCTATTTCTTTGAAAGATTGATGGTCAAAATTTGGTTAAGTTGTTGAATGCATGCATGGCTTGAGCTTCTCATGGCTTACAGTGGGTCCTCATTGATATAATCATCATAGCTTTTAGGATATATTTAGAATACGCTTGTTTAATCCAACAAATTAGTATTTAAAAGTTTCTGATTACAAGAAATGCTTTTTCTTGACTTTTTTAAGAAGCCCTTGCACTATGGTTGAAAATTGAAATGGGGCTGATGAAAAAGCACTTGCAAGTTTCAAACTGATAAGATTCAGAGTCTTATAAACACACATTTTGACTAAAGCTAACCTAAAAGGACAGAATAAATAATAATAATAATAATAAAAGATTTTTGCAATATTGTATCACAAGAAGGTTTATTTACCAATTTTGCCCTAACACGAACCAAATTAGCGACATTTATGGAATTTAACTTTTGTTGACACAACTAAGGCAAGCATAGATTTGGAGCTGTCTGCCCAATAAATTCTTATGTGGAGTGAAGAAACGCATATGGGAACAAACCCAAACAAACCCACATGCCATACCTAATGAACATGCATGATGATAGCGTCTTATGCCAATTTTTCAAATAAATATGGACCGCATTAATTCATGTTTAAAGGTTGTTGTTGATCACCAAATTAGACCCTATTTAACTTATTTTAGACCACTTAGTGGCACTCAATGAGTCCCAAACTGAAAAGTTGAGAAAATTCATAAGAATTATGTAATGGAGTCTACTAATAATGTAAAAGATAATAAACAGCTCTTAAAGTGTTTTATTATTGTCAACAATAATGTAGATACATTTTACGTGAACACATATATACTTTTCTTTAATATAT
Organism: Luvunga scandens; assembly: GCA_030449905.1. Classification (NCBI taxonomy): domain Eukaryota; kingdom Viridiplantae; phylum Streptophyta; class Magnoliopsida; order Sapindales; family Rutaceae; genus Luvunga; species Luvunga scandens. Next base: position 1,452,532 of record JASUUG010000361.1, on the reverse strand, counting down.
TAATATATTACAATTAGAGTTTTATTAATATTTATAATCATAAATTATTCAAAATTTTTTTTAATAATTTTATTATGATACAGTCTAAAATTTAACCTTCACTTAATTACGAGGAATATCAAATTTATCCTAAATGTTGAGGAGAAAATAGATTCCTACCCAATTTTATTGGAAGGAAAATCGAGTCCCAGCGCTTCCGTGCATGAGTCATCAATGGGCTAGCAGCCCATTAACACATATGTACTTAAAGATGCAACAGGGAAAAAAAAATGACGTGGATAACAGAAAACATGACAGAAGTGGAAAAAGAATGGGGGTGAATTCAGTAAATTCACAGTAACAAACATTTGAATCGGTCATTAGTAAGTTGTAAGTGAAAGTGACAGTTGGAAAATAGAAATAAATAAAAGAAGGAAAAGGACCCCGCCATGACCAAGGAAGTTATACACAAGTCATGAATCACACTTGCCCATCACCACCAAGCGACCTGCAAATGCCACATGCATGAGCTTCATTGGAAAGAGAGACCTTATGATTCAAACTTTCACTTTCACTTTCTAGTACAGTCAATAAAAACCAATCCACTTGAATATAGCATTCAAGAGACCATCATTTCAGTAGATTTCAACTGTTTCTCAACGTCGTGGATTAAAAGCTTGTAAATCAAGGTTTGTTACTTTATTTAAGTCATGATTGGAATTGGGTCAGTGTTATTTATTTATTTATTTGCTGTGAATAGCAACACTGATTCTTTGACTCTGTGTGGTTTATTACTGAGATATTTTACTTTTGGTTTTCAGATTCTGGGTTAAATCTGGTAATGTTAGTGATTTAAAGACACTGTCAAGATATGGTTTTAGATATCAGTTGTAACTTGTCAGCTGAGGCAAAAAAAGTTGCTGAATTTCACAATTTCAAACGGGTGAAAAAGAAAGATATCTTTTTGCTTATGTGTTTTTTCCCCCCCAATTCAGAATGCTTTCTGAGTTTGTTAAATTATTAAATCATGTTAGTTTCTCCAAAGGGTGTCTTATCTTTCTCTTAATTTAGCTCAATTCTGTACGTTAATGTAGGAAATTTTCTATATTTTCTGATCTGATGCCTGTTTTTGTATTATAAGGTGTGATTCAAGGATAGAAACATGGTGTCCAAATTTTGGTTGATATGATTTTGAGAATATTCAATGGGGAAGCATCGGTCCTGGTTTGGTTGGGTGAAGAAACTCTTCGTTTCTGAGGCAAGAACAAAAGCAGAAAAGGTTTAGTTTCAGTGTTTCTCTATGCTAATTGATTAAATGTTATTACTATTATGATCTACTCTTGCTGTCTTATTAATCTTGAGTCGTCGTAATATTTGTTTTGTTAATAATAATATCTCCAGAAATCAAAGAGATGGAAATGGGCTTTTGGAAGGCTTAAGTTTAGACAATACCCTGCACTTACAGCACCACAAAAATCGTTGAATGAAGCAACGGAAGAGCAGAGGAAGCATGCTTTGAATGTTGCCATGGCAACTGCTGTTGCTGCTGAGGCTGCAGTTGCTGCTGCTCATGCAGCAGCTGAGGTTGTTCGGCTAATAGGCACCTCTAAATCTTACCATCATTTGACTGCGAGAGATCAAAACTTGGCTGCCATCAAGATTCAAAGTGCTTTCAGGGCACATCTGGTGAGCTTCTTGATCGTCCTCTTTTTATCTCGTTTAAACTCGCTTGATTTGTTTTTGCTTTAAAATTAAAGTAATGCTAATGAGAATTGATCGGCTTAGAAAAATAATTTCTTCTGCACAATTTTGGATGATCTGAGCACTATAGTATCTATGATCTGTGTCTTCTCGTTAAGATAGTTCTTTTCCAGTTCTGATATTGGCCCATATTTAGTTTACCAAAAATGACCTTAAACTAAAAATCTGTTATTTTTCACAAACTGATCGGGGATCCCATAAAAGCATCAATATTTTTAAAAATTAGACAATACTGTACGGGTCCTCAGTTTAAGTTCAAATGCTTCTAATTTCTGAAAAATAATATCAAAACCTGAATTCTACTTATATTTGTATTGAGATAATCTGAATATACTTATATGTTATTGAGAAAACCTGAATATGGCAACTGAAAATGATCTTTCGAATGGGCGTGAAATAGGCAAGGAAAGCATTGCGTGCATTGAAGGGACTGGTGAGACTTCAAGCTATTGTTCGTGGCAGAGCTGTAAGACGTCAACCAACAGCCACATTGAAGTGTTGGCCATCCAATGGAGAAAAGCAGTTGAAGGTCTGGGAAAAGAGAGATGCAGTTTGCAAATATAGTGAACATAAAAAGTGCATCAGGTCAAAAGAGGAGTTGGAAGATAAGGAAATAAAGGTATCTGCTGTGGACATGCTTCTTTTCTTTGCTTAGACAGTTCTCCTCTCCTCTGTAAATTTGAATATATGATAATTGCTTCCCTAATATTGCTTGAAACAAATATAGAAGTAGACTGAGCTTTAATAACCATGGGAAACAGTATGAAAATGCCCTTTTTTTTACTGTGTTCCCTTTGGGAGAATATCTTCTCTAATTGAGAAAATAGAGGTGTGAATCATATGCGATTACTATGTATCTTTAAGCATACCCCAAAAAAACCAAAACAAAAAAAAAAGGAAAACGACATCGCTTATCGGATACACCCTTTAGTCTGATGTATAGCTATTCTTTCTTGTAACAGCCCCTAAGCATATCCTTATGCAATGAAGCTGCATATTCAAGTTTGTTTTCTTTTTGATTGGTGATTATTTCCTTCATTTGGTTTACCACAAAATTTTGCTGTTGACAGCCTGAATTCAGTGATCAAAGAAGTTGGGATTACAGTATTCTTTCAAAGGAAGACATGGAAGCCATATGGTTAAGAAAGCAAGAAGCTGCTATCAAAAGAGAACGCATGCTGAAGTACTCATATTCCCACCGGGTGAGTTCATCTCAATTGTCTGCTTCCATCATGTTTATTGGATACAGCTTCCAGTATAAAGCAACAAAGCAATTCAAATTTTTATAAACACAAGCAATGCTGTCTTTCAAATATTTTTCTCTGTTCCGATTTCAATGAAATGAAGCACAAGGATTTCTCTTCTTGTAGTTATATCTAAATTCTGCAACTCTGGACAAACAACATTGTGATCTTTCAGGAGAGCAGAAATGTTCATATGCTGGAAGAATCAGTACCTCACAAGGAAAACAGAAAAGAAAGCTTCACGTTGGAAAAAGGGTCAAATACAGGGGCATATAGGAGGAAAGAATTAGAGATGTTAAACTCATCAGCACATGAAAATCTGATTCCAAGTGAAATATATATTCCTAGACACGTTACACTGAGACATATGCAGAAGCATGAGTCACAGGACAGTGTGAGTTCACCAATTTCATTTGCAAGGAGATCCTTTAGTCACACAAAACAGAATGCATTTGGAGATAATGATTCTGCCCCAAATTCTCCGGTTTTTCCAACTTATATGGCTGTTACAGAGTCTGCCAAAGCAAAGGCAAGGTCTATGAGCACACCAAAGCAACGTGTAGCATTTTTGGACAGTTGCTTTGATGACAGTATGCCATGTAGGAACGATATCTCTCTGTGGTCTTCATATAATGGTGAATCAGTAAAAGGAGATGCAAAGAATGGTAATTTTCAACAGCTATCTGTAATCATGAATAGTCGTCGGTAAGAGTGACATGTCAGCTAAGTTGAAATTCAAAGGTCGTATAAGAAAAATTTCATTGAGCAAGGCCGCTTCACAACATCATGTTCTCTCATGCTGCATCTTAGAAGAAACATGATGCCATCAGGGGGAACATTCCACTTGTACTAAAATGGAAGTGCAACCTCTCGTTGAACTCTTTGAGGTACATAATTAATTAAGCTCTTGCTTCTATTTACTTTTATACATTAATTAATTTGTGGTTGTGCTTGTTAGAGATGGTGAATGTGGGTTTGTGGTGTTCTTTTGATTCATCTATTTGTTGTTGTGGCAAGAATTTTGGTCATATGTGCTATTTATACAGGTTTGTTTCTGGAATGAGAAAACTTATGATCATTTTTTTTCCCGTTATTCACCTGTTTGTTCATCAAAAAACCAAGTTGTAATAATTCCCTCAAGAACTGTAAATTCATGTTCCTGGCAATGTGTATTGAGGATCTATACATTAGGTTTGGAAGCATATAGCTTGTTATGTTGAGAAATCACCTAGACCACAGGCAATAGCTTGTAGTAATATCATCTCTTTACGGCTTCTTTGAAGCCTGCTTGGGCCCTTTGCAATCGTTGGTACAATTGTCGTCACCATTAGCAGGACAGCAGCGTATGAATTATCGTTTTTCCCTCACCTACATAGAGAACAACAGTGTAGTAAATTTAAATTCTTTGGCTAATCTGGGTGTTGGTTGCCATGAGTTAGTGGGTGGAGCTCGTTGCCAGTGGAGATTCGAAGACTTATTTCTAAAGACGCTAATGATTTCCCCAACTATAGATTTCATTGATTTTGTTCTTTTTGTCTCTTGGCTTTCCACTATCTTTTTCAGTTGATTATTTTACAGAGCTCTTTCGGTTATGTTTGGAAGATAGGATTGGACTGGACTAATTATTAGGATTGGTGTAGATTAGAATGAATTATATTAGGTTGGATTATATATAGTGCTGATTTATATTTGGTATAATATCAGATTTGATTATGTAAAATTAAATTTACATGAAATTAAATAGTATTTACATTAATATTTGAATTTAAATATCAACTATTTATAGATATTTAAGAAGAAATATTATAATTAATTAAAAATAAAACTAAGAAGAAAAATATATACATATATTCAGTTAGCTATTACGTAGTCATAATTATAATAAAGAAACATAAATTGTTTAAATTATTGGTTATTTCAAATGAGATATATCATTTTATTAAATAAAATTATTCAAATAATAAATTAATTAATAAATTTTAAGTAAATAAAAAATAAATACTTAAATAAATAAACAAATATTTTTAGTTATAAATAAAAGTAGTGTAATAAATTATGGAAGATATTATAAATGAACAATTATTTTTCTTTACATTATCTAATCTTAACTAAACCCACATGAAAATTAGGATTAGCAATCCTATGAATATGGGATTAAATTTGAATTTAGTCCATTAATCCAATCCAATTGAGCTTGCCAAACATAAGTCCATTAATCCAATCCAATTGAACTTGCCAAACATAATATTAATATTCTGTCCCAATAATTAGTTCAATCCTACACTTAATCCTAGCTCCCAAACATAACCATTCTTGTTTTAGCACTATGCATTTTATTTTAGGGTAATGGTAAGCTCATGAATTTGGGATTAAATTTGAATTTGGTCCATTAATCCAATCCAATTAAACATGCCAAACATAATATTAATATTTTGTCCCGATAATTAGTTCAATTCTACACTTAATCTTATCTCTCAAACATAACCTTCTTGTTTTAGCATTATGCATTTTTTTTAGGGTAATGGTAAAGCTCATTATTTTCCACTTGACTTGTATTGGATCATTACGCACACAACAATTTTATTTTTTTTTAGTTTAAGGAAAAAAAGTACATAGATGTGAATAAGAAAATCTCTTGTTTGTGTGTGTATATATATGCATGCGCCGAGAGATCTTATTATTCAAATTGATAAACTGGCAAGCACTCACACAATTGACGGGCCATGGTGCCCATTACATCCTTTTACATTATTAGCACTGCCCTTAATCAGATTCATCATGGTTGCTCCCGTATTGAAGGACTATGAGAAGATCAAAATTGTCATTTCCCATCCCATCATCAATAATACAGTCATGAAAAAGAGCAATGCTAGCCTCCGACGATTCCTTATTACCTGAAATTTCAAATCAGAAAACTTGCTCATAAAGGCAAAGATTAATATAATAATTATAAATGGAATTCAGCTTAACATGGCCTGATGAATTACCTGAACAAATAGTTTCCACATTATTCAAATCAGAAAAGAGCTCCGCTAGCTTCTGCCGAAGTAATTAATATGGTTTTGTGAGTTCTCGATTGTGGTTGCTTCGCGCGTGATATAACACAATATATGGACACAGCTGGTAGCCGGCATGGAACTATATAATATGTCATTAGCAACAATTTTCATTACGAAAATATATCTAAATTCAAGTCGGTGTCGGTGACAGCGGGCCAAGTGGATGACGGATCACTGGCTGATTTTTTATTGCGGACTGGTAGAAGACGGATTCAGGGCTATGGTTCAATTACGTGAATAACGTGAGAGCTTGCATGGGTCCGATGGCTCGCTGGTTAACCAAGAATTGTGGTTATGTACATAATAATAATTGTGAATGGGTGGCCGCTTCTGCCATGCAGATGCTTCAGGTGCGTTAATAAAATAAGGAGGATCACATTAGGATCCTTGAGGTACGATCCTGAAGCTTCTCAATTAAGTCAATTATGAGCCAAGATCTTTGATGTTGTTTCATGAAATATGGTAAATATCATGGCCATCACAGTGTTGTAAAATATGTAAAGAAAGTCGTCAAAGGCTTCTTGTATAAATTGGTCTATGAGCATTTACATATCTATATTGTCTATCTAGCGCACATTCAACATGATTTAGCTGGTGGAACTCACCACCAATGGAGATTCGAAGCATTATTTCTAAAGAAGCTCATGGTTTCATTAATTGTAGATCTCACTGATTTTGTTCTTTTATGGGATTGGTTTCATCTATCTTTTCTTGATGGTTCTCTTACAAAAGCTGATGGGTACGTACCCTCCTTACATCCCCTGAACTTGTGTATTCGCTTTGTTCTTTTCATGAAAACGAAGAAAAGAAAAAAGTTAGCACTTAAGAACACTTTGAGATTTAGAATATGTGTATGTAGTAAGTTTTATTGTAAATGTATTGTTTTATTAGATAATGACCACAAAGTTTATGTTACTTTTTATTTATGTAAGACATAATTTCCTTTTAAATTTTGAATAATGCTATACTTACTCAGCTATTAGGATATGTTGAGATATTATGATAAGCTAGTTTTGCCAACTAAGCTGGTTTTGCAAGCTTGATTCGGCTGCTGATCATACTGAAGAATGCTGATCAAATGATGATGATTGCTGTGTGTACTGAGTTGTGAGAATTAGAGTAACTGGCTTATAGTATCTGATATAGCTTCGAGTATATGGTATAACTGAATGACAGCTGGCAATTTGTAATTGGTTAGAAGGATTCAGTTTGTTCAGTTTCTGTTATTATACCAAAGTTACTTACAATTGTGAGAGCACAAAAATAGAGCTGTACCAATCAGTTTGTAAGCAAGATTCATATTAAATAAAAGTTTTAGATTAATCTAGATTCTTCTTATTCATTTTCTCTTCATTTTGTCCCTTCCTAACAGACTAACAATTCTAATAGAATATTTAATTTGTATTTCAGCTGATGTGTTATTAATAGAAATATCACCATTTGAATAAGAAATAATAGGACTTTACAACTATCACTCGAGCCAATTAAGTAATACTACTTCAGCTGGTATAAAAACTAAGTATAAAAAAAAAATTATTGAAATGATGGACTCTTTGCAATCAATGATACAATTGTCGTAATCTTTCGGATCACAATAGACTATGAATTTTCATTTTTCCGTCATCTATTGAGTGAACAAAAATGTCGCAGTCACTTTGGCTAATTTTGGTGTTAGTATCATAATTAAGCTGATGGTGCAGTAGAGATTGGAAACCTTATTTATGTAGATGCTAACGGTTTCCCAACTACAAATTTCATTGGCTTTTTTCTTGTTTGCTTTTGGTTCTCATTCCATCTTTTCTGGTTGCCTCTTTTTTATTTTAGAACTACACATTTTTTTAGGGGTAAGGCTTATTTCGTCCACTCGACTTGTATTGGCTTTTTATGCTTTTTATTTAAATAAAATTTTCCTTGGTTTACCAAAGGGTAATTTCTTTTAAAAAAAAAAGTTGGTACATAATATCCATCTTTTTCTTTGTCTTTTTTTTTAGATTGAGAGTGCAGAAGCCATAAATCAATAGAGGATTCACTAACACTCTTTAAGTTAGTAAATACAGTTTGTTTCTATAAGGTATTCAAGAAAAGAGAACATAATCATGACTAACTTAAGCAATAAACTGACACACAACAGTTTTATTATTTAGTTTAAGGCAAACAAAGCACATGGATGCGAACAACAAATTCTCTTGTATATATATTCCAAGAGACCTTATTATTCAAATTGAAGCAAACAGACATGCACTCACACAATGTAGATGCTATGGTGCCCATTACATCTTTTTATTTGAGCACCATACTTAACCAAATTCAGCAGGGTTTGAGCACCATATTGAGGGGTTACAAGAAGATCAAGATTGTCATTCCTCATCCCATCATCACTAATACAGCCATGAAAAGTAGCGATGCTAGCCTCCAACCATTCCTTGTTAGTTGAAAATTTCAAATTTGAGTACTTGTTCATAAAGGCGTATATTAATTAATATAAGAATTATAAATGGAATTCAACATAACATGGCCTGATGAATTACCTGCACAAATAGTTTCCATATTCTTCAAATCAGAAAGGACGTCTTCTAGCTTCCTCGCTAGTAATTAAGCAGCTTTTGTGAGTCCTTTGATTGTGGTTGCTTCTGGTGCGGTATAACACAATATATAGACTCAAGCAGCCAACATGAAACTATATAATATATCATTGGCAATAATTCACAATATGAAATTATATATCAATTCAAGTAGCCCTCGGTGACAACGGGGCAAGTGGATATGGCTCACTGATGGATTAACCAATAATTGTAGTCATGCACAAATACCAATTGTGAATGGGTGGCCACTACTGCCATGCAGATGCTTGGGCAGCTGCATTAATAAAGTATGGGGGATTTCATTAGGTAGGATCCTTGAGATATATGATCTCGAAGCTTCTCAATTAAGTCAATTATGAACCAAGATCTTTGCCATAATTTCACGTAAATTTGTTTTTCTGCATTTACGTTTTCTATATTGTCTACGTAGAAATTTCACTATGAATACTCTTTTCTCAAGACTCCTAGATTAAAATTTTCAAAATAAACTTTCGTTCTACATAGAGGGTGTTTGTTTTTTATTTTAATGACTTAAAGTGACCTAACTTAATTGATTAAGTTAATTAGAAATGTTTGATTTTATAAATTAATGGACTTTTAGATAATTTTGACTTAATAAAATAAGTCAATTTTTTTTTGTTCTTTTACTGAATAGAGAAATCTAAATAAGTCAACTAATTTCTAATGCAAAAAATATCTCTACATTATAAATTATTTTTCATGCCTATTCTAAAACCCAGCCATACATGTTTACCCACTAATAATCTCACCTTATATTATGTACTATTATTGTGAATTTGTTATAAAATTAGAAATTTATGGTATTTTATAAACTATAATTCCAAAATCGTTATGTATTCAATTGAATGTGGTTTTGCTTATATGTTAAAAGAATATGGTAGTTTATGTTATTTAAGATATATATATAATTATTTTCAGGTGTGGACACCTGTATTTTTTTTAATACTAACACACTGTTAAATCGTACTGTTTAAAAGAGTTAGTTTTTTTAATAAATTATAAAGTTGTGTGGTTTAAAAGAGTTAAAAACTAATTTTCTTAAATCCCACGGCTTTAAAGTGTGTCCGTATAAGAAAAAAATGAGGACGTCTGCATTAGAGAAGGACTATATATTATTTACTTGACATTCAAATTTAATTAGGATACACATGTACAAGTACATTTTTAACACTTATTTTTAAAGATTCAGATAAAAAAACAAACATATGATTTAGATTAAAACATTTAGATTTATTTAGAATTGACCAATTCAGTTTTATTTAGATTTCAGACAAAAAAAAATATATAAATGCTACCACACTCTTAAATTTGACCAAATTGTCTTAAATTAAATCTCTTTCACTTTACATTTTTATTTTCTCTTTTTACCTTACTAATAAATAATCACAATAAAAAACTTAGTTAAAATAAGAACTAAATTTGTTCGATCACAGACGATAAGTAATTTTTCCTCCATCTTAATCAACGTGGCTATTAGGAATATTTATTTCAACAAATTTTTCATCAATTCTCTATCATCGTGAACTAACAAGCTAATCAAATAAACATAGAGTTTGTTTTCTTGACTATGATAAACAATAAAAATTCAAAGTTAATGTCTTTCTTACTAACAAAAATGCAGAAAATTGATTTATAAGGCTAAAGTAGTTTTACCTTATTATTACAAGAAATATATTTTCATTTGTTGAACAAAATTGTCAACTTTACAGTGAATTAGATTATGGGTATTTTAAGTAGGGGTGGGCAAACCCAATACGATCTAATAGACCTAACCTAAACTAATCCAATCCAATTTAATTTTAACGGGTTGAGTGGGTTATTATGAGTTAATTGCATCAATTTTTTCTGACTTGATTAACAATTGGGTTCTGTTGAGTTAATTATGATGAATTCATCTAACCCAACCCAATGCATGTAAACAATAATAATAGTAATAAAATAATTCTTAATTATAAACTCCTAAAAATCTAGATAGCTAATCTATTTTTTATCCTCTTTTTATTCTTTTATAAAAGAGAATATTCCATTCTTGTATCTACTATTCTAAATTTTAATTCCACAACTAAATTTACCCTCTCAAATCTCAATTCTCTAATTTATTCATCCAATATTCTTTAGTTTCCTATATCAAATAATAGACTGTGAATGGGGTTTTTATGTTATAATATATTTATATTTGATTTCAATAAGATTCATTTTAAGTTTCATATTTTTTTCTTTATTTAATTTTTAATTTTGATTTGATTTTCAAGTCTGCAATCCAATTAACCCAACCCCACCTGATGATTTAACGATTGGGTAGGATTAGGTTGAATATATTTATTTAATTAGGTTGAGTTGATTTTATTTTAATCTATTTAATAATGGGTTGGATTGGGTTTTCACAAACTCTATCCAACCTAACCCATACACACCCCTAATTTTAAGAATATAATTTTTATTAAAATTTAAGTGTTTAAAATAATTTTTAAAATACAAATAGCCTCACCTATAAAAAAATTCATGCAATAGTCGAGTATAAACATAAAGTAGTTAAGTTGCAGCCTTAAATTTTTAAAATGATATTATTAAAATGATATCATTAAAAAAATAATTGAAATGACAGGCCGTTCTATTGGTTGTACAATTATCACCATTGAAAGGACAACGCGCAAGGTATGTATTTTCATTTTTCCCACACTTAAGGAGAAAACATTAGTGTAGCATATATTTTGGCTAATTTCAATATTGGCTTTCGTCATTTAGCTGGTAGACCTCGCCACCAATGGAGATTCGAAGCTTTATTTCTAAAGACACTTATGGTTTCCCCGACTGTAGATTTTATTGATTTTGTTCATTTTTGCTATTGGCTTTCATCTATCTTTTTTTTTCTTTTTTGTTTCTTTTATAGAGTTGATAGGTAAGTAATCATCATTTCATTCCCTTGACTAGTAGTCTTTTTGTTCTTTTTATGTAAATACAGTTTCCTCGGTTCATCAAGATTAATTTCTTAGAATAAGAAAGGTAGTAATTGTTAGGAAATATATCTTCTTTTTCAATAAAGATTTATATTTCTTATATTTTTCTTATTAATTTTTTATTCAGGAGGATTCCTTAGGAATAAGTAATTTCCCATTTGGATGGAGGAGGAATACAACTTATATAAGGATGGCAATCTTCTCTTACAAAAAATAATCACTGTATATAGAAAAGTTGGATTCACTTACTTGTATAGTATGACAATCATTTCTCTACAATTACACAGTTTCTCGCATGAGAGAAATGGTAGGTCTATTGAGAGATTGGATGTTATTGAGACCTTGGGTGTGAGAAATATATTGGAGTGATTGTAATATTTTTTTGTATAATGGATTTTTCCCTCGTCATCCTTGTCACTTGTGGTTTTTCTTTAGTATAGGATTTTTCATGTAGATTCAATTTTCATGTACATTCTTATATTGTATGATTGGTTATATACTTAATTATTTTTATTTATTATTTGTTTGATAATTTTGCTTGCAAGATCTTGGGAGAGATTAAAAATTAACAAGTGGTATTAGAGTAAAGATTGTTCTGCAAAAGTAATTATGTCTGCAAATAAATTTTCAAATTTTGTGAGAATTCAAGTTGAAAAGTTTGATGGAAGAATCAATTTTAACTTGTGACAAATTCAAATTAAGGGCGTATTGATTCAATCTAGTTACACAAGAAAAGTAAGGGCAATAGAAACCATTTTCCCACTAGTGGAAACCCTTGGAGATGTGTAGAAAATTAAGACACCTTAAAGAAGATTGTCAGAATAAATCAAGTTAAACAACTATCTCTAAATCAATAGATGGATATATTAATAGTGTCAGCTAGTGGTGTGTATCTTTTCTTCATGAGAGGCTTATTTATCCTTTTTGGCGTGCCATGGAACATGTTATTGTTACTGAATCCATAAGATTTGTACACAAGTCAAGGTTTGGGATTTATGCAAGGTATACGTGAAATTTTTATATTGATAGTTGAGGACTCTCAAGGAAGTCAAATATGAGAGTGGGTACTTTTAGTAAGGTGATTGACATGTGCCAAATATAATTACTCTAAATAAGGTAGAGCATGATAATTCTTGGAGTAGAGAATTGCGGTCACTGGATAGAGGATAAGATTTTACCCATGGTAGAGTGATTCTTATATGACCAATGTGAACGTGGTGTTGGCAGTGTAAAGAAGGTGGAGATAATGTGGTTGTGTGGATACATTGTGAACCATATTTTGTTCCCTAATTGAAAAACTTGCCAAGACAGAGATTGTTATGAAATATGTTTCCTTTTTTAATGAAGATTTGTAAATCTTAAATTAGGATATTTCCTATGCTTTTCTTATTTAGTACTTATTTAAGAGGATTCTTGTTTAAGAAATAATTAATGTCTACTTTGAGACTTAACTTATTTAAAGAGGAATACAATTTATATAAGGAAAAAAATAATTCTCCTACCATAAATAATCTCTATATATAAGGAGGTTTGCTTCACTTGTTTGTGTAACACAATAATCAATTTTATGTAAGTAGACAGTTTCTAGTTTGAGAGAAATTGGAGGTCTATTGAGAGATTATGTATTATTTGGGTTTTGGTGTGCGAAAATACTAGAGTGATTATAATAATTTTTTATATATTGAATTTTTTTTTTGTCATCCTTAGTGGATGTCATTTTTCTCCAATATAAGAGTTTTCTAAAAAACTTCTCATGTTGTGTGATTGATTTTATTTTCCATTTATTTTCTATATATTATTTATTTGATATTTTTTCTTGCAAGATCAAGAGTGGGATTAAAATTCCCTAACAATACTTTGAGATAGTTTGAGATTACGCGAACTGATGAAATAAATTGTCTCTGTTATGTAGATGAAGTAACCTACTGATTAAAAAAGCAACTTGGCAATTAGTAAAATGTACTGTTATGGTTTGAGTTTTAGAAACAAAATATTTGCATTTCGTTAATTTTATTCTGAAAGTGCTATTTTATTATATAATAAACAAAATAGACAAACTCTATATTACTTTTTATTTATATATTAAGGCTTACAAAAAAAAAACACATGATTTCTTTTTAAATTTTGAGTATTGCTATATTTACTCAACTAATGGGATATTTAGTTTTTTTATCAGTTGATGTATCACCAACAGAATTTTACCATTTGGACGAGAAAATAAGGACTTTATAATTATTACTTAAGCCAATTAAATAGTACCAATCAACTGAAATTCAAATTAAGATAGCGCTTATTTTTTTGTTTTTTTTGTTTTAAATTTGAAGTTTAAATGAGTCCGAATACATATATCTAATTATATGTTTATTTTTCATTTTTTGATGTTTGAGTGTAAGTGGTTAGCTATTTGTTTTCATAAAGTTAAAACATCTTAAATCTAGTATTTTGCACTTATGTTTTTGAAAGTGTTCTATATTTGGAAATTTAAGTAGTTATAATAGTATTTATATGTTATAAAAATCTATAAGGAAAGCATTTGATATATAATTTATAAAAAAAATAATTTTGATAACATTATTTTTTACAAATTAACATAATATTTATACATAAAAAGGTTGTTACACAACAATAAAAGAATTTGCCTAAAATTCAAATTGATGTATCTTAGGCATTTAATATCAAATAAAAGTTGAGATCAAGAGAAATTCTTATATGACATCTAAATTATGTTATATTTAGTTAAAAAAAAATCCTTTTAATAGAGGAAAAAATCTAAAGGTTATTAGATTTTACATAATTGGTTATAAATAAATACATTTAATAAGGGTGTTTGTAATAAAAAAAATAATTTTCCATTCAGAAAATTTATCATTCAGATAAAATTCAATTTTTCCATTCAAATCAAAAAGTCTTACAATAGGCTTTAAATATGAAAACAAACAATAAAAAATATCAAAACATCTTAAGTCAAATTAAGACTTCAGACATACAAGTCCTAAGTATCAAAATTAAGAAATCATAGCATTATTGTTTCTTTTTATTAAATTATTAAGGTTATTAGAGCAATTTTAAAAATATGTGGTGCCTTATTTAATAAGCTGTTTATAAAAAGAAATCTTTTATCTACTTTTAGAAGTTCTCAAATTGCGGAAACTTATAAAATAAATATTTTTTACAAAGTTTATTAAACACTATTTTTATCAAAACTTATTAAATAAATTACTTATAGCATTTTAACCTTAATCTCAAATGGAGCCTTAATCTCATTTTTTTTTTCTTAAAGATTAAGAGTGAATAAACCGCGAATAATTGAGGAGGATTAACGAACACCATTTAATTAGCAAACCAACATGTGAGGTTTGTTTGAAAAAAGTAGAGCTGGGCAAACGGTTCGGTTTTTTCCGAACCGAACTAAAAAAATTTGATTTGGTTCGGTTCGATTCTAAGGTTAAAAACCGAATGGGTTGAAATTATAAGAACCGATCAGTTTTCATTTCGGTTCGGTGTTGAACCGAACCGAACCGAAAAACCGATCGGTTCAGCCAAATTATTTAATAAATATTTTAATCTAAAATATAAAAACCTAAAATCTAAATTCCTAATTCCTAAATCTAAAGCCAAATTCCAGATTTCCAGCTAACAATTTCATCTCCCTCACTGCCTCCGACTGCATCGCATTGTCCTATCGGTGACGAATCCGGCGGCCCATCTATTGCTCGCGGTCTCTCCTTCTCGCTCGTTGGCTCTCCCTCGTGCTCGGCTGCTCGCTGGC
This sequence comes from Luvunga scandens, assembly GCA_030449905.1. Taxonomy (NCBI): domain Eukaryota; kingdom Viridiplantae; phylum Streptophyta; class Magnoliopsida; order Sapindales; family Rutaceae; genus Luvunga; species Luvunga scandens. The sequence continues at coordinate 1,437,160 of JASUUG010000361.1, read as the reverse complement.
TCTCCCTCGTGCTCGGCTGCTCGCTGGCTCTCCCTTTCGCTCGTTGGCTCTCTCTCGTGCTCGGTTGCTCGCTGAGTCTCCTTCGCACTCCCAGACTCTCCCTCGTGTAGAACGGCTGCTTGCTGCTCGCTGGCTCACCCATGAATTGAGTTTCGAAACGTTTAGTAAGCGGAGCGGTTGGAAAATGGAGTCTTTAGAACTCGGTTGTCTCTCTAGGAGGTATGGGGTTACTCCTTGGGATAGATTTTCTTTTCCTGCCAATCTTGAAGATTCGGCCATTGATGGAGCTTGAAAATTTTGGAATTTTGGTAAAAAGATGAAAATGATGGAAACGGGACCAATAAGAGGAATGAAAACGAGTAGAGAAAGGTTTTTTTTTTTGGAGGCTCAATTTGGTGGGAAATTGTCAAAAAGTGAGTCAAAAATCAAAAAATTTGTTCGGCTGCGCTTAGGGTTTCAAATTGGGATTTCGGGATTTGGGCAGCAATTTGATGTTTTGAATGGTTAAAACTGATCTAAAGATGATAAGAAATTTTTCTGTGAACTTGTTTTGGCAAGCAATGGCAAGAAAACGATAAATTTTAGAGAGAGAGAGCTTAGGGTTCACGGGTTTCAGAGAAAACGGTGAGGGGGTAAGTGGAGACGAGGAAGAAGAACTGAAACACTTTATAACTCACAAAAACGGCGAGCCGTTTAAATAAATCGGTTCACCGATAGTGTTCAGAGAGCTAGAAAACGTAGTCGGTTAACTGTTAATAATAAACGGTTAGCCGCTAATATCCAAAAAAGTGAACCGAACCGAACCGAATTTCAGAATCGAACCGAACCGAAATAATTCTGTTCGGTTCAGTTCTAATTCAGTTTGAGTCTCTTAAAACCGAATGCTTTCGGTTCGGTTTGGTTCGGGCTCCAAACCGAACCGAACCGAACCGAAAAATGCCCACCCCTAGAAAAAAGCATTAAAGAAGATTGAACATAATCATGAGTAACTTAAACAACAAACTGATATTTAATTAGTGACACACAATAATTTTATTTAATTATTTAATTGAAGGAAAATAACGTTGAACAAGAAAATCTCTTATATATATAATTGAAGTAAATCGACATGTATTCACACAATTGACATGTAATAGTGTTCATTACATTCTTTTATTTAATAAAGGGTTATTTTTTGCCACCCCTCATATGTTTCGACAAAGATTATCCTACACCCACTTGTTTCAACAACAATTGTCGTGCACCCTTTCCGTTAAATTCTACTGTTTAATTTAACTAGCCAAAGGTAAAATAGACATTGTATAATAAACAAATAAAAAATCAAGTTAAAGTTGTTGTATAGAAGAAACAAAACAATGAGAAGAAAGAGAATAGTGTTGTCATTTCAGAAAAAATAGCTTCATCTTTGCAAAATGTACTCTCTGAGGGTAAAAATCAAAGCAATATGGAGGGAAAATATTGCGTGTTGGAGATTATTTCGCGCCAATTTCTTGATCCTTTACCTACCAAATGCTCATTTTTCAAGAAGCTTGAGAATTACACAGGTCATTGTGTAGTGAGAGAGTGGGTTTTCTAGCTTCAATCTGCACGCATTGAGGTGAGTTTTTTATGTTGTTCATATGAATTTTTTGGTTGGAGTATTACTCTATTCATGTTAGATTACATGCATGCAAGTGATATTTATGGGGGATTTGATGAGGTTGGTCGTGAGTTTTCTTGGTTTTATGTTTTTCCTGTGTTGAAATTGTTCAAGCATGCTCTGATTTGGTAATTTATGTCCAAATGTATAGAAATTAATTGTTTCCATGTTATTGAAATGAAAGTGATGTATGGAGTGAAAATTTGTTATGTGAATGGGGATGACACATTAAGCTTAACCGTTACTTTTTTTTTTTTTTATACTCCATCTATAAATTATAATTGCATCTTTGGCTATTATCCTTTGGTTGCAACTCTAGTTCCTTAATCAAAGAACATAAAGTTCATCTCCATTTACTTAGTTTTTTAATTTAATTCCATGGATGCTGAGGTGAAATTTTGATTAACAAAAAATGCCAATTAATACAACATGTTAATGATTCTTTTTGCTATTACTAACATTAGGTTATATGAATTTTCACATTAATGTAGTTTATATAGCTTATATGTCCTCTTATATAGCATGTACATGATTTTTTTTTTTGCCAATATTAAAGAAATTTTTATATGGTTAGTTTTACACTATGTTATTTTTTAACTATAGATGGCTAAGGATGACGATGAACTAACTACTATATTTATAAAATTCATGGGAGAGACACATAATATGGGGATAATTGATCTGGAGAAAATGAGCACCATTGTCCTTGTCAATAGAGTTATGCACATGGTGTTGCAAAGGAGCTTTGACGAGAGATTCAAGCTCACTTTAACACGGCCATGGGATAATGACTGTACTGGCATACATGATGATGGCGATCTTTTTTCAGCGTGGTCCCTGTACAACCACTATGGGTACTATGAAATTCATCTTGACCTAGAGATTATGTCAAAGTCATCTAACTTATCAACTAGAAAGTTACTTTTCCAACAGTCGCTTATTAATGCCCCAACAGAAAATGCTCCACCAGAAAACCCCACAACTATTAACTTCAATGTTCCTGTTAATGAAACTCAAACCAATGATATCCTGATGAAGCTTGTACCACCTCACCCATTACATACCCAACCAAGTCCTATTCACTCCAATGCATCCTCATACGTAGACTTCATACATACCTTCGAAAGATCACCAACTTCCTACCAAAGGATTACTCCTTGTCATAGTAATGCCACACAGTAAGTGCATATAAAAAAGGATGATGATGAGGATTCTAATTTGAGGTTCCATACTCTTTTTGATCAGCAGTAGCGGATCTTCAATTTATCTCAATCACTATCTCCTCCTCTCTATGATAGAATTTCAATCCACCAAAGACAACAACAACTGGTTATTGATGAAACACCGATTTCATAATCATAAGCACCATCATTACTAAACACTCAAAACTATGAATCTCAAGTTTTACAAGCTTCCAATCTCAATCACCGCCAGACAGAAAATCAGAATTTTCAATAGACAAACCAATCCAATGCTAAAGTTAATGAACAATTCTATAGTTACGACTCTGATGATGGTATGTACAACATGTTTGATAGTGATGATGAGTTTTAGCAAAATATAGAGCAGCCTCAGTTACATGTACAAGTTATTGATCCAGATGTTGGTGAATCTGATAATGATGTTGGTGATTGTCTGTTATCAGATTATGAGAGTGACAACAATGAATTTGGTCCATGTGCTGATGAAGATGGTGATAGAGTAATAGAGGTGATAGATGCTGAGATAAGGGCTAATATGTATATTCCCAGTGATGAGGCTATTGAGTTCTTTGTTGGACAGTACTTTAAAAATTTCACTAAACTTGCAATTGCGTTGAAGAAGTTTGTAGTAAACGAGAGGTTCAAGACTAGAAAAGACAAGTTTGAGAGGACTAGAATTTCTATTGGTTGCGAAAGAAATGGGTGCCCTTGGTATTTACATGCTGGTATAACTATAATTTGAGAGACTTTCATGGTAAAATGATATTATAATGTCCATACTTGCACAAGGCTATTGAAAAATCCAGAATGCACTGCTAAGTTCATAGCCTCGAAATCTTAGGAAACAATTCTTTCGCACCCTGAAACTAAAGTTAGTTTTGTTATGAGTGAGCTAAACAGGATGTATGGGGTTAAAGTGGACAAGCAGAAGGTCTATCAAGCCAAGAAAATTGCTCTTGAAAGTGGTGGGGCAGATTTTGAGTCAAGCTATAGGCTCATTAGATCATATGCACAAATGATTCTCAATAAAATGTTAGTGCCTTGGCCATTGTGCATGTCATGAGATTGCATGGTAATCAGGTTAAAACACACTTTGATCAATGCATTATTTCATTTTCAGCACTCAAAGAAGGCTGTAGATCTTTCATTGGCATTGATGGCTGCCATCTAAAAGGTCCATACAAGGGTATTATTCTCTCAGCTGTTGCGTTGGATGCAAATACTGGTATTTATCCAATTACGGTTTGTGTGTGTAGTGTTGAGATTGCAAACACATGGACTTGGTTTTTAGGACACTTGAAAGATTATATGAAAGATTCAAGGCAACTTACCTTCATGTGTGATAGGCAAAAGGGAATTCAAAATGCTTTAAGACTTGAGTATCCTAATGTACATGTTAGATTTTGTGCAAGACACCTTTTAGCGAACCTAAAGTTTAAGCATCCAAGAACTGACTTTAAGGGTGGTTTTTGGGAAGCTGCTCAAGCCACTAATCAAATTGATTTTGAAAAAGCAATGGAGAAAATTAAGAATGCAGATGCTGGTGCATATGAGACATTTAGAAGAGTGCATCCAAGATTCTGGTCAAGGCATGCATTTGACAAAATTTCCAAATCTGACAAGTGCACTAATAACATGACAGAGTCATTTAATGCGTGGCATGGTGAGCAAAGAAAACTACCTCTGTTGACTTTTTTGAACTTCATTCGAAAAAAGATGATGAAAATGATGATAACTAGAAGAAATAAGGTTGAAACTTGGCTATCTGAAATTTCTAGGAGAGTGTATGGAAAGATGCAAAAAAACTGCAACTGGTTAAAGACTATGCTATAACTCATGCAAGTGAGTGGTTATATGAGGTTGAAGGCAAAGGAAGGACTTATATAGTTGATTTGGAACACCATTCATGTGACTGAGGTTTTTGGGATATCAGTGGGTACCCTTATGCACATGAAATGCCTTGTATAGTATATAATAAAAAAGACCAAGAACATTTTGTGAACTAGTGTTTCAAGAGATTAGCTTACCTGAAATCCTATGTTGGAATTATTTAGCCAATTCCAGATAAAGTCAATTGGCCAGCAGTACTTGGTGATGAGATTTTGCCTCATTTGGTGAAGAAGCAGCGTGGAGATTTTGCCTCCTTTAGTGAAGAAGCAGCGTGGAAGGCCAAAATTAAATCGAAGAAGGGAGTTTGATGAGGTTTATCCAGAGAAAAAGAGATACAAGATGCAATATAAGTGCTACCATGAGTTTGGCCATAACAAGAGAGCTTGCCCAATTAACCCAAACAATGCCAACAAAAAGACAAGCCACTTCCAGGTGAAATAAAGACAAACTTATATTTTTTGTATTTCATAAATGCTAAAATTGCATGCTGTAAATAGAATTAATTTTGTATTTTCCTTGTGAATCAGAATAACCTCAAAGCTTACAAAGAAGCAATTGCAAAAGAAAGAGAAATTGAATTTAGTAACATGATAACTACTTAAAAATGTGAATGTAGAGTTATATTTTTTATTCATATGAGTTTTGATTGTTGGTATTATATACATATATATTTTAGTCTTGTTGGTTGGTTTTATATAACTAGTTTGTGAATCTTCTTATAGAAGCAATACAATGTTGTAGTTACTTTTATCATAACATAACGTGCAGGACCACTGCAAATGAACACATATCAAGGCCATTACAATTCAACAGCTACGAGAGTGACTAATCCATTTGAAAGTCATAATGCTACACTGACTAATCATCCACTGAATTGGTAACAGTCAATAGTGTCTCCGAATTTTGGTCATAGTGTTCAGCCACATGACCACTTAGGGGCATCAACTTCTAATGTTAGAAGGCTTGAGTCACGTGACAGCTGGATTGGAGTTCAAGGTAGAAGAATTATGCAAGGAAAGAGTGTCCAAGTAGGAGGAAATGACATTGTTATTGGTAATGAATAGACAAGGGCATTGGATAAGGGGAAAACACCAGCTTTCCCACCATGGAGGGTATGTTATTTACATTATAATTTTCAAGAATCTTAACATTATTTACAATAAAATCTAAAGAAGTTAATACAAATTATTGCTGTTTTTATATGCAGCTATGAATGGGTTGACGTCATTGGCAACATCTAGTAAGGTAAATAGTGGAAATATTTAGATATTTGATGACACCTTCCACAATACCATGACAAATTCTAATTGGAAATAGTTATTTTGCAGTATTTTGATGCCTTTTTTTAACCATAGGCTTATGAATGAGTGCAAATACAATATTATATAGGTGTATTTGGAGTTTGTGGTATTTTGAAAGTTGTTGGGTATAAGAAAATCAAAGGCTTAATGGACATACCAACAATAGTTTTTTTCTTTTTTGTGAAGAATTTGTAGCAGTTGGTATTGTTTCCAAACTGTTATTGATGCTGTCAATGATTAATTATATATTTCAAATATCAAGTGTTACAAAATGCATTCATATATTGGTGGTGATAACCTCTAAATGCATGATATTATAGGTCATGTGTTACCAAATGCATGAATTACAATAGTAGTTGTGATATGAAATCAAATAATTAAAATTACATGTCAATTGGTACCATCTGATTTCTAAAAATTACATTTGGTGATAAACAATATAAGAAATAGAAGGATGATAATCACATTGACACATGTCTTTGTTGCCTTCAAAATACTTTCTAGAGTATCAAATCTGCTATTTACTTCATCTTTTAGCACTTGAGTTGTGTCCGTGCCACTGTCATCATCATCATGTGTTCCTAGAAATAAATCTCGTCTTGCAATAATCTCATTAGCTTCATTATTAGCTGGTGACCACCATTTGAAAAACTCACATCTACTTGTTCTGCAATTGTAGAATAGCTTGTGTGGATTATCTAGAGTTTGTGAAACTTTGATTATTGCCCTACACCTGCAATAACATCTCTTGTTGTAGAACTTTATAATACCACCGTTTATGTCTTCAACATGTGGGGCACCGTGGCTGCTTGATGAAGAAAGACTCTAATTTGTGTTTGATGATTGGGCTTTGCCATGACTCTTAGATGTATTAGCTGAAGTAGGCATTGTTTGATAATGATTTACAAGGTCTTGGCTATAGTGGATAATTGAGATGTGAAATGGTTTAAGAATGACGAACTCTTCAGTTATGAATTGGTGTTATACATAGAGTGGGTTAATTTGTGAAAGCAAATTGCATGCATTATGAATCTATTTAACATGTTAAGGCAAAATGGTTATCTCTTGTTGTTGTTATAAGCATTTGGGCAAGCACTTGGCCTTGCAGGTTACTGTTATAAGACTATTGGAACATTAATTTTTTAAAAGGGAAAAATGGTAATTTTTTGCTCGTAAATGTGTAAAATTTTATGGGCAATTTTGACTTTTTGTTGGAATAGTTTTTTGAGGATGTTTGCCAATTCAACATGCATATTAACAATGATTGATGTCATTTTTGTAATTTAATAATTTAAAATTCAAATTGTGGATAAAATCATCTTTTACCAAAATAACTGTCACAATTGTTAAATTAAACTTCAGAATTTAACAGAATGGGCGTGCAATGATCATTGTTGAAACAAGTGGGTGTAGGATAATATTTATCGAAACATATGGGGGGTGGCCAAAAATAATCCTTTAATAAAAAATAACACAATAGAGTAGCACTGCACTTGACCAGACTTGTCAGGATTTCTCTCAAGATTCGCATTTGCCATCCCATCATCAATTATACAACCATGAAAAAGAATAATGTTAATCTCCGACCATTGAAAACGTCAAATCCTATTCATAAATGCATGTATTAATATAAGAATTATAAAAGGAATTCAACTTAACTTGTCTTGATGAAACGCCAGGAGCCGACATGAAACACATAACATGTCATTGGCAATAATTTATAATATAAAAATACATATAAATTGAAGTAACTCTCGGGGACAACGGGGTAAGTGGATGATCAGAGTCGGAACGATGCACAAGTTTAGGGCTGCCAACTTTTTGAAAATTTATGAAATATAAGGTAAAAAATAAAAAAAATATTTTAAGGAAATTAACTCGTAATTTGTGATATATTTCGGTAACCTTAAATTAAATTTTCAAGAAAACTCGTTACTTGTAATAAATCTTGGCAATTACAAACTAAAATCTTGGTTCCGCCCACTGATATGCAATTGCAGATTGGTAAAAGACGGATTAACAGCTATCGTTCAATTACGCGGAGGTCCAGTGGATCACTGATTAACCAATAATGCAGTTAAGTTCCTAATAATAATTGTGAATGGGTGGCCACTATTGCCATGCTGATGCTTCAGGTGCATAAATAAAATAAGGAGGGTCACTTTAGGATTCTTGAGATATGATCTTAAAACTTCTCAATTAAATCAATTATGAGCCAATACCTTTGCCATTATTTAATGTAAATATGGTAAATGTCACTGCCATTAATATAATATTGCAAATAGGAGATAAAACCTCAAATCATGGTGATTGATACGTTTCTTTAACGTTGTCAACTTTCTTGTGTAACTTGGTCTTTGAGCTTGCCACTTGAATAATGTGAGAGTGAATTTACATTTTCTATATCGTTTGCCTAAAGTTTTCACACTTTGAATACTGTTTTACTGAAGAGACCTATTGAAGATTCTAAAAATGAAATTTTACTCAACTGACTCTCTTATAAATAACAAAATTATCCTAAATTAAATCTCTTTTCAATTTACATTTATATTCTCTCTCTATACCCAACTAACACTTGATCAAAATAAAAAGACTTGATCAAATAAGAATTAAATTTATTCCATAATAGACGATAATTAATTTTTCCTTGCATCTTAATTAATCAGCGTGGCTATTGGAGGATATTCACTTCAACAAATTTTTCGTCAATACTCTATAATCATGAACCAGAAGCTAACCACCACCGACGGAGATTCGAAACGTTATTTCTAAATATCTCACTGATTTCATTCATTTTTACTATTGGCTTTCATCTATCTTTTTGTTGCTTCTTTTAGAATGCAGATGGGTGAGTTACCTTATTACGTCCCCTGACTTGTATTGGCTTTGTTTTTTTCATGCAAATAAAGTTTCCCTCGCTTCGTGGGATACAAAGTTGGTATAAAGAAATAATCAGTTTGTATCCCAGCTGAAGTGTCACCAAATAAAAATATCACCATTTGAATAAGAAATAATAAGTTATCGTAACTATAGTTTGAACCAAATAAATAATGTTGCATCAGTTGGTATAAACATTAAGTAAGCATAGCGTTGTCATTTGATAAATTACATCAATTTTATAAAAACTAAGTATAAAATAATTCAAGCCCCCAAGGGCGTGATTGGGTTGGTTGGCAGTGAAGCTGTCGCCTTATAAGTTCGGGTTTGATCCTTGGAGGTGGTAACGGGAGTAAAAAATTATATTTCGACTTGTCCACCCCCTCTTACCTTTAAAAAAAAAAATAAAATAATTCAGACAGCAGTCAAGTATATGAACATAAATTAATTTTTATGTAGCATTAAATTATTGAAATAATATTATTTAGAAAAAAAAACTATTAAAACGATGGACTTATTGCAAACGACGATACAATTGTCGTAACCTTTTTGCATGACAGTAGGGTATGAATTTCCATTTTTCCCTCATCTACAGATAGAACAATAATGTAGCAATCACTTTGGCTAATTTAGGTGTCGGTTGTCATAACCGCCAATGGAGGTTGGAAGCTTTGTTAACAAATATGCTAACGGTTTCCCCTAACTATAGATTTTATTGATCTTGTTTGCTTTTGGTTCTCATCAATCTTTTTTGGTTGCCTCTTTCACAGAGCCTTGAATCTTTTTAATTTAGCACCAGGCATTCTTTTGGAGGTAAGGTTTATTTCGTCCAATTGACTTGTATTGGCCTTTTTTGCTTGTTATTTAAATAATGTTTTCTGTAATTTGCCAAGGTTAATTTCTTTTTTTTTTTTTTTTTTAAAAAGTCGATGCTTATTCTCATTTTTTTTAAAAAATTTTTGTAGATAGAGAGTGAAGAAATCACAAATCAACAGAGGATTCACTAACACTCTTTAAATTAGCGAATGCAATTTGTATCGAAAGGTATTTAAGAAGAGAGAGCATAATCATAACTAACTTGAATAACAAACTGACACACAGCAGTTTTATTTATTTAGTTTAAAGAAAATAAAGTACATAGATATGAATAAGAAAATCTGTTGTATGTATATCTGGTATGAGCAATTTTTGGAGGAAGGCACACGGATGCTTAGAGGAAAGAGAGGAGAGTTGGATATGAGTTTTCACACCCTTTTATTGAATTCTGAGCTGGCCTTTTTAAAGGCTTACAACACAAATATCTAATCTAGAAATAAGGAACAAAAATACCAAAATATAAGGAGATAATGCAGCACCATGTGCCATGATTCCCACATCTAATTTATTTGGTTCTAAAGTAAAGCAACAAAACTACTAACAGCTTATTTACTCGTCTTGACTTGGTCTTACTTAAATCCACAACAAGCAGCAGAGCGGTGATAACAAATAGCACATATCAGTCCACCCCCCTAAAATGTGACTTGTCTGCAAGCAAAAAGTTAGGATATTGTTTGTTAAAACACCACTGATTCTCCCAGGTAGCATCTTCCTTTGGCGCACCAGCCCATTTTATGAGAATTTCTGTTTTGTGACGATATTTGCCTTTTCGAACAATGCGAGTATTCAAGATAGCCTCAGGTTATGGAAGAATCATAGAGTCACTGCTGATAGGAGGTAAAGTAAGAGAAGAAGGAATTGAACCTACTCTTTTCTTCAAAAGACTCACATGGAACACGTCGTGAATTTGAGACCCAGCTGGCAGCTGTAACCGGTAAGCAACAGGCCCTACTCGAGCAAGAATTTTGTTGGGTCCAAAGAATCATGGTGCCAACTTAAGTGAGCCACGAACAACCACTTAATGTTGGCGATATGGCTGCAACTTAGGATACACATCATCACCAACTTTATAAATGATGTCATAACGATGTTGGTTTGCCTGTGATTTCATTCGGTCATGAGCCACAATAAGATTTTGATGCAAGTCCCGCAATATTTCCTCTCGAGAGAGCAAAAAATCATCCACTGCCTGGACCATAGTAGTACCGGGAACATAGGACAGCAATGAGGGAGGAGGTATACCATACACAGATTCAAACGGAGAAACTTTAGTGAATGAGTGAGTGGCTGTATTATAGCTGTACTCAGCCCACGACAATTGCCCAATCCATTTTTTTGGCTAGTCATGTGTAAAACAACGTAGATATTGCTCCAAAACTCGATTGACAACCTCGGTTAGTCCATCCGTTTGTGGATGATAGCTAGAGCTCATTGATAGAGTGCTGCCTTGTAAATTAAATAAGGTCTTCAAAAAAGAACTAATAAAGACACGATCTCGATCACTGAAAATAGAAGTTGGTACACCATGTAAGCGAACAATTTCCTGAACAAATGCCTTGGCTACTGTCAAAGCTGTATAAGGATGCTTTAAAGGTATAAAGTGGCTGTATTTTGTCAATCGATCAACAACGACCATGATAATAGTATAGCCCTAGGATGGAGGCAAACCATTTATGAAATCCATAGAGACTGCAGTCCAAATTTTTCCCGGCATTGGCAATGGTTGAAGTAACCCCGCAGGTTGTAGACATTCTGTCTTACAATGTTGACAAATATCGCAACTGAGTATATATTCCTTGATTGCCATTCGCATTCTAGGTCAGGTCAAATTCTTTTTGAGTCTACTAAGCTTCTTACGATAACCAAAATGGCCACCCGTCGATGAGGAGTGCCATTCTAATAAGATTACAGGAAGTAGAGTAGAAGCAGGACTCAACAGAGATTTTCCTTTTTTCATCCAAACACCTCCTCTTTTAAGACACTATGGTGGATCAGAACTCGACAACTTGGCACAAAAAGGATTTTGAGAAACTTCTTGTTGAAGCATAGACTACAAATTAGCAACGGGCAAGGAAATTGTAAAACAATGAAAATCTGTAATGTGGAGATAAAGCATCAACTCCATGATTCTCTTTACCCGGTTTATACTGGATGGTGTAGTCATAACCCAAAAGTTTTGGTAGCCACTGTGTCTGAGAAGGAGTGGTAATGCGTTGCTCAAGTACATATTTCAAACTCCTTTGGTCTTTTTGGATGATGAAAGGTTTACCTAAAAGGTATGGACGCCATTTATGAATTGCCTTAACAATGGCTAACATCTCTTTCTCATATATGGATAATGCCAAAGCTGACCCTTTGAGTGCTTCACTAAAGAATGCTCCTAGTTGTTTCTGTTGTGTCAATATAGCACCGATTCCTTTGCCACTTACATCACTTTCAATCACACAAGATTGTGTAAAATCAGGAAGGCGTAGCATTGGAGGAGAGGTAAGGGGGTGCTTAAACTGTACGAAAGCAATGGCTGTTTCCTGGGTCTAAAGAAATATTTCCTTTAATAACAAGGGTGTCAAGAGCAGCAATTTCTCCAAACCCACGAATAAATTTCCTATAATACCCAGCCAATCCAATGAAACCACGAACTCTCCGGGAAGAACAAGGAATTGGCTAGTCTAAAATAGCCTTTATTTTTGTAGGGTCAACTACGACACCTTTAGAGGAAATGAGGTGGCCCAAATAGTCAACCTGTAAAACCCCAAAACAATATTTTGATTTTTTAACAAATAAAGTGTTATGTGACAATATTACCAGTACATTGTGAAGATCTTGTAGATGCTCAGGCCAGGATCGGCTGTACACCAATATGTTATCGAAGAGTACTAAAACAAACTTTTGAAGATGTGGCCGAAATAAGTCATTCATGAGACTTTGGAAAGTAGAAGGAGCATTTGTAAGGCCAAATAGCATGACCACAAATTCATGGTGGCCTGCATGTGTACAGAAAGATGTTTTGTGAATATCTTTCTCTCGGACTCTTATCTGATGGTACCTGGACCGAAGGTCTAATTTGGAGAAGTACTTTGCACCATGTAACTCGTCGAGTAATTCATCAATAACTGGTATAAGATATTTATCTTTGACTGTGATGTTATTGAGAGCACGATAGCCAACAAAAAATCTCCATGTGCCATCCACTTTTTTTACTAACAAAACAGGAGAAGAGAAAGGACTTGTACTAGGACGAATTAAACCAGAGTTAAGAAATTCACGCACCATCTGTTCAATTTTAGCTTTTTGGCAGTGGGGGTACCGATATGGACGTACATTGATTGGCTCTTGATCTGGTCGAAGTGTTATTCGATGATCATGTGTTCTTGATGGTGGTAAAGATGTTGAAGTAGAGAAGGCATGAGAGAATTCGGTAAAAAAAGATTCAAGGTTAGTTGAATGTGGGGTTGGTTTATAGGAGTAATATATAGGGACCACTTGTAAAAAGAAACTCACACCAAATACATACAATAATTTCTTAGTAGTTATAGAAACCATGTTAGATTGTTGAAGGCCCTGAAAGGTGCAAACGTTGCCATTTTTTTTAAATGTCATTGTGAGTTATTGATAATCCGTCTTGATAGGTCTCAAAGTCTCTAGCCATTGGACCCCAAGCATAGCTTGACAAGCAACCACCTGTTAATCTTATAATAATGATTTTGATGATAACAAAAATTATATGTTATTGATTAAAATGTTGGGGCTATTAAAATGAACTTCTTAAAGTCATACATTTGTTTAAAAGAAACAAAACCTTTTCAAAATGATGAAACTGGAAATTAACGTTGATCTGTTTAGTTGAAAACGGTGAACCGATAATTTACAGTGATGAGAAGTTTTTTAGGCTTGAACCGTTTAGCACAAATAGAAAGCTAAGGTTCTGGAAGTTAACGGTAAACCGTTTAAATATAACGGTTAACTGATAAATTCCAGTAAAGAAAAAGTTTTCTACTCTTGAACCGTTTAGCAAAAACGGAGAGCCGAGATTTGTTTTGCAGGTTACTGGAAATAAACGGTGATCCGATAATTGGAAACGGTAAACCGTTTATTTGAAACCAAAGGATAACGGCTAGTTGAAAAGTCAAAACGGCTAACCGGTAGAGACAAACGGCGATCCGATTATGCTCAGAAAGTCAATAACGGCTAGTTTTCAGCTTCAACTATAAGAAGGCTCAATCAAATTCAAACAAAAGTGATCCAACATTTGATATTTGAGCTTCCTACTGAGAAACAATCTTCTTTGAGCTTCAATTGTGTTTCATTTCATTCCCTCACACATTAAAATTTCAATTGTAATCATTTAGAGTGTGTGAGAGATTATTTGTTATTAAATCTCTATCATTGAGTGATTGTAAGTGTTGGGAAACACTTGGGTTGAGAGATTGGGTTTAATATCTTATTGTAAAGGTCCATTGACACCTTGGAAGTCAAGTGTAAGTGTTTTGAAGCCTTGGAGGCTTGCATAGTGGAATCCTCAAGCCCGGTGAGCTTGGAGGCGTGGACGTAGGCACGGTTGGCCGAACCACGTAAAAATCAAGTGTTTGATTTCTCTTTCCTTATCCTTTTTAATTTTGAGCATTGTTGAATTTATTGCTTTTAATTTTAATTAAGACATTAGTTTTAATATTGTGTAATTTTATTGGCTTAGTTTTTAAATACCCAATTCACCCCCCCTCTTGGGTAGCCTAAATAGAATTTCAATTGGTATAAGAGCAAGGTTCTCTTGTTAGGACTTAACCGTCTAGAGTAAAAGATCCATGGCAACCCAAAATGATTTTAGTTTTAGGGAAGGACAATCCACTATTAGACCACCATTTTTTGATGGTAATGATTATCCTTATTGGAAAACTAGGATGAGAATTTACTTGTAAGCTTTAGATTATGAAATATGGGAAGTTGTATGTGATGGTCCATTCATGCCGATAACTAAAAATGAAAAAGGAGAAGATATTCTTAAACCTTCACGTGAATGGAATGAATTTGAAAAGAGAAAAGCTTCACTAAATTCTAAAGCTATGAATGCCTTAATTTGTGCCCTAGATAAGAAAGAATTTCATAGAGTCTCAAGTTGTTCTAATGCTTATGAAATTTGGAAGAAACTTGAAGTTGTTTATGAAGGTACAAACCAAGTCAAAGAATCTAAAATAAGTAGATACATTAGACAATATGAATTGTTTCTAATGGAACAAAATGAAAGTGTCTACTCTATATATACTAGATTTACAGACATTGTAAACACTCTAGGGGCACTTGGTAAGACCTTTTCAAATAGCGAGAAGGTAAAGAAGATCATTAGGTCATTACCAAAAGAATGGAGACCTAAGAGAACTGCTATTGAGGAAGCCAAAGATTTAAACATTTTGTCTATTGATGATCTAATTGGCTCACTTATTTCTTATGAAGAAGATTTGACAGCTGAAAGAGGAGATGAAGATAAGAAGAAGAAAAACATTGCCTTGAAAGTATCAAAATTTGAAAGCGATGAGGAAAACGATCTTGAAGATGAAAAGATGGATATGATAGCTAGAAAGTTCAGGAAATTTTTCAAAAAATCCGGTGAACAAAGAAAATTCAAAAACTTCAAGAATCAAAAGGAGAAGAAGGAAGCAATCATATGTTATAAATGCAAGAAGCCTTGCCATATAAAACCGGAATGTCCCATTCTCAACAAATTCAAGAAGAAAGCTATGTTGGCAACATGAGATGATAGCGATGAAGAATCAAGTGAAGATGAACAATCACAAGAAATATCAAACTTGGCACTCATGGCAATAGGAGAAGATGGGCTTGATGAGGTAAGTGATCTTCCATCTTATAATGAATTATATGATGCTTTTAATGAGTTGTATAGTGATATGATGAAAATTGGAAAGAAAAATGCATGTCTTAAGAAGAACATATTAGAACTTTCAAATGAAAAGGATGCTATGCAAAAATGTAATGATGTGTTAAATGATAAGGTTAAAGAGCTAGAATTAGATAATGAAAGATTGCATGATAGAATTGCATCTTTAAAAGGTAAACAAAGTACTTCATATGAACATGAAAAATTACATGTTGATAACTTGATCAAAGAAAATGAAGAACTTAAAAAAAAGAGCAATGAACTAAATGAGATTGTTTCTAAATTCACAAATGGGCAAAAGAACTTAAAAAAATTACTTGGTGCCCAAAAATGTGTGTTTGATAAAGGAGGGATTGGTTATAAACCTAATTTGAAACAAAAATACTACAAAAGCTACTTTGTTAAGGCTACTACCACTAATAATCATAAAATTGTTTGTCATTATTACAATAGAGATGGTCACATGAAAAATAAATATCCTATTAAGAGAAATGCTTATTATGGAGTTAAATTTGTTTGGGTTCCAAAAAGAACCATTACTAACACTCAATGACCCAAAGAGTTTTGGGTACCTAAAATTTGAGATCTTCTCTGCATGAATCAAAGAAGAAGGGAAAGAGCAATAAATAGTATTTGGACAACGGATATCCAAGACATATGACCGATGATTATTCATGACTCTCAAGTTTTACCAAGATAAAAAATGGTGGGGATGTATCTTTTGGAGATAATTCAAAAGGAAAAATAATTGGTATTGGCAATGTCGGTAAAGATTCCTTAACTCTCATTGAGAATGTATGTTTAGTTGAAAATTTAAAACATAACTTGCTTAGTATAAGTCAATTGTGCGACAAAGGTTATAAAGTTATTTTTGATAAAACAAATTGTGTCATTGAAAATGCATGTGATGGTAAAATTGTCTTTGTTGGAAAAAAGTGTGTTAATGTTTATACTATTAATATAGATTGTGCATCTACTCTTGATAAATGTTTCTCCGCATTACATGATGATAGTTGGTTATGGCATAGAAGACTAGGACATGCAAGCATGGATTTAATTTCAAAGATTTCCAAAAATGATTTAGTTAAAGGTCTTCCGAAAATTGGTTTTGAAAAAGATAAAATTTGTGAAGCATGTCAATTTGAAAAACAAATCAAAACTTCTTTCAAAAACAAAAATCATATTTCTACTTCAAAACCTCTTCAACTTCTTCACTTGGATTTGTTTGGACCTTCTAGACATGCTAGTTTAAATGGAAAATATTATGCATTTGTGATTGTAGATGATTATTCTAGGTATACATGGGTTTTATTCTTAGCTAATAAGGATGATGCATTTGATGCATTTAAAGTCTTTTGTAAAAAGGTTCAAAATGAAAAAGGCTATTTCATTACTTGCATTAGAAGTGATCATGGTGGAGAATTTGAAAATCATGCATTTGAAAGTTTTTGTAATGATTTCGGCATTATATATCAATTTTCATCACCTAGGACTCCTCAACAAAATGAAGTTGTTGAGAGAAAGAATAGGTCTATTCAAGAAATGGCTAGGACCATGTTAAATGAGAATGCATTACCAAAATATTTTTGGGCCGAAGCCGTAAATACCGCATGTTATGTTTTAAATCGTGTTTTAATTAGACCACTTCTTAATAAAACTTTCTATGAGCTTTGGAAAGATAGAAAACCCAACATTGGTTATTTCAAGGTTTTTGGATGCAAATGTTTCATATTAAATACAAAAGATAATCTTGGTAAATTTGATCCAAAATCGGATGTTGTCATTTTTCTTGGATATTCAACTTTTAGCAAAGCTTATAGAGTTTACAATAAAAGAACCTTGGTTGTTGAAGAATCCATGCATGTTACATTTGATGAATCTAACCCATCCTCGATGGAGAAAGTTTTTAATGATGCAGATGAAGAAGTACCACAAGGAGAAACTTCGAATGCTAAACAAAATTCTTCATCTAGCGAGAATCAAGAGAAGCAACATGAAGAACAAAACAATGTGGAGCAAAATGAAGGTAACTTTCAAACACTCCCCAAGGAGTGGAGGTATGTATCTTCTCACCTTAAAGACTTGATTTTAGGAGAACCTTCACGAGGTATAACTACTAGATCATCACTTAGAAACACATGTGCACATACCGCATTTATATCTCAAATTGAACCAAAATCCTTTGCGAATGCGGAAAACGATGAATCTTGGATTATGGCAATGCAAGAGGAGTTAAATCAATTTGAGAGAAACAATGTATGGGAATTAGTTCCTAAACCAGAACATCAATCCATTATAGGCACTAAATGGGTATTTAGGAATAAAATGGATGAATCGGGTGTGGTTGTAAGGAATAAAGCTAGGTTAGTGGCTCAAGGTTACAATCAAGAAGAAGGAATTGATTTTGATGAAACTTTTGCACCCGTAGCAAGATTAGAATCCATTAGAATGCTTTTAGCATTTGCATGTTATAAGAATTTTATTTTATATCAAATGGATGTCAAAAATGCGTTTTTAAATGGGTACATCATGGAAGAAGTGTATGTGAAACAACCCCCTGGTTTTGAAAATGAAAAATTTCCAAATCATGTTTACAAGTTGTCAAAAGTTTTGTATGGATTAAAACAAACACCTAGAGCTTGGTATGATAGACTTAGTAAATTTCTTTTGGAAAACGGTTTTTCAATGGGTAAAGCAGATACTACACTTTTTATCAAGCATAAGAATCAAGATATACTTATTGTTCATATTTATATTGATGATATCATTTTTGGTTCTACTAATGAGTTTTTGTGTAAGGATTTTTCATCTTGTATGAGCAAAGAATTCGAGATGAGTATGATGGGAGAATTGAAGTACTTCCTCGGATTACAAATAAGACAAAACGAAGAAGGAATCCTCATCAATCAAGCCAAATATTTGAAAGATTTACTCAAGCGATTTGGACTTGAAGATGGCAAGATTAAAAGTACTCCAATGAGCTTAACAATTAAGCTTGACAAAGATGAAAAAGGTAAAGATGTTGATGTCAAAGCATATCGAGGTATGATCGGATCCTTACTTTATTTAACTGCTAGTAGACCCGATATTGTATTTAGTGTATGTTTGTGTGCAAGATTTCAATCATATCCTAAAGAATCTCACTTGCTTGCTGTTAAAAGAATTTTTCGATATTTGAAAGGAACTGTAGATCTTGGCCTTTGGTATCCTAGGGGAACTCATTTAGATTTAATTTGTTATTCGGATGCCGATTTTCTTTGGGTATAAGATTGATAGGAAAATCTTGGTGGAACTTGTTTCTTTCTAGATCACTCTCTTGTCTCTTGGTTTAGTAAGAAAACAAAACTCGGTTGCTCTTTTAACCACTAAAAATTTGAGTATATTGCGGCCGTAGTTGTTGTCTTGCAATCACTTTGGATGAAACAAACCCTTAGAGACTTTGGTATTAATTTGGATCATATACCTATCATGTGTGACAACACAAGTGCCATAAACCTTTCAAAGAATCCCATCCAACATTCTAGGACCAAGCATATAGAGATAAGACATCATTTCCTAAGATATCATGTTAAAAAAGGAGATATTTCATTACATTTTATTTCAACTGAAAAACAGCTCGCTGATATCTTTACAAAACCTCTTTGCGAAGAACAATTTTCAAAGATTAAGCATGAGCTTGGAATGATAAATGTCTCATAATGTTTTATTCAATATCTTCTTTGTCTTTCTATAGTATGATGTTTGTTTGTCTTTGGATGTGTTTTTAAATTTTGTAATCATGCATTGTATTGGCCTCTCAAGACATTTTTTTTTTCAATAAAATGATTTAGAAATGTATTGAATGTTGGCCGTAGATAAAAACATATGTGCGAAATCAAAGTCAAGAAAACAGATTACCATTTATGGTTAAAACGGCCTACCGTTTAATTCCAGAAACACTAAATTTTTTTTTTGGATATTAGCGGCTAACCGTTTATCACTAACGGTTAACCGATTATGTTTTCTAGCTCTCTGGACGCTATCGGTGAACCGATTTATTTAAACGGCTCACCGTTTTCGTGCGATATAAAACTGGGTCTGTTCTTCTTCTTCGTTTCCAGTTACCCCCTCACTGTTTTCTCTTACCAGCAAACCCTAAGCTTTCTCTCTCTCTCGTTTCGTGTTTCTCTTGTCATTTCTTACCAAAACACGACCATAGAAACATTTTTAATTATCTTTAAACCATTTTTAACCGTTCAAAACATCAAATTGCTGCCCAAATCCCGAAATCCCAATTTGAAACCCTAAGCGCAGCGGAACAAATTTTTTGATTTTTGACTCACTTTTTGACAATTTCTCACCAAATTGAGCCTCCAAAAACCTTTCTCTACTCATTTTCATTCCTCTTATTGGTCCCGTTTGCATCATTTTCATCTTTTTGCCAAAATCCCAAAATTCTCAAGCTCCATCAATGGCCGAATCTTCAAGAACTGGCAGGAAGAGAAAATCTGTCCCAAGGAGCAACCCCATAGCTCCTAGAGAGACAACCGAGTTCCAGAGACTCCATTTTTCAACTGCTCCGCTTGCTAAATGTTTCGAAACCCGTTTCATGGGTCGGAAGGTAATCGACTCTTACTTTGTGGATTTAGATAACTTTGAGGAGTTGGTTGTTTGTAAAAAAAGTGTTAAGCAGATGTTGTTGCCATGGGAGTCGGCATTAGACTTAGAAGAAAGGATTTATCCTAACCTAGTTCGTGTTTTTTATTCGAACATGGAATTGTCGGCAGAAAGAGTAAATAGAATAGTTACCAGTGTTGGAGGTGTTCCTATTGATTTTGATGTTTTTGATTTAAACACCATTTTAGGACTCCCACTTGCTGGACATAATATCTACACTTCTAGGAAGGAATTATCCTTTGTCGATTTTAACCATACCAAAGGGGTTAGGAACATTTGTCGGCGACGAGATCTCAATGATGAGATCTGCGCCCTTCCTTTTAGAGCCCAACTTTTGCCGCTGCAGGTTAGGATTCTACACACCATTTTGCAGCATATTGTCACCCCTAGAAAGGGACACTCGGATGAGGTCACTAGGCTGGATGTCGGGATTCTTGATAGTCTTCTTAGTGGACACCATATTAACCTCGGGTATATTATTTTGCGCCATATGTTGAATACCCCAGCTGTTACACATAGGTTACTTCCATACGGTAACATTATCTCTAAGCTTTTGCGACACTTTCGCGTACCTCTTCGAGATTCCGTGTATGTTGAGACCAAGAAGATTGGGAAAGAGGCTATCTCGGCGATTGGTTTTTCTCGAAGGCGTCAGGATTGGATCAAAACGCCAAATACGAAAAACCAAGACACCCTCGTAGCTCCAGAACATGCCCGGTTCCTCAACGACATATTTACTTCTGATCAGCTGCCTGACTTTCGACTCGGTGCTCGCCCTCCGCTCCCTCGTCGCGGATTTGCTTCACAGCCTCCGGCAGAATCTGATTCTACGGCGCATGAGACGGAGACCGATTGGCCATCTACTTCAGCTGCTCCATCTGCTCCTGATCATCTTCTTCAGCAGCTCGTTAGCGATATTCGCACACTTTCCAAGCGGCAGCAGCAGCAGCCGTGATCGGTTGCATCCTTCCAGCCAAGCAAGAAGAGAGATCTTCGATGGACAAAGAACGCATCTTTTCTGCTCTCGCCATTCCTCCTTCTTCCTCTACTCCTCCTCCTCCTCCTTCGCAGTAGTTTCTTAGTGTTTCGAACAAACATTTCATGACTTTGATTATTTATGTATGATGTTGGATGCTTATGTTTTATTATCTATGATTGTTTTCTCATTTTGATCTTAATCTTGATTTTATTGCTTGGTTCAATTGGTTGTATCCTATTCTTGATTTGTTGGGTGTATATTCTTTTTGGGATGCTTAAAATACAAGGGAAATGTTGCCAAAATTTTTACTTGTCAAAACACGGCTATTTATTTTTTAATCTTTTCTTTTTGATGCTGAAGGGGGAGAATACCAAAACGGGAGTTTCCAAAAATTTTTTATTTTTCATTTTTCACGGGAGCTTATTTTCAGGGGGAGTTAAAACAAAATTTTTCTTACCTTCACATATAAAATTTGCCATCATCAAAAAGGGGGAGATTGTTAATCTTATAATAATGATTTTGATGATAACAAAAATTATATGTTATTGATTAAAATGTTGGGGCTATTAAAATGAACTTCTTAAAGTCATACATTTGTTTAAAAGAAACAAAACCTTTTCAAAATGATGAAACTGGAAATTAACGGTGATCTGTTTAGTTGAAAACGGTGAACCGATAATTTACAGTGATGAGAAGTTTTTTAGGCTTGAACCGTTTAGCACAAACAGAAAGCTAAGGTTCTGGAAGTTAACGGTGAACCATTTAAATATAACGGTTAACTGATAAATTCTAGTAAAGAAAAAGTTTTCTACTCTTGAACCGTTTAGCAAAAACGGAGAGCAGAGATTTGTTTTGCAGGTTACTGGAAATAAATGGTGATCCGATAATTGGAAACGGTAAACCGTTTATTTGAAACCAAAGGATAACGGCTAGTTGAAAAGTCAAAACGGCTAGTTGAAAAGTCAAAACGGCTAACCGGTAGAGACAAACGGCGATCCGATTATGCTCAGAAAGTCAATAACGGCTAGTTTTCAGCTTCAACTATAAGAAGGCTCAATCAAATTCAAACAAAAGTGATCCAACATTTGATATTTGAGCTTCCTACTGAGAAACAATCTTCTTTGAGCTTCAATTGTGTTTCATTTCATTCCCTCACACATTAAAATTTCAATTGTAATCATTTGGGGTGTGTGAGAGATTATTTGTTATTAAATCTCTATCATTGAGTGATTGTAAGTGTTGGGAAACACTTGGGTTGAAAGATTGGGTTTAATCTCTTATTGTAAAGGTCCATTGACACCTTGGAAGTCAAGTGTAAGTGTTTTGAAGCCTTGGAGGCTTGCATAGTGGAATCCTCAAGCCCGGTGAGCTTGGAGGCGTGGACGTAGGCACGGTTAGCCAAACCACGTAAAAATCAAGTGTTTGATTTCTCTTTCCTTATCTTTTTTAATTTTGAGCATTGTTGAATTTATTGCTTTTAATTTTAATTAAGACATTAGTTTTAATATTGTGTAATTTTATTGGCTTAGTTTTTAAATACCTAATTCACCCCCTCTCTTGGGTAGCCTAAATAGAATTTCACCACCAACAATACAAAAAATTAGCCTGAATTGGATGATCTTGAATTTCTAAAGTGAGCGCTAAGCAATGACCATAACAATTAACCTTCTCTCCATTCTCGACTGTTATAGTGCATTTCATGCACTAATTTTGCATTGTTTAATCCCTTAAATATCATTGTTTTGCACTCAATAGTTGTGATTTACGTGTGTTTTATTTTTATAGGTGCAATTCTATTGATTAGTGCTAAATTGAGCTACAAGATGATGTTTGAGGATGAAATGGCTTATTGGAGAAATTGTTAATTTCAGAAGAAGTTTGTCGATAAGGCGTGGGCGCGTGACAGTCGATTTCAAAAGAAGTTTGTTGATAAGGCGTGGGCGCGTGCTATCAATTGCGGACTTACGTTTTTATTTCTTTTTAAACGTGTTTTATATTTTTACTACTCTTGTAAGTTTAGATAAGATTTTAGATATTTTTATCTTTATCCTTTTTAAAGAGAACTATAAAAGAGAGATAAAGAAGGATTAGATTAGAATTAGAATTGGATTATCAATTGTGTTTATTTTTTTTTTTTTTAGGGTTTTCTCTTTTCTCCATGAGGAACTAAACTCAATTTTCTGGTTGAAGGTTAATGAAGCTTTGATTCACCATTACTGTGAGATCTTTCTTATGCTTTAATTGTTTTATTGCTTTTTGGGTATTTATTTATTTTCTGAATTATTGTCATGATTATCTTTGTTAATTAGATAATTGGCCACTATTTAATTATCAATTTAATCTATTGACAATTGAAAGATTCATCGTATGAAGATTTTGATGTTTGTGGCAAATAACATAAGCGAAAGCGTTGTGTTATGGGGAATAAATAATCTAATTTAAATGAACCATCGTATGCGTTTGTTAATTAGGATTTGGGTCTCTCTAGTTTTTCAGGCTGTCAATTGATTAAATCTTATGATCGTATCTAGGATTGTCTATTGATTAGGGAAATAACCAACGATCGTACCTTTGTTATCGACTAATTAAGGAGAGATTGGCTATTAGAGTGTCTTAAAGAGCTATAACCTAGTCTATTCATAAGCGATAATGATTTGTAGTTGTATCGATGATCGATGAATCGAATCAAAGCTGAATTAATTCCTTCAACCAGAGTTTTCCCATTTTGAATTACACCTTTAATTTGCATTCTTATTAATTTAAATTGATTTTCATTATTTTCAACAATCCCCAATTTTACATTTTTATTTTTAAAAGGATTTAATAATTACCAATCTCTGTGGACACGACCCTGCTCAATCACTATACACAATTTTGTTAGAGTAGGTATTTATATTTCTTTGGCTTCGACACCCATCAAATTTTGGCGCCTTCTTGGGGATTGGTGTCATTTATTTAATCCTTTTTACGTTTTACTTGGTTTATGGTTCGTTCTTCTTCTCGTATAGGTACACTTTCGTTTGATCCCGAAATTGAGAAGACACTCGCCGGGCCGAGACAAAGAAAGCGAGAGATAAGCAACGATCCTCGTCACCTTTGCTTTCAAAAAGATACGATGTTTGATTTTGTTGAATCATCTAACGATTTCAAGAACAAGCTATGGATAGAGTTGCGCTGTAGAAAGAACTCTTAGAGAGTTAGGCGAACCAGATTTGAATCAAGAACCGCTCCGCATTCAATATGCGGATCCTGAGGTAAACTTTGAACTAAAATCTGGTCTTATTCATTTATTGCCCAAGTTTCACGATTTTGCGGTGAAGATCCTCATAAACATCTCAAGGAGTTTCATGTTGTGTGTTGAAGCATGAGGCCTCAAGGTGTAATCGGGAGCGATTAAGTTGCGAGCTTTTCCTTTCTCTTTAGATGGGTTAGCTAAAGATTGGTTATACTACTTGCCTCCCGGATCGATTACAACGTGGAATGATTTGAAGAAGCGATTCCTCGAAAAGTATTTTCCCGCTTGAAGAGTCGCAACATTAGAAAAGACATTTGTGGTATCGATAACTTCTTGGGAGACTTTGTATGAGTATTGGGAGCGATTCAAACAATTGTGTGGCGATTGTCCTCAAGATCGTGATTTCGATCAACTTCTCATTCAATACTTTTACGAAGGACTTTCATTGATGGATAGGAGTATGATAGATCTTTGTGAGTGGAGGTGTGTTAGTGAATAAGACCCCTACTCAAGCAAGGGAATTGATTTCAAACATGGCTGCCAATGCACAACAATTTGGCAATAGACAAGATCTCACTTCGAGAAAAGTGAATGAGGTAAGTACTTCTTCTATTGATCAACGTTTAGATAAACTTACCTCTCTTGTGGAAAAGTTTGTCGTAGGTAATGTGCAACAGGTGAAGACATGTGGCATTTGTTCCAATATGGGTCATTCAACTGATATGTGTCCTACACTTCAAGAAGAACCCTTCGAACAAGCCAATGCAGTTGGAGGATTTCCGGGCATGCCTCAGAGGAGATATGATCCTTATGCACAAACATATAACCCAGGATGGAAGGATCATCCCAACTTCATCTATGGAGTTAGGCTGTCGGGATTTCAACAACAATACCCACCAAGACAACAATTCCAACCATTCTCCTCGCCAAACTCCAAGTCGGGTATGTCTCAAGAGATTGTTAAATCACTTGCAACTAACACTCAACAATTTCAACAGGCAACTACAGCAAGCATTCAAAATTTGGAGAACCAAGTGAGCCAACTAGCAACTACAGTGAGCCGCTTAGAGTCTCAAGTATTAGGGAGATTACCTTCACAACCAGAGGTGAATCCAAAACAAAATGTTAGTGCTGTCATCCTTAGAAGTGGGAAGGAGTTGCAAGAGCTTAGAAAGAAAGTGACAAAGAACTTAGAAAATGAGCTTGAGAAGGAGGAATTGATGCCTCAATCTCAAGATGCGCCACCTAGTAAAGCGAAACCCCTACCTATGGTGATACCTCCTCCTTTTCCAAGTCGGTTTGCAAAATCCAAGAAGGAAGAACAAGAAAGAGACATCTTTGAGACATTTCGCAAGGTTGAGGTAAATATTCCTTTATTAGATGCTATAAAACAAATACCTCGCTATGCTAAATTCCTTAAGGAACTTTGCACCTCCAAGAGGAAGTTGAGAGGAGATGAAAGAGTTCACATGGGGGAGAATGTTTCCGCCGTTCTCCAAAAGAAACTACCTCCTAAGTGCAAGGATCCAGGTATGTTTACTATCTCTTGCAAAATTGGTAGTGTTAGAGTTGAGAAGGCTATGTTAGATCTAGGAGCTTCTATTAATGTCATGCCTCGTTCCATTTATTCATCTTTGAATGTTGGTCCATTGAAAAAACGGCGTTATAATTCAACTAGGCGATAGTCTCTAATGCATATCCCGATGGGTATTAGAAGATGTCTTAGTACAAGTTAATGAATTGGTTTTTCCTGCTGATTTTTATTGTACTTGATATGGAAGAGGATAATTCTTCTAATTTTGTTCCAATTTTGTTAGGAAGGCCTTTTCTTAAGATCACAGACTAAAATGGATGTACATAAAGAGACTATTACTATGAAATTTGATGGAGAGGTTATAGAGTTCAATATGAATGATGCCATGAAATATCCTAGGGATGAACAGTCGTTATTTTCTGTTTATGTTATTAATACTTTAGTACAGGAATTTTTTTATTTTGTCGTTTAAGATTAATTGGTAATTGCTTAAAAAAACAGCATTGGCATCAAAGGATTGCAAAAGGATGAAAGAGAGTTTGTTTTAAATTCTGCATTGCAAGAGTTGAAGGAGATTCGAAATGAGTCCTACGAGAGTTCACGACTTTACAAGGAGAGGATGAAAACATTTAATGACAAAATAATTTTGAGAAAAAAGTTTTCTGTTGGTCAAAAAGTTCTTCTTTTTCATTCTAAACTTAAACGTTTTCCTGGTAAATTACGCTCTCGATGGGTTGGACCTTTTATTGTTACTAATGTTTTTCCTCACAGTGCGATCGAGATTCGAGTTTGACTTTGACTATGACAAAATTTTTAAAGTTAATGGTCATCGCTTAAAACCTTTTTATGAAGGTTTTTTGGTGAATATTGCAGAGGAAATGGCTCTTGAGAGTCCTATTTATGGAGATTGAGGCATAAATATGTCTAGCCGAAGACATAAAACAAAGACGCTTTTTGGGAGGCAACCCAAAGGATTTAATATTTATTTTAAATTTTTATGCATATTTTGTTTTTTGTTTTGATTTAGATTGTTTAAATAATATCTATACTTATTTTGGCCAGAAGAAATTTTTGGTTAAGGCATGCCCATGCCTTAACTAATAAGTACTTCTGCCTTTAGTTTATTACAGTATGTTATAAGGCGTGCCCACGCCTTAACTAATAAGTATTTCTGTTTTTAATTTATTATAGTAGTTATTAAGGCTTGCCCATGTGCTTAATAAAAAAGTTCTTCTGTAATTTTTAGAGTTTCAACTGTTTATTTTAGTTTTTATTTTATTGTTTTTATTTTTAATTTTATAAAAAAAAAAAAAAACCTAACTGATTTTGTGCTTCAATTTTCAGCAACCACAAGCCGTTTCATCACTCTCCACGAACGATCTGCAGCGCCTCTCAACGATTTCCAGCCGCGATCCAGTCCAGCAATCTTCACGACTTCCAGCTGCTTCCAGACCCGATCCAACGTGCACGCCAGCCTCTTCACGAGTTCTAGCCAACCCGTGAGCTAGCAATCACCGTCCAGATCCGTTCTATCTACTCTCCACGAGCTCCAGCCGACGTCACAACCTCCATGCACGCCATCCGCATCCAGATCTGTCCGCGAGATCCATCACGCCCACGTTCCAGCTGACCCAGCAACCCGCGAGACCCAGCCAAGTCGTGCATCCACTTCCTTCGCGTTGTTTGACCAAAGAAGAACCCGCGCGCCAAAACCTTTCCAAGAGCTGCAAGAACGAGTCAATCGCAGCCCACGATCCAGCCACAGCAACACCAACCAGATCGGATCCAAACGACCACAACCCGTGACCCACAATTTTCCAGCAATGATATCCACGACCCATTTCCAACTACGTTGAAATTCAGAGCCCACGCACGCCAGCCACAGTCACGATCCAGACAAGCCACTCCGATCAAGTTCCTGCAGCCATGACAACCACTCTCATTGCTCTAAAGTTCCAGTAGCCACCTACGAGCTTCAGCCTACCACAAGTCATGCACGCCATCCACGCTCAGATCCATTCCAGTCACAACCCGCGACGTCAATTTGCTGTTCCACCCACCATTTTCGCCAAGCCCATCGACGATATGGGGACAATTCAGGGACGTTTTCTTTACCTTTAATCTTTTTGTTCCTATGCTTTATTTCGTTATGTGAACTGTGATTATCATACATTGGGGACAATGTATGTTCCTGGTGTGGGGGAGTATTTGTGCAATATTAATGTTAGGAAGTGTTATTTTGTTGCTTTTGAGATGATTTTGAGTAGCATTCTTGGTTGCATCATTTTCATTTTTATTTTCTTTTCTTTTATGAAATCGTTTTTGTTTCATTTTGCTCATCCTCGAATGATTTTGGAGTTAGTGTTATTTTTCTTGGATGAGAGTTGAGATGCATGAATAGATTCAAGTTTTGATTAGCTTGGTCTTAGTTGCTTAAATGAATAACTCACCACTATTGATAGTTGATTCATTTGATGAGTGCATATGATTTGATGGTAAATTCACCAATTTTGAGAGGATTTGAGCCTATGAGCAACCACTTTGCTCTAATTATTTTTGTTGAGTGAATATCAATCTTAGTTTGTCTATTCTAGAACTTGCTTTGTTATGCATGTTGAAGCCGCATTACGGGATTTTATGCATTAAAATGATAAGGGCAAACCTCTTTCTATTTTTCTATTTTCACATTTCTTTTCTTTTTCTCTACTCGAAGATCTTTATTTGTTTTAATTTGTTACCTTTGTTTGATCCTTAACCATCTACTTCTCTACATCTACTTACCCATTTACCTATTTTTTTTTTTTTAGCCTTAATTTGAGGAGATTTTTGAACTCATTGTTTGGATATATTTTGTTGCTTTTGCTACCTTGAATAAAAGTTTCTCAAGTACATCAAATTGCATTATGCTTGAATAAAATTGTGCAAGATTCATCGAAAAAAAAAAAAAAGAGAGATGAAAAAAAAATGAAAAAAAAAGAAAAAAAAAATACAAAAAAAAAAAAAACTCTTGACGACTTCAGCAGCAATAAACATTTTGATGTCATAAGGTTTATTCAATGGGTTCATTCTTCTCATTTTGATCTCTTTTTCTTCCATAGATCTTTCTTTTTCATTCAATCCATTAGGCCCATTACAACCCTATTAAAACCCTTAGATTTTTTGCATTTAATTCATGTTTTGTGATTGAGATGTGATATATGAGCAAGCTTATGGTAATAGCATTCTTTGATTTGATTTGAGTGCATAAATGATACCCTAAACACTTTGAGTGCATGGAGTGAAATCAATGAGAGAGCTATTAAATTTTGTTGCATTTGGATTTTGAAAAGATTGTCTTGGTGGTTGAGTGACTTTATGCTAGCTTCTGAGATTCTATGCTTTGAAATCCTTGTCTCTTGAATGTTGATTGATTCAAATTCTTGAGGTGCGCTTGCTTAAAACTGTTTTCGGATGAGTTGGAATGAGAATTGAGGGAAGATTTGGGATTATTCTTGAGTTATATGCTTGAGGACAAGCATTATCTTGGTGTGGGGGAATTTGTTATAGTGCATTTCATGCACTAATTTTGCATTGTTTAATCCCTTTAATATCAATGTTTTGCACTCAATAGTTGTGATTTACGTGTGTTTTATTTTTATAGGTGCAATTCTATTGATTAGTGCTAAATTGAGCTACAAGATGATGTTTGAGGATGAAATGGCTTCTTGGAGAAATTGTTAATTTCAGAAGAAGTTTGTCGATAAGGCGTGGGCGCGTGACAGTCGATTTCAGAAGAAGTTTGTTGATAAGGCGTGGGCGCGTGCTATCAATTGCGGACTTACGTTTTTATTTCTTTTTAAACGTGTTTTATATTTTTACTACTCTTGTAAGTTTAGATAAGATTTTAGATATTTTTATCTTTATCCTTTTTAAGAGAACTATAAAAGAGGAGATAAAGAAGGATTAGATTAGAATTAGAATTGGATTATCAATTGTGTTTATTTTTTTTTTAGGGTTTTCTCTTTTTCTCCATGAGGAACTAAACTCAATTTTCTGGTTGAAGGTTAATGAAGCTTTGATTCACCATTACTGTGAGATCTTTCTTATGCTTTAATTGTTTTATTGCTTTTTGGGTATTTATTTATTTTCTGAATTATTGTCATGATTATCTTTGTTAATTAGATAATTGGCCACTATTTAATTATCAATTTAATCTATTGACAATTGAAAGATTCATCGTATGAAGATTTTGATGTTTGTGGCAAATAACATAAGCGAAATTGTGTTATGGGAATAAATAATCTAATTTAAATGAACCATCGTATGCGTTTGTTAATTAGGATTTGGGTCTCTCTAGTTTTTCAGGCTGTCAATTGATTAAATCTTATGATCGTATCTAGGATTGTCTATTGATTAGGGAAATAACCAACGGTCGTACCTTGGTTATCGACTAATTAAGGAGAGATTGGCTATTAGAGTGTCTTAGTAGCTATAACCGGTCTATTCATAAGCAGTAATGATTTGTAGTTGTATCGATGATAAGTAGTCGAATCAAAGCTGAATTAATTCCTTCAACCAGAGTTTTCCCATTTTGAATTACACCTTTAATTTGCATTCTTATTAATTTAAATTGATTTTCATTATTTTCAACAATCTCCCAATTTTACATTTTTATTTTTAAAAGGATTTAATAATTACCAATCTCTGTGGACACGACCCTGCTCAATCATTATACACAATTTTGTTAGAGTAGGTATTTATATTTGCTGGCTTCGACACCCATCATCGACCATCACTTGAAGTGTCCTATCTCGAATCACTGGAAGTCCACATGCAGTTACAATAGATTAGTCAAGAAAATTATGAGTGCTATCCCCATCGATAAGTACTGTGAGGTCCTTATTCTTTAGCTTACCATGTACTAAAAGAGTCTATGGGTGGGTAGTTCCTGTCATTGCATGGAGAGATATTTTTGGTAAAGGTATAGAAGAGATATCATCATTAGAAGGCTCAGTTTCAAGAGAGTTTACAAGAGTTGTAAGGTCTTCCAACATAAAGAGTTGTGGTCGCTCGCAATGATATCCGGAAATGTACTTCTCGTCACAATAGTAGCAAATATCTTTTTCGCGGCGGGCTTTGGCTTTTTGCGTAGTTATGCGTCGAAAAGGAAGTTGAGAGGGAGTTGTCTTAAGTGTGGTTTTCTATGGATGAGAAAGATCGAAGATGCCAGCTATTGTATTCGGTTACAGTCTAGATGGTGTAGTAGATGCAGGACGTATAGGGAGACTTGGTTGACAATGCAAATTATTCCTTTCTTCAATCAGACGGGTTACGCTAATTGCCTCTGAGAGGATGCGTGGTTGCTTAACACGATATCCAACTGTACATCGTGTTTGAGTCCTGCAATAAAGCTTCTAACAAGATGACTCTCAAGAAAATTATCCATTCGATGAGAGGGCTGTTCAAACTTTTCTTGATAAGCAGCCACAGTGGTGACTTATTTAAGACGACCTAAGGCTTTTGATGGATCATCATAATCCATGGGGCCAAAACGATGAAGAATGGCTTGAGTGAATTCTACCTATGTGGAAAGACCTCAAAAATTTTTGAACCATCAATACCATTGTAATGCAACCCCCTCTAAATGAAATGAAGCAAGTTGAACTTGCTACTGAGGATTAATTCCTTTAAACTCAAAGAACTGCTATGCTTTGAAAATCCAGCCAGTTGGATCATCACCTCCAAAGGTTGGAAAATTTAGTTTGAGGTGGGCTTGGTTATAATCGTGATTAGCATTGGAGGTGTGAACTTGATTCGAGAATGAGGTAGGTCGGTGTGACGCTTGAGTTGATGCGAAAGGGTTTATTTCTATAGTAGCTGAGTTGGTGGTGAAGTTGATTCAGAGTGCTTGTAGTTTAGCAAGCACTTTTTGGAGGGTAGCATTGACTTGATTGAAGTTGTTGTTGAGGCACTTGAAGTTTGATTCATGCCGAGTTAAGATTTCGCTGACTTCATTCTTGAATTCAGCATTAGTTTTAGTACGGGTGTTCATAGAGGAAAGCTGTCTCTGATACCAATGATATGAGCAATTTTTTGAGGAAGGCACACGGATGCTTAGAGGAAAGAGAGAATGAGAGTTGGATACGAACTTTCACACCCTTTAATTGAATTCAGAGCTCGCCTTTTTAAAGGCTTACCACACAAATATCTAATCTAGAAATACGGAATAAAAATACCAAAATATAAGGAGATAATACAGCACCATGTGCCACGATTCCCACGTCTAATTTATTCAGTTCTACAATAAAGCAACAAAACTACTAACAATTAATTTACTCCTCGTGACTTGGTCCTACTTAAATCCATAACAAGCAGCAAAGCAGTGATAACAAATAGCACATATCAATATCCCAAGAGATCTTATTAATAGAAATGAAGCAAATCAATATGCACTCACACAATTGATAGGCTATGGTGCCCATGACATCCTTTTACTTTAATTGCACTTAATTAGATTCATTAGGATTTCTCCCATATTAAGGGACTACAAGGAAATCAAGATTCTTATTTCCCATCCTATAATCAATCATAAAGCCATGAAATGGAGCGATGCTAGCCTCCAACTATTCTTTAGTGCCTTAAAATTTCAAATCAGAAAACTTGTTGGTAAAGGCATATATTAATATAAGAATTATAAATGTAATTCAACTTAACATGGCCTGCTAAATTATTTGTACAAATAGTTTCCATATTCTTCAAATCAGAAAAGATCTTCGCTAGCTTCTGCTTAAAGTAAGTTGCTTTTGTGAGTTCTTGATTGTGGAGTATTCGAGTGTCATATAACACAATATATAGACACAGGCAGCCGACATGAAACTATAAATTATATATTTATATAGTTCAATTACTTGAATAACATGATGTTTAATTATAAATAAAATAGTGAATTTTGTTACAAAAGTGTTATTTTATTATATAATGACCAATACAAACAAAGTTTAATATTTGGTTTGGGATTTTAAAGTATGGAAAAATGCAGGAAAGCATTAAAACTAGGGGTATAATAGTGTCATGAAATTAAGCTTAAAAAAAATAATTTCTTTTTTAATTTTGAGTAATGCTATACTTAGGGCCCGTTTAGGATTGCTTTTGTGAGGTTTAAAAGTAATTTTGAAAATCTAAAAGTGAATTTTAGTGTTTGGTAAAAAATAAAAATAAAATCACTTTTGTCAAATCGGTCCCTCTTACAACTGATTTTGAAAAGTAGATAAATAGTAGCTTTTAAATTCTAATTTTTAGAATCAATTTTATCCTTTAATGCAATTCCATAAATATCTTTAAAATTATTATCTAAACTAAAAAATTATCCTTATTCAAATTAGAAACAAAGTCAATATTTTAATAAATTTTTATTATAATTCATCAATATACATTTGTTGGTTGAATTATTTTTAAATTTGTTTATACATTTGTTGGTCGAATTACTTTTAAATTTGTTTCAATATATTATAAATTTAATTTTTAATTGTTTTAATATAAAAAATAAAATAAAATCAATTTATTATAAATTTTATTTTTAATCAAAATTATTATAATATATAATTAAAAATATTGTATATATATATTTTTATATGTATAATTAAATTTTATTCTACATTAAGTATATTTTAGTAATTTGTTTCTCTTAATAGTTTAATAGTAAAATTTACCAAACATCCATAACTGCTTTTAAACTTTCAGTACTTTTGAAAATTTACCAAATACTTAACTAATGGTCTTCATAGCTAATTATTTGTACAGCACAGCTAATAATAATTATTTTAAAAGGTACAACATTGTCAAACTAGCTCTTAGACTCACTTGAGATTGCTTTTAGAAGGCTTAAAAGAGATTTTGAAAAGTTAAAATCTAATTTTGGTATTTGGCAAATTTTTTTAGAAATCATTTGTGACAAAATCATTCTATCCTATAGTAGATTTTGAAAAGTAAAGAAGGAGTAATCTTGTAACAACTAATTTTAAAAATCAATTTTATACATAATACAATTCTATATATATCCTCATACATATTGTAAAAGTCCAAATTTTTTGTACTAATTAGGAAATAAAATGATCAACTTTAAAAGGATAATAATAATAATAATAATAATAATAATAATAATAATAATAATAATAATAATAATAATAATAATAATAATAATAATTATTATTATTATTATTATTATTATTATTATTATAACCAATTATATTGAGATGGCAAAATAAAAAATAAAACTAATAATATAAAAAATATTTATTTTAATTATCAATTATTATATATCCACAACAAAAATTATTTTATGGACACTTTTATAAATTTTATTTAACATTATGTCCAATTCAATCAAATTCTTATAGTAGTTTAACACAATGATTTACCAAATATATATGATTGCTTTTAGAACTTGTAGCACTTTTGAAAATAAATTTTGCTAAACGTTTAACTGATTCTCTTCACAGATAATTATTTTTAAAATACAACTAATAAAAATTATTTTAAAAGCTATAATATTACTAATCTTGCCCTAACTTAGCTATTGGGAAACTTAGTTTGTATCTTTGCTAATTTGTCACCAATCGAACTTCATCATTTGGATGAGAAATGAAAAGGCTTTATAAGTATCATTAGCTGAAGCCAATTAAATAATATCATATCAGTTCGTATCTAAACTATATATCAAAATTATGTAAGCATAATATTATTATATCTTTTTAATAAATATTAAGGTTATAAAACGAATTTTAAAAAGGTGTGGTGCCTTGTTTAATAAATTGTTTGTAAAAATCAATTCTTTACTTACTTTTAAAAGATTCTTTCAAAATAAAGAAACTTATGAAATAAAATAGCATTTAAAAAATTTACAAAACACCATTATTGTCAAAACTAAATAAGTCATTAATAGGGTTTCAACCACAATCTGAAACGAGGTCTTAATCTTAATAGTTTTTTTCTCTTTTGGAAGATTGAGAGTGAAGAAACGACAATTAATTAAGGAGGATTCACTAACATCATTTTACTAGCAAGCCAACATGTGTAGTTTGTTTCAAAAAAGTAATCAAGAAGATGAAGCATAATTAATCAGGACTATGTTGGATTTTTTAATCTAGTATTCTTGGATCCTTAATCTAACATTGGACTTATATGTGAATAATTATATATTGTGAACTATCATAGAAGATTAAGTCCAATTAAAAATGATCCATTAAGGTTTTTGGTAATTGGAGCTTTAATGTATCGAATAGGGTGTGGGTCTTTAGTGATAGTATTCTAATTTTATGATGGATAGAATTAAGAATACTTAATGACAACAAGAAAAAGTTGTCTATATAAGTGGTTATGATCCTGATGTCGTACGTATTTTTTGATTCTTTCTAACATCCCATCATTAGAGAGAGAGCTCAAAGAATATTAAAGGATTTTTTAGGAGAACATGTTGATCTAGAAGACCAACCACATAAAACTAGAGAACAATTTAGTGTTATGAATTTAGGTATACTTCCGCATTATTCGTTATTCATTCTTGGTGATACAATATGAATATTCTTGGTTTATAGGTGATATTTTTCGTCAAAGGATTTCTTGTTCTAACAATTGGTATAAGAGGTCCTTCATGTTGAATCATTGAGAGTCGAATTTATTTTTTTGTTTAAGGATTAAATATTTGGTGTTCTTAAATTTAATAGTACCTAAATTATTAAAATTGTTAAGTTTGAGAACAAATTGAGTATCAAGTAAAATTAAATTTAGAAATTCAAAAATTGGAAATTCGATCAATATTTTTTTAGTTTTTTGAAAAATTTTATGGCTGATGGCAATGGTAGCCACTTGCGTTCTAGCAAGGCACGACTGTTAAGCCATGCTAAGAAGCAAATTGCTACCACCAGACTGCAATAGCTTGAGGAAAACATTTAAAAAATAAAGAACAAAAAAAAAAAGCCAGTCGCAGTCGCCATACTGCTGCAGTTTGATTAAAGTGGCGGCCATGGCAGTCGCCTAAGGCAAGAAGAATAAGCGGTAGCATGACAGCCGTATCGAAGTAGAAAAGAAAATCATGTATTAGGGTTTCATGGTTTATATTGATTAACACTAAAAAGTGTACATTTAATAAATTTAAAATTATCAATTTTTCACTTACAGTATTGATTAATGTGCTCATTATTCTTAAATTATCTTACGCTCTCTTATTAAATTTTTATATTAAAATTAATTAATAGTATGTTAATTTTTTTTATATTATAAATATTTTAGGAACAAAGAGGGAATTGTAATTGAAAGCAAAAACAAAAAAGAATTGTTGAAGTCATTGGAATGCATTATTGAGGATATGTAAAAAATAAAAAAATAAAAAAAGAAAAAGGAGCAATGGCCACCTGACCATCTCACCTTTCAATGTATATATATTTATAAAACAAAATAAAATAAATATTAACAAAATGAAAAAAATATACATTCCACACCTATAAAAGGTGAGGAAATGCTAGCAGTAGAAGAGGGGGGAGTTGGAGGGGGTTGGAAATGAGAAGATAAAGAGAAGAGAAGGAAGCTGAGAAAATCTTTTCTTTCTTTCTTTCTTTCTTTCTTCCTTTGTTTGTCTTGTTTTCCTTGTGTTATCAATTCTCTTGTAATATATTTCAGAAGTTTATTAAATAAAATAATTTTTTTTATTTTTCAATATGAGTGACTAATTTTCTAAGCTAAGGTGAAATGTGAAGCTCAAGGATTCAAATTATTAATTAAATTACTCTGTTAGGTGAGTGTTAAAGTTTATTTTATTTTTTGCATTTTTTTCCTCACCAGTTTCTTTTATATTATGTTAATTTAGAGACCTAGATCTTTTCCGATTTATATGGTATTTTGACATAATATCGACACTTCAATATAGTTGTGGCATATTAGTACTTGATCACATATTTATCACATTAATAATTAGTCAAGAATTAAATGGCATAATAATTAACTGGCAAGATAAATGCAAAACATAAATATGAGAGAGTTGTAATAAATCCGAAAATATATCCCATAACCTTAATATATTTTTAAATTGATTTTTATTAATTTTTTTCAGTTATTAATTTTCTTTGTTACAATAAATTGACTACTAGATTTTAAATTCCCTGTGGTTCGACCTTGGACTCGTTGGCTTATATTATAACTAGATACTCTTATATTTGAGAGTAATAACACTTTTAAGTCATGTTAAGTTTTTAGCACAATTACTGGAGAGTTTTTTAAATTAGGTATGGGTTTGTTTTCATTTTTTTTTTCATTTTGTCAACTTCTATCCTTGTCTTTTTTGTAAAATTTCTTTTAGTCCCTCTTCTTTTGAGATTTTAATATTATCTATAAAATTTATGTAACTTTTCATTTTGACCCAAAAACTTTGCAAATTAATTCCTAAATCAAATTGGATATGGATCTGTGGACTTTTTCTTATTTTTTGGACTCTGCCTTATGCTTTAGACTTTTGGACTTAAAGACTAAATGAACTTAGACTTTTGGACTTTGTGGACATAACAGACATGGACTTAGACTTTTAAAATAACCATTAAGGGATAATGATTGAAATTTAATTGGCTAGTAATTCTTAAAGTTTGAAAAAAAATCGCATTTTTTCTTTTAATTTCTACAATTTATTTTTTGTATTTTTTTAATTTTGTTATCTTATATGGTTAGTTCAACCTTCTGAATTGTTATTTAAGTTTCATTTATTTTGTTATGGTAGGTTTAACCACCTATCATTTCAATTTCTATTTAATTATTCTTATACATTAATTTGTGTAATTTTTATTATATGGCTGGTTCTAACAGACTGCTTAAATTATTACTTTTAATTTCTTTGTTTATATGGCTAGTTTTATGATGCCGCTTGAATTTTTAATATTTTGTTAATGTGTTATTTTATTATTACTTTCAATTATTTTATTTTTATGGCTGGTTCAACCGCCTAATATTTTAATTTCAATTAATTAATTTTTAGTTTATTTATTTTTATTTCACATTTATTTATTTTTCATTTTTGTTAATTTATGTTATTTGCTTATTTAATCTTTTTTTTGCTTTTAATTGTGTAATTTTCATTTAGTGTTGTATGCATTATTTAATTGTTTGTACATCGCTAAATTTAATTTGGCACATACTCACACATCATTAACATTGCATGCGTCGTTGGTCTCGTACATATAGTGGTATATTAATTAGGAAGTCACCTTTACCAACTTTAGATATGGCCAATGTCGGAGCAAATAATTTTTTAGAGCACCGAGATAATTTTTCGATTTGAATGATATCGAGCCTTGCAAAATCTTCACGAGCAACTTAGGACACTTAAAGATTTTATGCATCCTACTAGAATAGGGTTACCATCATGTATAGTTTTTCCTCCTGATGCATCTCATTTTAATTTCAAACCTAGTATATTCAACTTTGGCCTACTTTTCATCATTTTGAGTTTGAAAATCCATATTTACATTTGAGAGAATTTGGGGAAGTTTGTAACACTTGTATTGATCATAATTGTAGCATGAATATAATTAGACTTAAGTTTTTCCCTTTCTCATTAAAGGAAAAAGTTAAAACTTAGCTACAAAATCTTAGGTCATGATCTATTAGAACTTGGGACAAAATGCAAACATAATTTTTGATTGCAAAAATTCTTTCTACCCCATAGAACAAATTCTTTTAGAAGACAAATCACCACATTCACTTAAAAACTACGAGGGACTAACATAACAAAGTAGACAAGTTGTTGAAATGATGTGTAATAGTAAGGTTAGAGACAAAAGTCCTAAAGATGCACTAGGTTACCTTGACTATATAGCAAAGAATGCACAACACTCGGATATAGTTGGGTCTTATGAGTTATTGAGTAAACCCCAGTCATTTTTATTTGGTGGAGACATATACAACCTCAGGGAAGACCATGACCTTCAAGCCAAATTTGCATTTTGAGCTAGAAAAGTTGAAGCTTTAGAGTCTAAAAAGAATTATCATATAAAGTCTATTCAAGATATTGCATGTTATGTTTGTGATTCTACTGACCGATTTACGCAAGACTATCTGACCTTGCTAGCTTTGAGAGAAAGTTTGTATGAACAAGTAAATATTGTCGACAATTTCAAAAAGTCAAATCCCAATCCATACTCCTAAGCTTACAACTCTAGTTGGAAAAACCACCCAAATTTTAGTCGGAGAAATGACAATCATGCACAACTAGCTCCTCTACGTCAAAATTTCCAAAACTCTTAGAATTACCCACTATATGTCTTACTTCCAAGAAAACCTTTGGAAGATACATTGCATTCATTCATTGAAAAAAAGAGGTAATTAATAGTCAAACCATGCAAACTTTGACTAATTTGACAGAAACTGTCTCTAAACTTATATCATCCCTCATTTTGCATGAAAAAAGTAAGTTTCTTATTCAATCTGAACCAAACCCCAAAAGTCAACAACATTCTTAAATGGGTAATACAAGAAACTAAAATATGAGTCAAGTCGAATAGGTTATAACCTTTCGTGGTGGTAAAGTTGTTGACAAACACATTCTGGACCTTCGTGAAATTAGCAAGGATTCAATTTCAGAGAATAAGGAAGTTTCTGTTGAACCTTTAACATATAAAGAAATAACCAACTCTCTTTTTGTAGCCCCATTTCCTCAAGCACTAAACAAAGATTTATGAAGTCTTTAAACAAGTAAAGATCGACATCCTTCTGTTGGACGTTATTAAATAAATACTTTCTTATGCTAAATTTTTGAAAGATCTATACACTGCAAAAAGGAAACATAATGTGCAAAAGAAATCATTTCTAGCAGAACAAGTAAGTTCCATTCTCTCAACTAATAATGCTTTGAAATCCAAGGATCTTGATTGTCTAACTATTTCTTGCATTATTGGAGACCATAAAATTAGACATGTTTTACTTGATCTTGGTGCCAGTGTCAATTTGGTTCCATACTCCGTGTACCAACAACTTAATTTTGGTGAGTTAAAACCAACTTCTACTATTCTTTTACTTATCGATTGGTCGATTAAGGTGCTAAAAGGAATAGTCGAAGATGTGCTAGTCTAAGTAGATAAATTCATATATCCTTTGTATTTTATTATTTTGAAAGTGGAACCAATTGCTAATGAATGCAAACAAATTCCTATTATATTGGGGTGATAATTTTTAGCAATTGG
The DNA here is from genome assembly GCA_030449905.1 of Luvunga scandens. NCBI lineage: Eukaryota > Viridiplantae > Streptophyta > Magnoliopsida > Sapindales > Rutaceae > Luvunga > Luvunga scandens. The sequence goes on along the minus strand of JASUUG010000361.1, from coordinate 1,396,883 downwards.
TAATGCTTTGATGAATTGCAGGAATGAAGTAATGAAATTATCTTTCGGCAACATGACATTGGAACTCAATGTGTTCAACATATCTTAACAACCTCGTGACACAAAAGATGGTGATAATGGGAATGAGAAGATTGACCTTATTGAGCCAATCATGGAGGAATAAATCTAGTATAACAATTTTACAAACCCTGTGGAAATTTATTTTGCTGTCTCTTTTAAATCAAGTAAAGAATTAGAATGTGACATTATTAACATATGTTCTGTACTTGATTCTATGCAGGTACCCACAGGTAATGATGATTAATCAAACTTTAAAAATACAACACAATTTGAAGAGCCAAACGAAGAGGAGGCACCAAAGCTTGAATTAAAGCCCTTACCAAAAGAATTAAAGTATGTATTTTTAGAAGAGTTGTAGACATATCCAGTGGTAATTTTTTCCCAACTCACAAGTGATCAAGAAGATAAGTTACCAGCTATGCTAAAAAAGTATAGAACTGTATTTGGTTAGGCCTTAAAAGACATAAAAGGAATTCATCTTTTAATCTGCACACATTGAATACACTTAGAAAAAAATACCAAAATAACTCGTCAACTACAAAGAAAACTAAACTTTCACATGAAAAAAATGGTAAAAAATGAGGTCCTTAAACTACTAAATATATAAATTATCTATCGTACCCTTGATAGTAAATGGGTAAGTCCAACACAAGTAGTATAAAAAAAAATTTGGAATAACTGCTGTAAAAAATGAAAAAGGTTAACCAATCCTAACACAAATTCCATATAACAGGTGCACATGTATTAATTATAGAAAATTAAATGATGCCACTAGAAAAGATCATTTTTCCTTTTTCATTTTTAGACTAAATTCTTGAGAGGTTAGTTGGACATCCCTACTACTGCTTTCTTGATGGCTACCCAGGCAATTATCAAATTCCTATAACTTTAGAGGACTAGGAAAAAAACCGTATTCACATGTCCATTTGAAATATTTGCATTTAAGATAATGTCTTTTGGACTTTGTAATACTCCTGCGACATTTCAAAGATGGAAGGTTAGCATTTTTAGCAACATGGTTGAAAATCATCTGGAGGTGTTTATGGATGATTTAACAATATTTGGTAATTCTTTTGATACATGTCTCGACAATTTAGAAAGAGTTTTAAAAAGGTGCACAAAAAAAGGAGGAATAGTTTTAAACTGGGAAAAATGCCATTTCATGACTATTTCTAAAATTATTTTGGGTCATGTTGTGTCTTCAAAAGGAATTGAAATTGATAAAGACAAAGTTGAAGTCATCTCAAAATTACCTTCACCAAAGACAATTAGAGAAGTTTGTTTCTTTTTAGAACATGTAGAATTTTATCAAAGATTTATAAAAGACTTTAGTGCCATATCTAAAATGCTTTGTAACCTTTTGATAAAAAACACACCATTTGAATGGACATGTGATTGTCAATAGGCTTTTGAAAAGATAATTAGCTTTTTAACATCAGCCTTAAGAATGCAACCCCTTTATTGGTCTTTTCTTTTTAAACTAATTTATGATGTTAGTGATTATATCGTTGGTACTGTTCTAAGACAAAGAAAGGGAGGTAAGCTTTTTGTCATTTATTATGCAAGTATAACTTTGAATAGTACTCAAATGAATTACACCACAATTGAAAATAAAAATAATTGTTGTAATATTTGCATTAAATAAATTTTGTTCATATTTAATTGGTTTATCTATTGTTGTTTATTCTGATAATATTATTGCCAGATATTTAATGTCTAAAAAGGATGCTAAGCCAAGATTGATATGGTGGATTTTGCTACTTTAGGAATTTAAACTGATAATCAAGGACAAAAAAGGAGCCGAAAATTTTGTAGTAGATAATCTTTCATGACTTACAAATGAGTCTTCAATTGATACAACACCCATAAATGATTCTTTTCCTAATTAATACTTGTTTTCTATAAGAAAATGCCTTGGTATGCTAACATTATTAATTATCTTGTCACAAGTGAAATGCCATATGATTGGAGCTCCCAAGACAAGAAAAAATTCTTAACAAGGGTAAAAAGTTTTTACTGGAACGATTTATACTTGCTCAAATACTGTTTTGATCAAATTTTTCAGAGTGCATACTAGATGATGAGGTAGGTAGGGTAATTAATTTTGTCATTCTAAAACATGTGGTGGACACTTTTCTTCAAAAAAGACAGCTATAAAAATATTACGGTGTGGATTTTATTGGCCTAGATTCACATGCATCTGCAAGTGTGTAAGAATTGTCAAATAATTGGGTCCATTTCAAAGTGAAACATGATGCCTTTAAACCGTACCCTTGTCACTGAAATATTTGATTGTTGGGGAATTGCTTTTATGGGCCTTTTTCCATTATCATTTGGATTTTTATATATTTTAGTTGTAATTAATTATGTTTCAAAATAGATTGAATTAATTCTTTGTCAAAACAACAATCACAAAATTGTGATCGACTTTGTAAAAGAAAATCTTTTAAGCAGATTTGGAATCCCTCGAGCCATTATCAGTGATGGAGGTAAGCATTTTTACAACAAGCCATTTGAGTCTTTAATGAAGAAATATGAAATTACATATAAAGTTTCTATCCCTTATCATCCTCAAACCAATGGTTAAGTTGAATTAGTCAATAGGGAGATAAAATAAATTTTAGATAAGATAGTTAACTCAAAGCATAAAGATTAGTCCCTTCGAATAACTGATGCACTTTGGGCAAGTATTATTGCATTTAAAACATCTTTAGCAATGTCACCTTATAGGCTTGTTTATGGTAAACCTTGCCATTTACTGGTCAAACTTGAACAGAAATTATTTTGGGCTATTAAAGCTTTTAATTCAAATCTTGATGATGCTGGTAATGTGCATAAATTACAATTGAACGAACTTAAGGAATTAAGGAATGATGCATATGAGAATTATAGAATTATTAAGGCAAGAACCAAAACTTTTCATGATAAAACAATTTTTTGAAAGGCATTTGAGATTGATAAAAAAGTACTATTTTATAACTCTCGTCTTCACTTGTTTCCAAAAAAGTTAACGTCAAAGTGGACTAACCTATTTTTTATAAAAAATATATATTCATATGGGGTCATAGAAGTTGAGAATCCAAAGGATGATGTCATATTTAAAGTTAATGGCCAAAGATTGAAACCATATCTGAAGTACCAACTATATGAAGCAAATACCGAAATCAATTTGAGTGACCCTCCAAATCTTGATTAAATTGTTTGCTTTTAACTTTTTATCATTTTTCTTTGCTATTACTTCACCGTTTGAATTATTTGATTTTTATTCTTGGAGGAAGTGTATTACGTTAATTTTTTTTTTGTTTAAATGTGTTTGTTTGACAATTGTATTTCATTTTATCATTTTTAATGTTTTTCATGTGTGCCTCCATGAGAAAGATCCTTTTCAAACATCTTAGAGAAATTTTACGTGTAAAATTTCACCAAAAACGTTTGCTTCGAGTTTGTAAATCACATCTTATTTGGGACTTGCAACCATAAGAGTTAGTATCCTATGTTAAAGATTTAGAAAGACAACTTGGAGAAATAGAGGTTGGTATTTATGAACTCTAATTAGAACTTGAGGTAAATTCAATAAAAGAACGAAGGTGAGTTGCATGTTTGATTATAATTATTGTGTGTTTTTATTTTGATGTTTTGTTCACTTTTGACTTGATTTTGCAGATTTGATTTATTTTTTGGTCTGCTTGATTTACTTTCCTCCATGAATTTTTAAGTCTTTATTTTTAGGTTCCCACAATAACTGAAGCCCTAAAATCAAGCATGGAAAAAATAGAACATAAATTGCATAAGTGTTTTCCTTCTCTCCCTCAAAATGCTCTCAAGAAAATTTACAAAGCTCGTTGTGAGTGCCTACGTTTGTTAATGATCAATGGAATTCCTATTGGCATTCGTTGGTTAATTAAAGTAAAAGTCTGATTGGTAGGTGAGTTTTTTTTATCAATTTGTTTCTTACATGTCTGATTTTGGTAAAAGCACATTTACTAAAAATAGAAGAGCTAAGTAGCTTAGCTCTAAATTTCCTAACTATGTAAGACTTGCTTGCAATAAATCATGTTGTAAAACTTTAAGAATGGTTTCTGTAAATCGTGAAGATAAAATCAAATTCATTAAGGATGACATGAGTAAAGAATCGCTGAATGATATCTTATGATCTCTTGAGACGCATTCGAGCAGATATGTACAATGTGAGATTCATTATTTATGAAAGCTTTTCCAAAAACAAAGTGCACAGTGTAGTTTTCGGAATCTGACTCTAAAAGTCAATGTCTGCTAGTTTATAAGAAAATCGGATAGGAAGCCTATCATTGATCTATAGAGGGCGTTTAAGCCATTACTGGACGTAAAACCGATGAAGATTTCAATCATAATCACAACTACAAATAAATATCCTTTTATTTTTTTTATTTTTTGTATTATTATTAATTTTGTGTGATTTTATATCTAGTCACTATTTTTTTTTTCTTTTGTTTGCTTTTAAATTATTGAGCCACCAGCTTTATGGATTATTTGACAAACACACCACCCTATTTACAGCTGTATTTATCAGCAAGATCATTAAATATGTTCTTCTTTTCCGGCACTCAGAATTTTTTTTTAGAATTGTTTTAATGGCAGCAACTTCAAATAGATAACTTAAGAACATACGTGTCATTTCTAGATTTTGTTATGGAAAGTATAAAGAGTTATTTTAGGCAACCGTAGGTCTTAGTCATGCTATAGCAGAGAGAAAACTACATATTTTATATGAAGGAGGTGACCGAGGGTTATTAAAACTTGTCTCAGAAGTTATTTTTGTTCAAGAAAGCCAAAGACTATGCATTATTCCAAGAGCCTTAAAATATTTAGGATGTCTACCTAGTTGTCTCAAGCATGCAAGAAAGAATATTTGAGATGTTAAATCATGCCGATGCCTTCATTTTCTTTTCAGGAGATCTTACAACTTTAGAAGCACTAATTACTTTTGCTTCTTGGGCCCATTCAAATATTCATTAAAAACCCATCGATTTGTTAAATGTTAATAACTTTTATGATGGCTTAATAGTATTTCTTAATCGTGCAATAAATAAGTATTTCATTTCATCCTCAGTGAAAAAAACTCTTTATTTGTGCCTTTACTGCTAACAAGTTACTTGATCTTTTGCAAGCTTACAAACTAGAGCTAGATCCTATGACCTTGGCGTTGGATTGGTCAATTGATGATGATGGCAATAACCCTCATAAAAAGTGTAAATTAGATTTAACTCTCCATTTGTAAATTTTTTCTAACAATGACCAGATGATGTCTTATAAACTCCACTCTTTTCTTTTAAGACATAAAGGACAATGTCTTCTTTTAAGTTGGAGGGAGGAAATAATTGACAATTGTGTAATGCCTTAGTCCTAGTGATCTCTTTACTAATTTTTTTTGTAAAAACTAATTTTGGATAAAAATTTATTTCTTAAAACAAAAGAATTTGCTTTCTAATTTTTTTTTCTTTTTCTCTTAATCATTTCTTTTAAATTTCTACAATCAATTCCAACATCTTCTTTTATTATGTCTTCTTTAATAAAAAAAAATTGAGGAGTTTTATTTTTTTTATGTTTTCTCTATCTTTTAACATTGGATAATATGATGACTTCTAAATTTTAGTATTTGTATTATCTTTGGCTTTGAGTTATATTACACCATTTTTTTCACTTTGTATGTTGAAATATAAATTAAGAAATTTGATAAGTGAAACTGATTAAGCCATTTGAAGGAATGAACATGTCATGGTAAGTCCAAGTGAGTTGTTTAGTCTACCATCGTTGGAGAGCAACCCTTTTTGTCTATATAGCTTCATAGTTTATAAAATCTCTATATTCTTCCTAAAAAAAAGAAGTAAAAAAATGATAAAAAAATTTTTGCGACTGCATCTGAAAGTCCTTTAAACTAATGAATATTAAAGATTGTTTAGAGCCCTAAAAGATAACAGAAAGGTTATCTTTGGTCCGTTTGAGCCTTTCTGGCAAACCCTATTATTAAGTATCTATAGTTAACCCCTTTGAGTCTTAAAAAAAAGTCTTTTTTCTTTGGTAACCTATCATCTTGTCTTATTCCAGTGTGGAATATCACCTTATGTTTTATGTTTTCCACCACCTAATTATGTTTGAAAATAGAGATGATTATGCATTCATGAAAATGGATCTATGAAAAAAAAATAAAAAAAAGTAAATAAATAAAAGAGAAAAAGGAAAAAGAGAAAAAAAGAAAAAAAATCCAATCGAAAAGCACCTTACAATCTCTAAAGTCCTCTATCTCTCAAATATATATATTTTTTTCCTATTATCCCTTTTTTGTTAACCATGTTCCTAGCCTACGTTATTTTCTAACAAAAATCTTTCTTGATTTTAATGAACTATAGTACAAAGTAGAAGCTGGTAATATGGACTAAAAGAGGTGGTGATGCATAAAAATATAAATAAATTAGTTTGGTTAGTAATTCTTTCTCAATCTAACACTTCTTAGAGTAATTGTTTTTATAGAGTTTATTTTTCTTAAGAGAGTCACTCTTAACTGTGGGATTTTGGGAATTGAAATATCACTCTTAAAAGTGACTTGATTAATGTAGCTCTGATAATTAATCATTTTACATGATTTTACTTAACTGATTTGTATAGTAGTGATTCTCTTTATGCCGAAGATAATGCTTATACTTTTATTTGATTGTTTTCATTAATTTGATGAAAGAAATAAATTCAATTTCAAATGAAAAAAAAGATTTAATTTGGGTTTAAAATTTTGTTAAATTTTTATCGCTTAAATTGCTAAGGCCTAACAATAAGCTGGTTGAGGGGGGTGTGATTAACAATAAAAAATGTATATTTAAGAAGTCTAAAATTATTAGCTTTTCACTTACAATGTTGATTCATGCACTCATTATTTCTAAATTATCTTACACTCCCTTAATAAATTTTTTTGTTAAAATTAATTTATAGTACGTTAATTTTTTTTATATTCTAAATATTTAAGGAATAAAAGGGAATTAGAACTGAAAGTAGGAGCAAAGAAGAATTGTTGGAGGCATTAGAATGCATTATAGGGATGTAAAAAAAATTAAAAATAAAAAAATAAAAAGGAGCAATAATGGTGTAATGGTCAGGTGGCCATTTCGCCACCTGACAATTGCACCTATATATATATTAATAAAATGAAAAAAAAGATACATTCCTCACCTATAATAAGCGAGGAAATGCAAACAGTAGAGGAGAAGGGAGCTGGAGGGGGCTAGAAGTAAGAAGAAAAAGAGAAGAGAGGAAAGCTGAGGAAATCTTTTCTTTCGTTCTTTCTTTCTTTCTTTCTTTCTTTGCCTTATTTTCCTTGTGTTATCAATTCTCTTGTAATATATTTCAGAAGTTCATTAAATAAAATGAGTGTTTTGTTTTTCAATATGAGTTGCTAATTTTCTAAGAAGAAATGAAATGAAAGGTGAAGCTCAATGATTCAAATTATTGATTAAATTACTCTCTGAAGTGAGTGTTAAAGTTTATTTTTTTGTTATATTGTTCTTCCTCACCAGTTTCTTTTATATCATTTTAATTTAAAGATCTAGTTCTTTTTTTATTTATATGGTATTTTGATATAATGTTGACACTTCAATGTAGTTGTGACACATTAGTACTTGGTCCCATATTTATCACATTAATGGTTAGTCAAGAATTAAATGGCATAATAATTAACTGGAAAAATAAATGCAAAATATAAATATGAGAGAGTTGTTATAATCATAATTTGAAATTTGAAAGTGGATCTGGTAACCTTAACATATTTTTAAATTCATTCATGTTAATTTTTCTTCCCACTGTTAATTTTCTTTTTTACAACAAATTGACTACTAAATTTTAAATTCCTCATGGTTCGACCTGTTGTGCAAATTTTATTGAACTCGCAAGTGCACGAATCTATTGTAGAATAGCTCAATAGTGACGAGTGTCGATCCCACGAGGAGGTGGATTTTAATTGCTTGTAGAATTAATTTTCTTAGTGGGTGATTGGATTTATAATGACAATTATGTAGGCAATGTATTAATTTGAATTAAAGCTATTGGAATAAACTATTAAAATAAAATGCTTGGATCTCCGGATCTGTCTCAACATGTACCATCGGCTTAATATTCATTATTAGTACCAATTAAATCATGAAGGGGGAACTTCCACTCATCATGAACCACACTTTAATAGATATGGTGCTAAGGGCTTCCCGTGCCAAATAGTAATAACCTTGTCTAGGGAGGCGGTTATTCCAGCCGATATCCAGACAAGATTATTACTATCTGTCTACGAAAAGTCAAAACAACCACATAAATTAAAGGGGAAGGAAAAGTAAATTTACCAAATTAAGCCCATGGAGCATGTTGAGACTTCACCTTCAACCCAAGCTTGAAAGGAAATTAGCCACTCATAATTTAACTAGGGGTAAAATGGGAATTTTATTAAAATACGTAGAAAATACAAGATGGAGATGGAATTACAGAAAATGGAGCTCAAAAATGGATTCAGGGGTGTCAAATTAGGGGGGGGAGCCCCCTTTTTATAGATACACTGAGTAAATCATGGCCATCGGATTAAATCAATTTGGACGCTCAGGATTGCGCCACGTGGCAAGTTCCTATTGGATAGAACACATCATCAGGACTGTTATTCTGTGTATATGCATGTACCGTACACACGTTTTTTTCCGTCCACTAACATTCTGCCACGTCATCGATAAACATTTTTTATCCAATAAGCTCGTGACACGTCATCAGTCAACGCCACATCATCAGTCAATGCCACATAAGCGGTCAATGCCACATCATTCGTCCAATCAAATGCCACCACGTCATCGTATAGTGTCACGTCATCGTACAGTGCCACGTCGGCCTCTATGCCACGCCGAAAAGATACATGCATGTGAACAAAGATCGTGAATGATTAATCGTGTCTGATGATCGTATATATCAACCGTACCGTATGTGTGAACAGTACCGTATATGTGAACAGTACCATTTTTCTTTTTATGCTCCTCTTAAGGTTTTCGACTGTCCTGAGTTCAAAAGTACTGTCCGTTTTTTCATCTGATCTTTCGTTTATTGTAAAATGGCCATGATATCCCCTAAAATACATAAAATAATTAATTAAAATGAAACATACATAATTAAATTATAAGGGACTTAAAGACATAAAAATAGGGATGTTAATGAGACTTGAAGTGTAAAATGATGATTTTCTCCACTATAAATACACACTTTCTAGTACTCAACACGACCCTAGATTCATAGGGTTATATTATAACTACAAACTCTTATACTTAGAAGAATAACACATTTGAGTCATATCATACGTTTTGAAGGTCCTTGAGATATTACAAAATTCTTTTTGGTCTGAATGGTTAAAAAGATTCTCATTTAAGTCTTAAATGTATTTGAGCTTAATGAAACTTAGTTTTTTGGTCTAATAGAGATTGGGCTTGATGGATTAATATATATAGCTATGGTTTAGCCCATGAATATAAAAAATAAATAAATAAAAAAGGTCTTTGGTTTTTTTGGGGTTGGTTCAAGATCCGATTCGGGTCAACCCAAACCGGTTAGCAGTTGACCAATCAACGGTCAAAGGTTAACCGTTGATCAGACTTTAGCCTGAATTTTTTTTATTTTTTGGGTTATTTTTTATGCAATTTTAAATTCAAGTATTGGTATGTTTAAATATATGTTTTGAGATGAATTAATTGAATCAGCATGTGGTAAAGTGACATTTCTTGTAGAAATTAATTTGTTTTGGAATATAAATGGTTTTGTACATGTAATTTTTGTAAATATTAATTGACCTAAAGGAAGGTCCATATTTAGTAGAATTGTATGTGCATCTCTGGTAATAAACGAGTGATGATTATTTTTTTTTTACATGTGAACAATAAATCGACCCATAGAAAGATTCATTATTTAACATGTTCTTATTATCATTGTTTGATTAATACACAAAAACATCACTTAAAAGTTAATATTTTATTCAAAGATGGAATATTAATGAATTGTCCAGTATATTAAGGTGGGATTTACCTTTATTTGAATAATTTTTGTTGTAAGACTTATATGAGCTTGTTTTATTTAGTTATTGTTCTCTGTTTAGTTATTTATGCTGCTAATATTGCTGCCAACATCAATTCTATTCCTATACTAAATGACTCTAACTTCAAGTCATGGAGAGAGAAATTTTTAATAGTTCTTGCAATTATAGATCTTGATTTTATGTAAAGGGCTGAAGTTGAGAACCAACTCAACAAAAAAATCAAAAGCGTTAGATCTAACTGAAGTGGTAAATAATATAGTAGATACGATGGTTCAGGTGAACAATGCCCGGGACTATTTGCTAAATTCATAGAGGAATTTGGTATGTCCTACAGCACACTATGTTGGGTTTGCCTAATATGAATGATGTTGCTAAAAGATGAAATAGAACACTTAAGGATATAGTGAAGAGTATGATTTATCATTTTATCTTACCAGAATCACTCTAAGGAAAAACACTTAAGATTACAACATACATCCTTAACAGGGTTCTAACTAAAGCAACTGCTAAAACCATTTATAAGCTTTGGATAAGTAAGAAGCCTAGTCTAAAGCACTTGCAAGTTTAAGGATGTCTAACTAAAAGCAAGGCCTTATTTGCCTATTGAGAAAAAACTAAACTCAAGAATGATGAGTTGCTATTTTATTAGATACTTAGAATGATCTAGAGGGTATACGTTTTATGATCCCGTGACTAAGTAATTTTGAGTAAGGAAATGCTTGATTATTTAAAGATGTTGAATTCACTAAGGGCCATATAGTTAGGAACTTTGTTTTCGAAGAGGAATATGTTGATATTTTGGCTATTGTAGCAAATATTTTGCTACTTTCTGTGTTGTTGGTTGTCATGAGCTGGTAGAACTCGCCACCAGTAGAGATTCGAATGCTTAATTTCTAAAGATGGAAATGTTTCATCAATTATAGATCTCTTTGACTTTGATCTTTTTGCTATTGGCATTCATCTATCTTTTCTATTGTTTCTATTATAGAACTTAGGGGTAACTACGCTCATTGCATCCCCTTGTCCTTTATTCGCTTCGGTCTTTTATGTAAATAAAGTTTCTCTCATGTTGCCAAGGTTAATTTCTTATTAAGAAAAAAAAAAGATTAGTATTTAAGGACAATTTAAGACTATGTTTGTTGATAAAATAATTTACTATATGAATGAAATAGTTTGCTGACCAAAAACACAACTTAGCATTTAGCAAACTATGTTGTTACAGTTGTGTTTTTAAGAATTTGAATATGTGCGTTTGATAAATTCTATTACAAAAGTGCTATTTTATTACATAATGATCAAAATAGACAAAGTTTATGTTGCTTTCTTTTAATATATTTATTAGGGTTTATGAAAAAATACGACATAATTTCTTTTTGAATTTTGAGTAATGTTACACTTACTAAACAAATGGCATACTTAGTTTTTATTCCATATTATGTGCCACCAATAGAATTTCACCATTTTGATGAAAAATAATAAGATTTTATAATTGTCATTTGAGCCAATTACATAATATTGTATCACTTGATATACAAACTAAGCTTCAAAACTAACATATGCAGTTGGTTTGATAAAGGTATTCAAATCATAACTAACTTAAATAGCTGACTAACGCACAAAAGTTTCATTTATTTAGTTTAAGGAAAACAAAGTATATTGATGAAAAAATGAAAATGTCTTTTATATATATACCGAGAGATCTTATTATTCAACTTGAAGTAAACCGACATGCACTCACACAATTGACAGGGAATGGTGCCCATCATATCCTTTATTTAATTAAACAAAATACAAAAGAGTAGCACTGTATTTAATTAGACTCATCAAGTTTTCTTCTATTTTAAAGAGTACATTAGGACTGTCATTAGTCATCCCATCATCAATAATACAACCATGAAAAGGAGCAATGCTAGCCTCTATCCATTCTTTATTACCTAAAAATTTCAAATCATAAAATTTGTTCATAAATACATATATTAATATGAAGAACTATAGTCAGAATTCAACTTACCTTTGCCCTGGTGAAATATCCACATAGATAGTTTCCATATTCTTCAAATCATAAAAGGTATCTGCTAGCTTCTACACAAGTACTTAGTTTGCTTTTGCGAGTTCTTGATTGTGGTTACTTTAGGTGTGATGTGTGTGTGCATATTTAGATATACATATCTATATATAGATATTTATATGTATATATCTATATATGCATATATATATATATATATATATATATATATATATATATATATATATATATATATATATATATATATATATATATATATATATATATATATATATATATATATATATATATATATATATATATATATATATATATATATATATATATATATATATATATATACACATGTATAGATATATACATGTATATATATATATGCATATATTGTTGGATTTTTTAATATAGTATTGTTGGATCTTTAATCTAACGTTGGGCTTATATGTGAATAATTATGTGTTGGAGACTGTCATATAAGGTTAAGTCCAATTAAAGTGATCTGTTAAGGTTTATGGTATTATGGGCTTTAATGTATTTAAAAGATGTGAGCTTTTAATGTGTAGAGACCCAATAGTATTCTAATTCTATGATGGGCAGAATTAGGAATACCCAGTGACAACAGGAAACTGTTGTCTATATAAGTGGTCATGGTCCCCAAGTTACACGTGAAAACGGAGAAATCTTTCCATTCTTTCTGATATCCCATCATCAGAGAGAAAGCGTCGAGAGAACTAAAGGACTTTCTAGGAGAACGTGTAGATCTGGAAGGCCAACCACACAACTCTAGAGAGGAATTAAGCGTTATGGATTCAGGTACGCTTCCGCATAATTTATTATTGATCCTTGGTGATATGACATGAATATTGCTGGGTTATAAGTGATAGTTTTCACTAAAGGTTTTATTATCCCAACAAGTGGTATCAGAGCCTATTCATGTTGAATCATTGAGAATCAAATTTATTTTTTTATGAATGATTAAATCTCTAGTGTTCTCAATATAAATAATACTAGAATTATTAAAATTATTGAGTTTTGAGAACAAATTAAGGATTGAGTATTTTTTTGTGTTCTTGAATTTAATAATTCTTGAATCAAATTTATGGTTGACTCTTGTTAAAGTAAAATAAATTCAGAATTTTAGGAATTTTTTTTTTGGGAAAAAATCAGATTAAAAAAAAAAAGGTGGCGGCATGGTTGTTGCCATAAGAAAAGAAAAAGGTTACTAGGGTTTCATGGCTTATAACATTAAGGTCCTTATAGTTTTTAAAATTTTCTTTTTTTGGAGAATTATTAAAGGACTTTTCATTTAAGTCTTGAATTTAATTGGACATAATGAAACTTAATTTTGGGCCTAGTATATTGGGCTTGATAGATTAAAATTAAGTTTAGTTTATATTTAACCCATTTAAAAAAAAAAAGGTTGGTTTAATTTTGTGGGCTGGTTCAGGATCCGGTTCGGGTCACCTGAACCGTCCAGCCCTGAGTCGGTCAACGGTTGACCCGTTAATGGTTGACCATTGACTTTGACTGTTGATCGGAGTTTGACCCAAAAAACAAATTTTTTTTGGGTTATTTTTAGGTAATTTTTAAATTCAAAAATTGATTGGTTTATATGTATTTTGAGATAAATTAATTGAAGCAATGTCACCAAAGTGACCTCTCTTGTGAAAATTAATTTATTTTATAATACAAACGATTTTGTACATGTAATTTCTGCAAATATTGATCGGCCCAAAGGAAGATCCATATTTAATAGAATTATATGTGCACTTGTGGTAATAAATACATGATGATTATTTGGTTTTACATGTGAACAATAAATCGGCCCAAAGGAAGATTTATTGTTTGATATGTTTTTATTATCAGTGTTTGATTACTGCACCAAAATATCACTTACAAGTTAATATTTTGTCCAAAGATAGAATATTAATGGAGTGCCCGGTATCTTGAGATGGGGTTTACCTTTATTTGAATTTAATTTTGTTTTAAGACTAATATGAGCTTCTTCTGCTTGTTTGTTGTTTTGGATTAAGTTATGTCTCCTGATAATATTACGACCAACATCAATTCAATTCCTATGCTAAATGGCTCTAACTTCAAATCATGGTACGAGAATCTTTTAATAGTTCTTGCAGTCATGGATCTTGATCTTGCGATAAGGGTTGATTCTCTCCCACCTCTTACAGATGATAGTACCTCTGATGATAAAAGGGAAATGGAAAGGTGGGAGAGATCAAATCGCATGTGTATCATGATCATGAAGAAGGCCATTCCAGAAGCATTCAGGGGCTCAATGACTGAGAAAGCAAATACAGCTAAGGAGTTTCTTGCACAGATTGAACAAAGGTTTGTCAAGAACGAAAAGGCTGAAATTGGTACGCTCTTGACAAGCCTAATTTCATTAAGGTATGAGGGTAAGGACAAGGGCAACAAAAGGAATAAGGATAAGAGAGCTGCAAAATCACTACCTCAAAAGAAACATCGAAAGAAATCAAATGATATAGTCGACACTAGTTGTTTCTTTTGCGGAGTTTAAAGTCATTGCATGGTTTGTTCAGAGATTAATTTAACTTTGGTACCTAGACACACATGGTGGATAGATTCTAGTGCAACCACTCACATCAATATATCTATGCAGGGTTGTCTCAATTGCCGAAAACCCAATGATGGTGAAAGATACATCTATGTGGGTGATGGCAAAACAGTTGAAGTTGAAGCAATTGGAAAATTTAGATTATTGTTAAAGACTGAATTTTATTTGGATCTTGATGAAACATTTATTGTTCCGTCTTTTAGGCGGAATTTGATTTCTATTTCTGCTTTGGACAAATTTAGTTATTCTTGTTCATTCGGAAATGAAAAATTTAGTTTGTTTCATGATTCAAAACCAGTTGGTTCTGGTTCTTTGACAGGCAATGATAATCTTTATATACTTGATACAATTGCTTTATTTCATGAATCCTTGCAATTAAGTACACGAGGTTTAAAGAGAAAGTTAACCAATGAGAATTCAGCTGCGTTATGGCATAAAAGATTGGGTCATATCTCCAAACGGAGAATAGAGAGACTTGTATCAAATGCAATTCTCGACCCCTTAGATTTCACAGATTTTGACATTTGTATTAACTGCATTAAGGGGAAACAAACCAATAAAAGGAGATTTGAAGCCAATAGGAGTTTGGATGTCTTAGAACTTATACACACAGACATTTGTGTGCCATTTGGTTGAGCTCATATGGTTATTTTTGCAAAACATAATTATGAGGTTACACATATAGCCCAAGTGGGAGATTGTTGGATTTTTTAATCTAGCATTGTTGAATCTTTAATCTAACGTTAGGCTTATATGTGAATAATTATGTGTTGCAGACAGTCATATAAGGTTAAGCCCAATTAAAGTGATCTGTTAAGGTTTACGGTATTATGAGCTTTAATGTATTTAAAGGATGTAAGCTTTTAATGTGTAGAGACCCAATAGTATTCTAATTCTATGATGGGCAGAATTATGAATACCCAGTGACAACAGGAAACTGTTGTCTATATAAGTGGTCATGGTCCCCAGGTCACACATGAAAACGGAGAAATCTTTCCATTCTTTCTGATATCCCATCATCAGAGAGAAAGCGCAGAGAGAACTAAAGGACTCTCTAGGAGAACGTGTAGATCTGGAAGGCCAACCACACAACTTTAGAGAGGAATTAAGCGTTATGGATTCAGGTACGCTTCCGCATAATTTAGTATTGATCCTTGGTGATATGACATGAATATTCCTGAGTTATAAGTGATAGTTTTCACTAAAGGTTTTATTATCCCAATATATATATGTATATATATATATATATATCTATATGTATATATCTATACATGTATATATATATATCACAATATATAGACACTAGGAGCTGACATGAAGCTATATAATATGTCATTGCAAATAACTTATAATATAAAAATATAAGTAGGCCTTGGGACTACAGGATAAGTGGATGATGGATGAACGGTTGATGTTTAATGGTAGATTGGTGGAAGACGGATTAACAACTATAGTTTAATTTCATGAATAATGTATTGGGCTTTTTTACAATTCTCGTTCTCGTAAAGCAAAAAAAAAACATAATTTGCATAAACTTCAATATTTAAGATCATAAAATATCATGATTTTTACATCATCATAATTGAGAAAAGACATACTTCGATCCATAATAATTTTTTTATTAAGTTTTACTACAATAATTAAAGATTTAGTAAAATTGATTTCTTTTTCTTGATCTCTTTAGAGTGACTCACTTTTCTAATAGATAAAAAATTATCGTGATATACCTATATATGGGTGGAGAGAGAACCAATTTTAATAAAAATCTTATTCTCACTTTCTATTAAAATAAGCAGTTAAGTTTTTTCAATTAAATAATAAAATTTCAATCCGTTATTTATTTTATTATTTAACCCATTTAATAATGTGGCACATTGGCCACTAATACGCCAACATAACGTAGGACATCCATGGGTCCAATGGCTCACTGATTAACCAATAGTTGCAGTTAAGTACATAATAATAATGTGCGGATGCTTCGGGTGCACTAATAAAAGAATTCATACACCGGTCGGGTATAAACATAAATGAATTAATTGGGCTGTAGTATTAAGTTATTGAAATGATGACGATGCCCTAAAAGCTGTCAGCCCCACGGCGCTAGATCAATTTGATCTCCGCTGGCCCAAATTTTGCTTTTGAAATGGAAAATGATGGACAATACCTTATTAGATAATAATAAGTTTGGAATTTACATTATTTCTTCTTTGTTTGTTTAAGAAAATGAGCTTTTTTTTTGTGAATTTGATGGATTTGAATAAGTAGATGAAATATTATTCTGCAAAAAGAATTGAAGATATCTTCCTCTTGTTGTAACTTTTTTTTTTTTGGTGATTTGAATATTTTTATAGGCATATATAGTAAATAAAAGACAATTCAGTTAAAAGATTTGACAGGCATAAAAAGCAAAAATTATTTTTAAAAAAATTATAAATGAGTGTTCAAAATAATAAAATATTCAGACTAATTTATAGAGCGAAAATAACTCTGCCCTTATTTTATAGTGTGAGAAACATTAGAGACCATATAGCCATGAATATCTATGATCCAACATGATCCCTTATATGTAAGGTAAGGTGATGCATCATACATATGGAACCTTGGACTCTTATATATATTTTATATAATGTCAAGAAAATCATAACTTAAATTTTTGTTGACGAGGCAATATTTTTCACACTTTTGATCTAGAAGGCCATTGCACACCCCTTTTTGTTTTGAAAGGAAATTTAATTAAAAATTTAAATAAGTGGAATTGCTCTGTTCTTTTTTCAATTCCACTTAGTTTAATAGCACACCCCAAACCAACGTGCTAATCCCATTTGGATGTGACCTGTGATCGGGTTTAAATTGGACGTGGCCTTTAAACCTTCTTAGTTCAGAACTAGGTATCTTTTCTTTTATTTTGAAAATCCATTTAGAGTTTATCGTGTTGTTCTTTTCTAGTTTCTCAATCAATTTACAAGTTTCATTCTTCATGAGAAGTGCTATCTATCATCCATTGCTTTTTGCTAATGCAGCTTATTTTTACTTGTAATTGCTTCTTGATAAGTCCTTGGTTCATCATCATTAATCTCCTATATAGCTATTAGTGCATGTGCAATTAGATCTGCCATTGCATATCTCCTTAATGGTCTAATAGCTCTTCTTTTTCTGTCTTTAGGTAACTGACAGGTGTCATTACCATTTTCTATTGTCTTTACTTCTTGTTTATTCTTAAGTTCACTAGTAACACTTTTTTTTTTTTTTCATTAAAATCCGGTTAAGCCTTTTCTTGTTCATAAAGCTTTACTTCAAACTAAATTTTCTCATGTTCAACTTCAATTTTTTGAATTTCACATAGAGAGTTTCTTGGTTGGTTTAGAAATTCAGCTTCATTAAAGATTACATCCCTGTTGATTATGCACTAAGGTGGTTTAAATTCAACACACCATAATCTATAGCCTTTAAAACCATTAGGATAACCCAAAAATTTGCACTTTAATGCCGTTGGTTCTAGTTTACCCTTTTTAACTGTACATATGCCAAACAACC
The DNA here is from genome assembly GCA_030449905.1 of Luvunga scandens. Taxonomy (NCBI): domain Eukaryota; kingdom Viridiplantae; phylum Streptophyta; class Magnoliopsida; order Sapindales; family Rutaceae; genus Luvunga; species Luvunga scandens. The sequence goes on along the minus strand of JASUUG010000361.1, from coordinate 1,378,601 downwards.
AAAAATTCTAAGTTTAGAATCACTGGTGTTTTATAGCCTATAGTTGTTGATGGGCTTCTATTTACCATATAGCAAGTAGTGTTCAAATCTTCTACCTAAAGAGTTTTTGGTAACTTTGAGCCGATTAGCATCCATCGCACTTTGTCCATCAATGTTCTACACCATCCTCTCAGCAAGTGCATTTTGTTGAAGTATATTAGTCATTGGCTTATGCTCAAAATGTCATTCTTTTCATAGTAATCTTCAAACAGCTTGTTGTAAAACTCCAAACCTTTATCTGTTCTCATTGCTTTCACCTTTAAATTTGTCTCATTTTCAACCAAGATTTTCCATCATTTAAACTTTTCAAGAACCTCATCCTTACTATTAAGTACATAAACCTAAACAGTCTTAAAACAATCATCAATAAAAGACAAAAAACATTTACAACCACCTAGAGATGTAACCTGTGCAGACCATCATAAATCAAAGTGTATATACTAATTTACCATTTCTATGTTAATTCACTTGTTTTACATTTTATTTACAGGTCTTATGTTCAATTTATACAATTTATGTTTTATTTTACACTTAATGTTAATTTACAAGTTTTATATTATATTTACAAGTTATTGTTTTGTTTACCAATAATATAATAATTTACCATTCCTATGTTAATTTACTTCTTTTACATTTCATTTAAAAGTCTTATTTTCAGTTTATGAAAGTTATGTTTTATTTTACCCTTAATGTTAATTTACAAGTTTTATATTATATTTGTAAATTTTTGTTTTGTTTACCATTAATACACTAATTTACCACTAATTTACTTATTTTATCTTCCATTTACAAGTCTTATGTTCCATTCATATAATTTTTATTTAATTTATTTTATACTTAACGTTGATTTACAAATTTTGTATTGAATTTATATATCATATGTTTCATTTCCATAATTTATGTTTAAATATGGTATTGATATTGTTATTGATATCACGGCATCATAGAATGAACCAACTTTAAAACAATTCAAGTTAATAAAACAAACATATAACACCAAAAATTATTATTCAAAGGCAACCTAGAAATTATTCTAATTAAACTTTCAATCTTTGAAATTCTAACTAGTGTTTGAAATTGAATCTACTGGCTTCTATTATATCTGTATTATACATATTTAGATTAATTAATGAAATATAATAAAATATAAGATTACCCCTTTTCAACTATTGATCTTTGATTTTAATTTTAAGAGCTTAAACTTTGACATGAGAGGATATGAAAAGATGAGAGTTTGAAGTTAAAAGTAGGATGAACTCTAAAAGAATTTGAAAATAGTTAAGGAGGTAGAATGATTGTTGGAATTTAAAGGTTTTATCAAAAAATAAAAAATAAAAATTCCCTGCCAGTTAAATCTATTAGCTAGAAGTAACGATATGGACCTTTTTGGACACTTTTAAAAATTTAGGAACTAATCACCAATTAACTCAAAGTTTAATGTTTTGAAGAAACATTTATCATATTTACTCATTGATTTGTTTATATGGTGATATAGATTCTACTTTATGATGCGCTACACAAAACATGCATGTCGACATGATTAATGAATCAAATTTAATCAATAAAGGTTTAAAGTTCTCAACAGCTATATCTAGGAGAAGAATTGCACCGCTAAATGTAATGGCCATCATAACATGTTAATTCGTAAGAAGAAATTATAATTTTATCCCGTAGATGGGATTCTTGCAATTTCCGGAAACAGATTTGCAGAGGATAAACGTTTATTCTTCATGATTTTATTTTCTAGATATTTTATTTTCCAATAAGGAATATCCGGGATATATAAAATAGACCAAAATCAATTGGGGTCAAAGAAGATGTCAAGTGTTTGGCAGCTCGACCCCAATTGAGTGCGACTTGTTATCATGTTATGTGGAAAATAGAACACTCAAATTTGTTAGGTATCATCATCGACCTTCTGCATACATGAATGTTAATGTCAACGTCAAGCAATAACTAAATTTCGCTTAGTCAGCAGGCTGCTTGACTAAGGTTATTCAGTTTAGACTGGGTAATGAAAACTTTAGAGAGAATATAAATTTCACTTATTATTGTCTTAGGGGCCCAAAGATTTATTTATACAAGATTTTGGATAACTTAAAAGAAAAATAATCAAGTACTATAAACAAGGAATTTATCTTCTAAATTTACATGCACATTACTTGACGTTAATTTGGTACATATAGAGGTGATAACTTGTAAGAAAGAGCAACCAAAGTGAGCTCCATATAAACCTTTCAACATATATAATTAATGGAGGGAATACAAATGGCAAGTATCAAAGAGATTTTGACACCCTAACAATTGAGGTGTAAAAAATAAAATTGCATAAATCAACAGGATCATGCCAAGAGATCCTTGGTATTTTGTATGCATAAACTGCAGCCATACAAGTTTGATCTTTTTTATTTCAATGAGATCATATACGTAGAAAAGTCCAATCAAATTTCCTTAAAGGAAAGGGAAATGTAATTGTTTACCCAGGTGTTCATGAGTGATGATGTGGGCGCGTTTTTACATTGCATAATAGCCAAGGAACAATTACATGGCATGTTAATTTAGCCATGCAAAAAATTGAAAGAGAATATGATATATAATTAAATACCGTAACCATGACATTATTGATAATGAAATTTGGCCTCGTGCACCGGTGCAAGGTAATGATACAGACTCTTATATACTAATGCATATGGTCCAATAATTTATTCCATTACAAATATAACTTGAAATCTGCTGCTGCATGCAGCTGCTTTGATTTGGTTAATTAATTAAAATTAACTTGGTAGTTAGGCTGCTTGTCTGGAGCAAAAAGTCCCCAGTGCCTCTCAATCTCAGCTCCCTGTTTATCCTTTTCATCAAACATGGCAAAAATGTAAGTCTCAATAGGCCTTCCAGGCTTCTTTGGTGACCCTTGCTTCACATGCTGTATCAAGTTATTATTATAAGTCCTTGCATTATCAACATTCATTAACGCTCCGACACCACCTGCCGTTGGGCACCCACTCTCTGATATCACAATGTCCAACGAGCCACCACAGGCTTTCTCCAACGCAGCATAAGTAGCGTCCAATTGGGCATCAAAAAGATTCCGGTAACTCAACGAAGGGTCTGAAACAACCGGTTGTTGGGACCTAAAAAGCGCATAATCAACAGATATTTTACTGGCTTGCTTGTTCGTCATGCCTTTCACGAACGCCGGTGGTGGTTGTTACTGCCGCAGGCTTTAAACCTAAACCCAAATTCATTTTGTGTTGTTTTCTTAATTAAACCTTAAAAAGAAAGCTACAATTTTTAATAAATTTAGTGATACTAGATTCGAAAAAACCCAAAAATTTAATCAAGTAATAGAAAATAAATTCGATTCTCAATGATTTAATACGAAGAAGCTTTGATACCATTTGTTAAAACAAGAAATTTTTTACCAAACCCATCACTTATAATGTAGGAACATTCATGTTGTATTACCAAGAATCAATAACAAAATATGTTGAAACATACCTAAATCCATAATATTGAATTACTTTCTAAAGTTGTGTAGTTAGCCTTCCAGATCAACACATTCTTTTAGAGAATTCTTTAATTTTATCTGTGCTCTCTCTCGAAGACAGGAGATCACCACTAGCCATTGGTCACCCACTCTCCGATATCACGATGTTCAACGACCCCCCACCAGTTTTCTCTGATTTGGCATAAACAACATCCATGATAGCATCAAAAAGACTTCGATAACTTAATTTTCTCTGTGCTCTCTCTAATAATGAGATATCGAATGAATAGAAAGATACATATGACCTAGGAGTCATGACCATTTATATAAAATTTATATAAAAACTTTTCATGTTGTCTTTAGGTATTCCTATCTTAGCCGATCATAAAAATAAAAATTACCCTTAAGTTTCTACACATTAAAGCCCACATCCCATCGGATACATTAAAGTCATATTACCAAAAATTTTAATAGATCACTTTTAATTGGGCTTATCCTTATATGAAAGTCCGCAATATATAATTATTCACATATAAGCTCAAAGTGAGACTAAGGATTCAACAATTGTACATTAAAAAATTCAACAGACTCAAGTAAAAAATGGGTCATGTTAGAATTAAATATCGTCTTTGCCATCTATATTCAACAAATTAAGTCCTTGCATATTAGAATATGTTATATTGCGGTAATGCAAGCTCTAAATATACGATAAATTATGATTTATTTTTAAGTCATAATTAAAAGTATCGCATATGTTCTTAATATATTACATGTTTTTAATCAAACAACTACAGAAAAGAAACTCTGGCCCAAGGACTTAACCAAATGATTTTGAGGTAGTTGTCTGTATTAGTTGATTATCAAAATTTAAATCCTAAAGAGATAAAAGAAAGGAGATATAGTTCAATTTACCTCGAACCAAACAAAATTTCAAATTCAGCTCAGTTTGCTTTTCAATATATAACCATTTAGTTTTTAGTTTAAGACTATAGATAACATTTGTATTTAAGACCAACCATTCCTTTAAATGTGTCCTACACGTAGTATACAAATGAAGATCGAACTTAGTCAAACGTGCATATAAATTAAGCTTTGCAAAAGCGAAAGAGATTATGATATAACAATATACCGCAACTTTTGACATTATTTTTTCTGAAATTTGCCCTCATGCACCCATGCAAGCTGATGATACAAACTCTTATTCACTAGTACATGTGGTAGAATTTATTCCATTATAAATATTACTTCGAATCCTGTTGGTGCATGCAGCTGCTTTAGTTTAGTTAATTAACTAAAATTAATTTGGTATCTAGGCTGCCTATTTGGAGCAAAAAGTCCCCAATGCCTCTCAATCTCAGGTCCCATTTTGCCATTCTCATCAAACATGGCAAATATGTAAGTCTCAATAGGCCTTGCAGGCCTCTTTGGTGACCCTCGCTTAACATGTCGTATCAAGTTATTATTATAAGTCCTTGCATTATCAATATTCGTTAACGCTCCATCACCACCAGCCGTTGGCCACCCACTCTCCGATATCACGATGTCCAACGACCCCCCACCGGTTTTCTCCAGCGCGGAATAAACAGCATCCAAGATGGCATCAAAAAGACTTTGGTAACTTAACGGCCCGTCGGAAACAACCGCCTGTTATGACCTAAATAATGCATAATCGAGAGATATTTGGCGGTTACCAGCAATTGCGAAGTAAGGGTACAAGTTGACAAGCAACGGGGATCTGTTTTCCTTGAGGAAGCGAATAAGTGAATCAAGAATGGGTCTGTAATCTTGCTTAAATGATCCTCTAGACGGCGGGAAAGATTCACCAAGAGCCCCAGTTTCGATGGCAGTGGAAACCTTGATTTGGTTTCCAAGGCCGGCTCCGTTGATGGCGTTTTGTATGTTTCTCATGGCGGGAACAAGGTACTGGGCGAAGTTGTCTCCAGGTTTTGCTTCATTTCCTACAGCGACATATCTGAACTTGACATTGTTAGCAAAATTTCGGACGTTGTTTTGGACCCAAGTGTTTGCTTCGGCTTGACTGGAAGCGATTCTTCGGAGGTCATCGTTGGGAAGGCCCAGCATGACTTCAATGTTGGAGCCTCTGAGAGCTTCGAGTGCTTCTCTGTTTGGATCATAGAGTCTCATTCTTTTGATGTTGCTTTGTTTGTAGAGAGCTATGACATCTCGTTTTGATGGTAAGTTGTTACCCAGCATTCCATAGCAAACACCTATTTGAGCACCTGTAAAATGCAATATTTAGATAATGAACAAATTAAAAAATTATAGTAGTTAATGAATACTATTAATCCATGGATAGAGAGATGGATAGGGAAAATAATCAAATGGGTACGTGGGCGTTTCAGACTTCCGGTAAAATAATCATTTCGTACCTTATATTTCAAAAACTCTGTCTTTTAAAAAACATTATGTTAAATTCTAATTTGTTTTATGTCTTTTATTATTTAATGATGTTGTAAAAACGCTAATTAAAATTCATTGTTTATAAAAAAAATTATATAATAAGTAAAGTAGTATTAAAACAAAGAAAATTGAAAGATATGCACGGGTTTGTTTTAATGGATTTTTTTTTCTAAAAGAAAAGGGGGTGGGTAAGTCCAAATCAATTTTTACCCCCCTCCCCACCCCCAAGACTTAAACTTGAGTCCACACAAGTCAAGGGTGACAGATTCAGACCGCCAACCAACTTTCACACGGGGCTTTTTAATGGATTAAAAACCGTAGGAAGTGGATAAAGTTCAAAATCAATTTTTTAGTCACCATCTCTTTCGATAGAGAGTCAGCTAAAAAATTGCTTAAAAATCACTTGGTTAAGCTCCTGAAGGCGATTCTGACAGATTTTGAAACATGGAAAAAAATTAATTTTTGACGAACAACAAAGAGGTTTTCATCATTTTCTGGAGAATTTAAGATATACTTGTTGTGTGTAAGGTAGGCATTAGCAGCCCAAGAAGGAAGAAGACGACGGGAGCCACTGAAGAGGTATTAAGAGAGGAAAAGAATTTAGCCATGTAGATAAACGAAATGGCTAAGTGTGTTATACTAACACCAATTCTTGCCAGTCCATTTATAGAGGAAAATCACCACGACCATAGTGGAAACAAAAAACAATCTTTCACACTATAATATATGACAACTTGAATGTCAAAACAAATTAATCAAACAACTTGCTGGGTTCTTTGAAAAGTCTTGAGGTTAATAATTTTCTTGAGCATTCATGTCACTATCTTTTGGCTCGTCACAATAATCTTTTCTCGTCAATATTTTTTTATATTAATTAAATAAAATATGCAGTGCCCTAATTTATTCTTAAAATTAAAATAATCAAACTAATTAAATAATAAAAATAATTATTCATTACTTAATATTAAGTTTATGAAAATTATTCTAATAATAATTCTTTAAAACATTCCTACCAAACGTTTTTACTTTTCTTCATTTTCAAGATTTTTTTGACTGCAACTTCATTCATGTCCATCTTTTGGCTCGTCGGCATTTGTGGTGTTCATGTTTGTAGACATTCAATTACTGAACAACATGGCTCTTTTTTATTATGGGGATAGAAAATGGAACAAGTCTTCATTTTTAATTGTATTGTCGACAACTGGACGTGATCATGTGTCTATCCAATTGTATAATTCCATATAATTGTTATATTTCTCATTCGTATATTTATTTACTGTATTTTAATTTATATTGTATTTTGTATGGTTGATAATTTAAAAAATACGCAGAAACATGCAAAAACTTGTAACTAAAAGATTGATATACCGAATTATAAAATATGTAGACGTTCTCATTTTGGAAATATCTTTGTGGATTTAATATTAAATTGTTGTCTACATAAGTTATCATTTATGTATGTGCATGAGCTTGATGCCATGAGATGAGTATTTTACGTAACACATTCATGTGGCATTTAGACAACTATTGTCTAGAAGTTGTTAAATAAGTCTTGAGCTTCTCGACTAGGCTAAGTTGTTTGTGGAAGACAAGAGAGAAGAGTGAGCAATTGAGTGAAAGGGAATTTGTATTCACAAGAGTGTGTTTGTGTACAAGAGTGCTTAGAGAGCTTGCTTACAAGTTACTTGAATTTGCTTGTTGCTTTTGCTTACTATACAAATGCCAAGTGTCCTGGCTTATTTATAGGGAGACTTGTCTAGTTCTAGAATGCTCTAAGTCCAAAGAGTTCTCATGGCTTGAAGAACTCCTCACTGCTTGAAAGATGTAGAAATTTCCATGTACAATATGCTAGAGAAACTACATTCTACCAGTTTCTAGAGAGTTCCTAAGTATATACAAATGTAAGAAAGGTGATAGAGTTTGCTAGAGCTGGAACCTTCTAGAATTAAGCTAAGTTAGCACATCTTGGCTTGTGCATTTAGTCTCTTTGTCCTAAAATTTGAGCGTCCGCGACATTGAGCCTATACCCTATTGACCTTTTTTGTGTTGAAAAGTCAAAGTTACATGCATGTAGCCACCAAAGCTACATGCATTTGGCCACCAAATTTGAACAAGGATGGAACCGCGTGGGAGCCGTGTATATTTGTCAACCAATTTGGTGTAATAGTACACCAAAGTTTGCCTATAAATACAAATGAAAAATTCATTTGTAAGCATCCCAAAAAAATATTTGAGAGAAGCATTTTAAAGCTTAGAGCAATTCAAGTGAATTGTTGAGAGAGAGCAATCAGAGAGTGTGAGCAATTGAGAGGCATTTCCTTTCAAGTGTATGTGAGAGTACTGGGTGTATTTGGGTTATGGAGAGTGAGATTTGTTACTCAAATATTGTACTCAAATAATTGTTAGTAATACAATTATTTTTCTCTTGCTCCCGTGGATGTAGGCATAATTGCCGAACCACGTTAAATTCCTGTGTATTTTATTTTTCTGTAATTATTTGGTGCACTTGTTTCTATATTCCGCGCACAACAATTGGTATCAGAGCCGAAGGTTCGTACTTGGGGAATACGGTACTATTCATATACGATAGTATTCACAAATACGGGACTATTCATAAATACGGTACTGTTCACGAATACGGTGGAGACGGCCATTTATACTTGGGAGACAATCTATTGTAAGTAGTGTGTATTTTTGCATGTCTAGGAAAGTTCTGTCAACAAGACGATAAGAGTCTAAGAAATCTGGGTTTTAAGTGGAACCGTTGTGACCTCTCCATTCTCCTGGGAACTTTCCTGGTGCATTTATTCACACGAAATAAACATCATAGAGATTGTTTTTCAAGTAGGAATAGTTCGTTGAGAAAATGGTAGAAGGTGAAACTTCCAGAAGTGGAGAGAGATCTACCCAGACTATTCCGGGAGACAGTTCAGGTGGAGTGAGGGAATTGTCAAATCACCTTTCAACACCTGTTATTGGAGGCCAAAAGATCGATGTTGAAAAGTTTGACGGGAAAATCAACTTCGGCATGTGGAGACGCAAAGTTATGGATGCCCTTATTAAAATCGATCTCGACATTGTTCTGAAAAATAAAAAACACTTGTATGACGAAAAAACTTGGGATCGCCTGAATGAAAAAGCTTGTGGTCAAATTAGATCTTACTTGACCAAGGAAGTGAAATACCTGGTGAAAGATGAGGAGTGTGCGATGACTCTGTGGCGTACATTAGAAGAAAAGTACTTGCTAAAAAGTCCTGAAAATCGCCTCCATGCAATGAGCCAGGTATATGGCTTTCGAATGAAGCCTGGGGTATCAATGCATGACCATGTCTCAAGATTTGAAAAGTTACTTGCTGATTTAAAGAATCTTGATGAAGATATAAAGGATGAAGTCAAGGCTATGATTCTGTTGTACTCACTTCCAGAAGAATATAGCCATTTTGTGACTACCTTGTTATATTAGAAAAGCGTGATTGTTTTTAAAGATGTCTGCACAGCATTGACCAATTTGAAAATTTAGAATAATGATAAACATTCCGAAAAAACATCGTCTGAAGCTTTGTTAGCCAAAGGAAGGGCGATGGAGAAAAAGAAGAAGCATGGTGGAAAGAACTCTCGGTCTAAGTCAAGAAGCAGAAATATAGCTCGAGATGAGTGTGCCTTTTGTCATGAAAAGGGCCATTGGAGGAAAGATTGTCCGAATGCTCAAAAGAAAGATGGGAAGAAACCAGTAGCAGCAAACATGGCATACAAAGATGAAAACATTGATTATTCACTAAGTATTACAGCTACAGCGTATGTGGCTAGTTCGGATGAGTGGATTCTTGATACCGGAGCAACCTATCATTTATGTCCTGTAAAGGAATGGTTTACGGATTTTCGTAATTTAGAATCCAGTGCAGTTGTGATGGGAAATGATCAACCTTGTCACACAATGGGGATAGGGACAATTCGGCTAAAGATGTTTGATGGAATGATTAGAGAGTTAAAAGAGGTTAGATATGTTCCAGCTCTAAAGAAAAATCTAATTTCTGTAGGTGCTCTGGAAGCTAAAGGCTATAAAGTTACCATTGAAGATGGCAAAATGAAGTTCACATATAGAGCTATGGTGATTTTGTAAGAAGTCCGGCGCCATAATTTGTACTATTTAAAGGGAGGTACAACTAATAAAGCTAATGTTGCTGAGGCGCATAGTGACACCATCAAGCTATGGCATGCACGACTGGGACATGCTAGAGAGAAGTCTTTGCAAACTCTGATGAGGCATGGACTTTTAAAAGGTACCAAAACCTGTAAATTAAATTTCTGTGAGCATTGTGCAGTAGTCAAGAAAACAAGGGTCAAGTTTGGTATGGCTAATCACGATACTCGTGAGATCTTTGAATATGTTCACTGTATGGGGACCAACCAAGACTGCATCAATTGGTGGAAGCCATTATTTTGTTTCATTTGTTGATGATTTCTCTATACGTGTGTGGGTGTACACCATGCGAGCAAAGGATGAGGTTAAGAGATTTTCGTGAAATGGAAGAATCGGTGGAGACTGGCCGGAAAGATCAAAGTATTACGATCGATAATGGGGGTGAATATACTTCCGATCTATTCTTGAAAGTATGCGAAATAAGAGGTATAAAAAGACATTTCACGGTGAGACATACTCATGCAATGTAATGGTGTGGTGAATATTTCAACCGTATTTCTTGGAGAAAGTACGATGTATGTTATCTAATCTAATGTTGGTTTAGATAAAAAGTTTTGGACTGAGGCTGTAAGCTACGCAAGTCACTTAATAAATCGGTTGCCTTCTGCTGCAATTGGAGGTAAAACTCCTATGGAAATATGGTCTAGAAAGCATGCACAAGATTATGATTCCATTCGTGTGTTTGGGTGTCTAGCTTATTATCATGTAAAGAATGATAAGCTCGATCCCCGTGCAAGGAAAGCTATCTTTGTGGGATTCAAAGGTGGAATTAAAGGCTACAAGCTTTGGGATCTCGAAGATAAAAAGTTTGTGTATAGCAGAGATGTTACTTTTGATGAAGCTTCTATGTTGAAGGGTTCAAGTTCTCAACAGGTGGAGAACACGACCAAAGAGGGATTGCAGCGGGTGGAGTTTGATGTAACTCCATATGTATGTACCAGATTAGTTCTACATCGGATAAGAGTTCAACTTTGGAGGTAGCCCCAAGAGTTGAAGAAGAAGTTGTTTCTGTTGATGTCCCACACGAGGAGGAAACAACCGAAGAAGATGTAGAAGATGAAAATGAGTCTATAGCAACAAGGAGGCCAAAACGAGTGATAAAGAAACCCGGGTGGCTTACTAAAGATATGGTGGTAGCCTATGCACTTCCAGTTATTGATGATGACATCCCCAACACTTTCGGTGAAGCATTATGCAGTAGTGAAAGTGATCAGTGGAAGTTAGCCATGGAGGAAGAGATAAAATCTCTTCATCAAAATCAGACTTGGGAACTCGTGGAGTTACCTAAGGAAAAAAGGGCTATTGGCAATAAATGGGTCTACACTAAGAAGCAAGGATCTCCAAATCAATTAACTCTTCGATACAAGGCAAGGCTCGTGGCAAAAGGTTATGCTCAAAAGGAAGGTATTGATTACAATGAAGTATTCTCTCCAGTTGTGAAACATACTTCCATTCGTATCCTACTTGCCTTGGTAGCTGAATATGAGTTAGAGTTGGCTCAATTAGATGTGAAGACGACATCCTTACATGGAGATTTGAAGGAAGAAATCTATATGACTCAGCCTAGCGGTTTCAAAGTTGCCGGAAAGGAGAATCATGTGTGTAGATTGATTAAATCTTTGTACGGATTAAAACAATCACCAAGGTAGTGGTACAAGAGGTTTGATCAATTCATACAAGGGCAGAAATTCATCAGAAGTGAACATGATCACTGTGTTTACTTTAGAAGACTACAAGGTGGAGCTTTCATTTATTTGTTACTCTATGTCGATGATATGCTTATAGCTTCAAAAAATAGAGGTGAGATTGAGAGATTAAAGAAGCAATTAGCTTCTGAGTTTGAGATGAAAGACTTGGGTGATGCACAGAGAATACTTGGGATGGAGATACATAGAGACAAGAAGAATGGAAGCGTGTGGTTAACTCAAAGGTCTTATTTGAAGAAGATGCTAGAGAAGTTTGGCATGGATGACAAAACTAAATCGGTATGTACTCCTCTAGCTTCTCATTTCAAATTAAGCTCTTCTTCATGTCCTTCCTCCCAAGAGGAGCGCGATTACATGGCTCGTGTTCCATATGCAAGTGCTGTGGGTAGTCTTATGTATGCTATGGTGTGTACAAGGCCCGATATTTCTCAAGCCGTTAGTATAGTTAGCAGATACATGCATAATCCGGGTAAAGACCATTGACTTGCGGTAAAGTGGATTCTTCGATATTTGTATGGGACAGTTAATGTTGGGTTATTGTATAAAAAAGATTGTGGTCAACAATGTGTTGGGTATTGTGATTCTGATTTCGCTGGAGACCTAAATAAGCAAAGATCAACAACGGGCTATGTACTCACATTGGGTGGAGGTCCGATCAGCTGGAGATCGATTCTACAATCGACAATTGCTCTGTCCACTACGGAAGCAGAGTATATGGCAGCAACTGAGGCTGTAAAGGAAGCTATTTGGTTGAAATGCTTGTTAGGTGATTTGGGAGTAATCTAGGAGAACATTAAAGTGTTTTGTGACAATCAAAGTGCAATATTCCTTGCGAAGAATCAAACGTATCACGCTCGGACGAAACACATAGATGTGAAATATCATTATGTCAGAGAGATTATCGAGGGCGGTGATGTGTTATTGAAAAAGGTCAATACTAAGGATAACCCATCGATATATGTTGACGGTAATTTACGAATTAAGTTTCAACATTGCTTGAAACTAATTCAAATTCTTCAATGTGTTGAGTTTGGAGAATCGAGAACTACGGTTGGCTTGATCTCGATTTTTTGGGTGCGTGGCGGTCATAAAGATGCAATCACTTTGGGGATGATGGTTCGTTGATAGTCGGCTCAGATTTTGACAAATCTTCGCCGAGGTGGAGAATTGTTGAAAAGTCAAAGTTACATGCATGTAGCCACCAAAGCTACATGCATGTGGCCACCAAATTTGAACAAGGATGGAACCGCGTGGGAGCCGTGTATATTTGTCAACCAATTTGGTGTAATAGTACACCAAAGTTTGCCTATAAATACAAATGAAAAATTCATTTGTAAGCATCCCAAAAAAATATTTGAGAGAAGTATTTCAAAGCTTAGAGCAATTCAAGTGAATTATTGAGAGAGAGCAATCGGAGAGTGTGAGCAATTGAGAGGCATTTCCTTTCAAGTGTATGTGAGAGTACTGGGTGTATTTGGGTTATGGAGAGTGAGATTTGTTACTCAAATATTGTACTCAAATAATTGTTAGTAATACAATTATTTTTCTCTTGCTCCCGTGGACGTAGGCATAATTGCCGAACCACGTTAAATTCCTGTGTATTTTATTTTTCTGTAATTATTTGGTGCACTTGTTTTTGCATTCCGCGCACAACATTTTGGTTTGAGATCATATATACCGATCGAAAGTGCTATCAAAAAATAATTTGTTATTTGATCTAATTTATATAGCACATATGCTAAAATAAAAATGCATGCCTAATGGCTCACGCATGCTGATGCTGCTGCTTTGTAATATAACTTTTTGAGCTTGAGAAGGGCGTTGATCAACACATTGATTGTCTTGGCTTTTATAACCACTCATCCTTAGTTGAGTGGCTAGAGCCACTCGCTCACAAGTGTGAGGGAAGTGATTAGAACTCCCACAAATACATTGTGAGGATTTAAGTTAAATTTCTTTTCTCAAAATTAGAGTAGAAGCAATTTTCTCCCAAGAGTAAAGTTGGTATCCCTCTCTAATATCTATATAACATTTAATGTAATTGTGTTGGCTTCTATAGTTTGATATTTTTTTTAAACCTAACAGCAATTCAATTCTCTTTCCACTAATGCGAACGTGAATTCAAACCTCATAGTACTTGCTTCAACAGATGATTGATATGGTACTTTTATTGGTGTTCACATGATTAATTAATGTATCAAAAGTAATAATAAAAAAATTTAAATTTCTCAACTTTTAGAGGTAGGAAAAGAATTACACCACTATGATCATGATGACGTGTTAAACCCTTTCTCGATGGGACAGTTGCAAATTTTGGAAATAAATTAGCAAAGGATAATCAACATTTATTTTTCACAATTTAATTTTTACATATTATCATAGTTTTCATTGAGGAACATCCGGGATATATAAAATAGACCAAAATCAATTAGGGACATAGACGATAGAAGCTATTGAAGTCTTTATTGTCAGCTGCAACAAATAATAATGCCAAATTGCCACTTTCATTGTATTTGTATATTTTTCCAGAAACGTGCTCAATGGGGCAGCTGAATCGCAAATTCCCAATTGAGTGCTAACTGGATTTAGTGCTACTTTGCTATCGTGTTATGTGGAAAATAGGACGCTCAAATTTGTTGGTATCATCAATTCATCATCTCATTCTGTGGATGTGTTAATGTCAAAGTCAAGCAATGACAAGTTAACAAATCTGGGGGTGACACATGGAGTAAGAGGTCGCATACTGATTGAAAAATAGAGGTTAATTTTTTTGAGCCCCCATATGTTCTCACATATGGTATCACGCCCCTGTTAATTTTGACAATAGTCATTGCACCACCAATTCCATATATTTTGCTATTAAATCTAGCTGTTTTAGTTTGAATTTTGAAAGACTATATCATACCCCTTGAGTTGATATGTACATTACTAAAATAGCCATTACAAAAAATATTACGTTGAAAATTTTTACCCAATTTTTTAAATCGAAAACTAAATTCATTTCTTTTTTGGGAGTAACCAAGTTCGTTTTTTGAAATATGCTTTTTAATTTTTTTTAGAGTTTTGAATATTTTGGACAATTTTATGATAATTTTTATCAAGTACGAAAACATAAGATTACAAATTCAATTTGTAAAAAAAATTCCAAAATATTTTAAAAGCATTTTTTTATTTTATCAATAAGCTCTCATTACGAAAACAAATTTTTTTAGATTACAAATTTATTTAAAAAATTGAAAATGCTCTTTCCTAAGTGCCATTTGTGAAACACAAAATCATGAAGGGTGCTTTTATCTTTATACATTAAAAATATAGTTAATTCACTTGCTTAAATATCCAAACGGTTGAAGTTAGTATTTATTATTATTTGGCAATGAAATTGGTGCTAAGTGATGACCTAATAAATAGTGATTGTAGATTTACGTAGTTGTATATGGAATTAATCCTTTTATTATGTTTCCCACCACTGATTACATTAATGGTGCGTTTAAGATTGGGGAATCGGAATCGGAATCCTAATCGAATGGCGTTTTATTAAAAATAGAGTAGGAATTGGAATCGGAATCGGAATCATGGGGCTCGCCATTATTTGGGAATGAGGAATGGGAGATTGATTCCCATGGAGAGGTGGGAATCAATCTCCCATTCCTTAGAATTCTCATTTTGCCCCTCCTCAAAATTAAAAATACCCATTTTACCCTCAAAAATTAAAATTATTATAATTAATTAATTAATATCTTATTTAATTAATATATTGATTTATTAAAAATAATTATCAATAATTATAATTTTTGAATAAATTAATAATTAATATATTATTATAATTAATTAATTAATATCTTATAATTAATTAATATATTGATACATTATTAAAAATAATTATCAATAATTATAATTTTTGAATAAATAATCACAATAATTAATATATTATTATTATAATTAATATAATATTATTATAGTTAATTAATTAATATAATTATTATAACTAATTAAAATATTGATACATTATTAACAATAATCATCAATAATTATAATTTTTGAATAAATAATCACAATAATTAATATATTATTATAATTAATTAATTTACTATTATAATAATTATTAATATATTTATTATAATTAATTCATATATTATCATCAATTAATTCACATAATTATTACTATTAATTAATATATAAATATATTATTAACAATAATATACTAATAATTATAGTTTTTGATTAAATAATCACAATAATTAATATATTACTATTATTATAATTCATTCATTTATTATTAATAATAAATAATTAATATAAAAATTACTATTAATTATTATATTAATACATTATTAACAATAATATGTTAATAATTGTAGTTTTTGAATAAATAATCGCAATAATTAATATATTATTATTATTATAATTAATTAATTTACTATTATAATAATTATTAATATAATTATTATAATTAATTCATATATTATCATCAAGTAATTCATATAATTATTAATATTAATTAAATATAAATATATTATTAACAATAATATATTAATAATTATAGTTTTTGATTAAATAATCACAATAATTAATATATTACTATTATTATAATTAATTCATTTATTATTAATAATAAATAATTAATATAAAAATTACTATTAATTATTATATTAATACATTATTAACAATAACTATTAATAAAAACATTATTTTGACTAAATAATCACAATAATTAATATGTTATATAATAATTAATAATATAATTATTATAATTAATTAGTATATTATTATAATTAATTAATTAATTTTACAATTAATTAATATATCAATAAATTATTGACAATAATTACTAATAATAATAATGTTTTAATAAATAATCACTATAATTAAAATATAAAATAATGATTATGATAATAATTCATTAAGTACTTTTTAGTAATTTGTTACAATCTAATTCATTCCGATTCTGATTTCAAGACAAAGTAAACACATCAATGGCAATCCAGCTCATTCCGATTTCGATTCCCACAGTTCAAGTAAACAACTTATTCTAATTTCCATTTCTTATTCTCATTCCTGCCCATTCCGATTCCAGCTCATTGTAATTCCAGTTTAGTAAACGCAACATAATTTCTATCCGTTGGATTTTAGTTAACAAATCCAACGAATAATAGCTATGAGCTGTTAGTTATAGAGTTATGTAACTTAGCGGCTGTCCTTTTTGTTAGTAGGGCTATAATAATATAAGATATTATATGAAGCTAAGGGTATTTGATAAATATGATTTTTAAATAAAACTTATAAATATCACATGTTTATAATCAAAGGATAAGATTAGCCCTTAGAGTATTAACATGGGTTTAATATAGATATTTGTTTTATAATATAATTGCAATTAAGGTCAAAATGATAAGTGGCTAGGTAACGGATTTTATGAGAGTTTTAGAAGGGTGCTAATAGCTCCACTCATTTATTTTTATTTTCCCAAACCGAACCCGACGTGCCCATCCCTACCAACAACAATACTAGAGGGAAAGCCTAAAACACAAAAGAAAGAAGGAAATGACCAACTGACATGCTTTACCCAAAGGTTATGAATTACAAGAACTTAAATAAATATTTTTTAATTACACCACTTATGTACAATGTCTAAATGATTACAATTTTTTTGAGGCGATAAATAGGGATGACAATGGTGCCTGCAAACCCGCAATTTTCACCAAAACCTGCTCACTAAAGGGTAATTTTGTGAGTTGTGGGTGGGTTTGATATTATCAATTGAAATCCGTACTAGGTTACCAGTTAGTTTGATATTAACCAAATATCTGGCAGATAACCACATAGATATCCGCCAACCCACAGTTTTTTTAAATATTTTTAATTTAATTTTAATTGAAAACTATTTAAATCTAAAAACATATAAAGTAAATAATGTAAAGTGAAAACATGTGTGCAAGTTGCAACGTGCCTAAATCCTAACAGGCTTTAATTTAATGTATGGATTATTTCATTGTTATAATTTTGTTCTTCGAATTAGTATTTAAAAAGTATTATACTTTAGAAAATATAATCTTAATTATTATTGTAGGAATCGTGTTGAATGGGTGCTAATGATAGTGAATGAAATGAAGACATTCTCTTGGAGCTTGTGTTGAATGATAATATAAAATGATAATTGTTATTTTTAAATACTAATTTGTGGCTTTTTTTATGAATTTGTGTATTTTATACTTAAAATTGAGAATTTGTGTTGGATTGGTGTTGAAATTTTAATTTTCTATTTACACTGATTAAGATTTTTTTTGGATTGATGTTGAAATTTTAATTTTCTATTTACACTGATTAAATTTATGATTGAGTATGATATCTGAAATTTTAAGTTACTATTATAAATTTATATATTCAACATTTGTGATTTTAAATGTAGAAATCCATAAAAAAATATGCCGGGTACCATTGCAAGTATGATAATTATCAAAACCAACAACATGTGAGTTTTCTTAAAAAAATTAAAACCCTAATGAGTTGTAGATGAATTTGATAATTTAAATTTTGTACGGATTTGATTTTGGTAATAACAAAATGAAAAAGCCCATTACAAAAGCATGAACAACTAGTACAAATCTCTCACTCTCAGCACTCAGCGGAATAATTTTGGGTCCCAATGAAGAGCGTCAACGACACCTAGTTTCGTTTAGTTCTAAGGGATATGGTTGGTATGGCCAAATCTCCAGAAACCATTTATGTGCGGTCAAATTCTCCGATTGTTGGCAGAACACCACTTTCGAGTTCTCTCCTATTTGTATTGACCCGATATTTAAATTGACCTGACTCGCTCGATCATCTCAGAATACTTCATATAGTCAATGCCCTTCGAACAAATGTTTCCTCATGATCATGATTATCTTGTTGAGAACCTCCGTATTTTCAATCAAATACTGTTCGCCTAGATGTCTACCATTGAAAACCTCCCGTTTTATGATGGAGTTGTTTTCTTCCTTCTGAATGATTCCATGTTCACATGCCAATTAGAAAATATCGGGTACACAGTAGAAGCCTTTGCCAAACTCTATCACGAGGCCAGCTTTCTTCATTGCGGGTGCCAACTTATCTTTCACCACTTCGACGTTAACCTCCAGGCCGGTTATCTGAAGAACAAGGGAAATATATATATATATATATATAAGATTACACAAACCACTGAGAGCTTAAAACTAAAGAAAGATCGCAATAAAAGTTAATAAATAAATAGAAGGGTGAGAAAAAGAATGACGATAGCAGAATAGAATTTAAAAAGGGGGAGATCTTCCATATCAATACACGCACATAAAAATGTAAAATAGAGTAGTATATGCAAATAGATATTCATATTAAATCCCATATTTACATGAGATGCAATTAAGTCCTAATTTAAGACTAAGATGCAACAAGGAGTTAAACCATCACATTCTACAAATATGTCAAAACTAATGACCTGACTAAGGCAATATTGTCTTTCAGGAAATGGCATATTATTAGCAAATTATTATGCAAAAAGCATAAGAAACAATATTGAGTTCTTGTAGATCTTCCTTGGAATTGAGTTCTTGTTGATCTTCCTTGGAAAATAAGCACTATTTCCCAAGCATGAATCAAAAAGACACTGCTGATGGTGCATATGACATTTTGAAATACAAGCTAATGCTATAGTTAAGGACGCTTCTGTACCATCCCTTCTTTCTTTCTTATTCCTACTGGCAAGGCTTACGTTAATATCAATTTCTTTCTTGATTCATTTACTTCTTCAACGGTGGTAACATAACTTCCAAAGGGCTAGTCAAGACTTATATATCATAACCTCCAAACAGCCCGTAAAAAAGCAGTATGTTTTTCCTTGAATCAGTAAGCCAGTGACCAGACTACCAGTATGGCAACAGAGACTTTAAGCTGAGACAACCATAAATCTCCCTCACTATTTAAGTTTGTTTACGATACCATGGGAAAACCAAGCATGCAATTAAGGATGATATTTGATTTTAAGTACTAAGTTAAAAAAAAGTTAAAGCAGCAACAAAAATATGATAAAACAATTTACAAGGATGAAAGGAACGGAGCTGGAAGATTTTAGCAAAACACCACATAGCTACTTCCTTATTATCTGGCAAACAAATGAAGAATGAGGCATTAGATAAATTGATATTGTTAATTCTGCTTAAGCAAAACATATCCCCAAGAGCCCTATAATCTAATCATGCTCCCTGTATTCACTACTACTAGAATATTTACCTTATCTCCAATCTTCAACAATGTCGTCCTCATCATTCTCAAACGAAGAGCTGCATAAAATTTCAAAGCATTTCCACCAGAAGTGACCTCATCCATACGTTCTAAACCCTGACCTGATTTTGTTGTAAACCTAACCTACATATTGAACATAATTGGAACTGTTATGCCATATATTCTAAGATAACGTATGTTTAAAAAAATTCAAAAATGTTTTAGTAACAGCACTTTAACCTGATTGAGGAAAATGATAAGGGTTTGGGACTGGCACAACGAATAACGAATTTTTCGAAGTGCTTGTGTCATTATTCTTGATTGTGCATCACTGTACATGCCATTTATGGGAACACCAATTTCACATTTAGGGATGAGAGCAGCACCCTGTGAAAACCACACATGTAGAACATTATTAAGTTTGAAGAAATGGAGAGAAGGAAAGTCGATCAGAGTGTCAATGCCATTTACAGAAAGTGAGCATAGGCAAGAGCAAAGTGCAGTGCCAAAGAAGAAAAACAGCAGCGCAAAATAATAGCAAAAAGGATCATTTCTCCGCTTTCTTCCTTTCATTTTCATTTTACTTCCCTATACACATTATTCATGATTACAACTGTTTTCCAACAACCAACAAAAGATCCATTGATAAGGATACTGACCCTTTTTATTGTGGCCCGATACACTTAACACTTTATATTCACTATATAGCTGTAAACTACGTAAATATAGGATAATTTTGACGTCCTACATCATAAATGCAGGTTAGCAGAGTGTACAACAATGATACCCTTAATCAACTGAAGATGAGAGGGCACTTTCATTTGCTGTCAAACTGTATCTTACAACACAAAACACAATATTTTTGCCTCTTGGTAATTAAGGAAAGGTGAAACATTCGCATCAGCAATGGCATTATCTCAAAATTTTAGATGGCAAACAAGCTATATATATGGCGCAGCAAAATTGATCAATTTGACCCCAAAACCACTAACAATTCATACACAAACAGAAAGAGACGCAGAATCATAAACAAAAAGAGATTTAAATGTTAACTTTCATCTCATAAGCATCTTTAATAAGCTCTGTTCCAGCCCTATTTTATCTTCTTGTATTTGACTTGATCAAGATCTACTTTTCTATATTAGATTTCCTTGAAGAAAATATACTGACAAGAAAGAGGAACATTTTTTGGCAATAGTAGAAGAGATGATAGAGACAAATACAAGAGCAATAGACGCAATCATAGGAGACAGTACACTCTGTTGGCAACTAGGATTGCATCAAGTAAAAACTACATTGTGGCACTTATACTCTAAAAGGTTCACATATAGTGTTTTTGGGAAAAGAAAAAGTCATATATAGAATATATCTCTTTCTACATTTTTCAAAATTGGAAAGGAGCAATTTACTTATTGTTTGATTTTGGCCAAATGAATCTATCTAAGGGTCAGTTTGGGATTGTGGTTGAAATTTAATAAGCTGCTTATTTCATAATTTTTTTATTAAAATAGTGTTTGGTAAATTTTGTAAAAGCAGCTTATTTCATAATTTTCTCTATTTTGTCAGCAACTTTTAAAAATAAGTAGGGGGTTACTTTTCATAAACAGTTTATTCAATAAGTTACAACACTTTTTTAAATTTTAATTATATCCCTAGATTTTAATAAAAAGACAATTATATCATACTTATCCATAAACTCTAATATATAAATCATACTTTTATTTCTATCATAGTTTATATAACAGATTATGAAATTCTTTAGATTTATTTTAATTGAGTCCTTTTAATGTAATTTTACATATTTAAGAAAAAAAATATGTCTAAATAATTTATTAAACATACTCTAAAAATAAAAAATAATTAAAACTTATGTCTATTTTGGTCTTTATATAATAAAACAACACTTCGTACTAAAATTTACCAACCATATATACTATACTTTTCAAACCTATAGCAACTACAACAGCACATTTTACCAAATAATAAGCTACTTTTTTAATCAGCAGCTTATTTCATTTACATAGTACAAGCAGCTTATTTCATCAACCTCTGCAATCCCAAACTGGCCTTAATTCAGCCTATCGCACATAAATAATAATAATAAAAAGACACTTCTTAATTGTAAACCCTTAAAAATCTAAATAGTTAATCTATTATTTATCTTCCTTTTATTCTTTTATAAAAGAGACTATTCCATTCTTGTATCTGCTACTTTAGACTTTAATTCCAAAACTTTAATTACTCTCTCAAATCTCAATTCTTTAATTTATTTATCCAATATTCTTTTAGTTTTTGCATCGAATGCTAGACCATGAATAGAACTTTTATGTTATATTATATTTATATTTGATTTTAATAAGATTCATTTTAAGTTTCATATCTTTTTCTTTATTTAATTTTTAATTTTGATTTAATCTTAAAATATTTAACCCAATCAACCCAACCCAACCCGACTCGATGATTTAAAGGCCGGGTTGGATTGGATTGGGTTGAACATTTTTATTTAATTGAGTTGGTTAATTTTATGTCAATTCGTTCAATAATGGGTTGAGTTGAGTTTTCACAAACCCTATTCAACCCAACCTATGCCCACCTTTAATTTTAAGAATATAATTTTTATTAAAATTTGAGTATCTAGAATAATTTTTAGAATACAATTAGCCTCACCTATAAAATAATTCATGCAATAGCTGAGTATAAACATAAAGTAATTGGGTTGTAGAATTAAATTTTTAAAATGATATTATTAAAATGATATCATTAAAAAAATTATTGAAATGATGGACAGTTTACAATCAGTTGTTCAATTATCGTCGTTCGAAGGACAACGTAGGGGGTATTTATTTTCATTTTCCCCACACTTGTAGGGAAAACATTAATGTAGCAGATATTTTGGGTACGTATTGTCATCATTTAGCTAGTGGAACTTGCCATCAATGGAGATTCGAAGCTTTATTTCTAAAGACACTAACGGTTTCCCCAATTGTAGATTTTATTGATTTTGTACATTTTTCCTATTGGCTTTCATCTATCTTTTTTCATTGCTTCTTTTATAGAGTTGATAGGTGGGGTAATGATCATTACAGTCCTTTGACTTGTAGTCTTTTTGTTCTTTGTACGTAAATACAGTTTTCCTCGGTTCACCTAGGTTAATTTCTTAGAATAAAGAAAGGAAGTAATTGTTAGGAAATACGTCTCCTTTTTCAATGAGGATTCATAAATCCTAAATTAGGATATTTCATATTCTTTTCTTATTTAGTATTTTTCTTATTTAGGAAGATTTCTATTTAAGAAATAAGTAATTTTCCATTTGGATTTAACTTATTCATGGAGGAATACAACTTATATAAGGAAAGAAATATTTGTCTTACAAGAAATAATCACTATATATAGGGAGATTGGATTCACTTACTTACATAATGTAACAATCGGTTCTCTACAAGTAGATAGTTTTTAGTATAAGAGAAATGATAGGTCTACTGAGAGATTGGATGTTATTGAGGACTTGGGTGTGAGGAACACACTAGAATGGTTGTAATATTTTTTCACATAATGGATTTTTTCCTCGTTGTCCTTGTCAATTTTGGTTTTTCTTTAGTATAGGAGTTTTCACATAAATTTAGTTTTCATGTAAATTCGTATGTTGTTTGATTGCCTATATACTCGATTATTTTCTATTTATCATTTTTTTGATATTTTTGGTTGCAAGATCTTGAGAATTATTAAAAATTAACAAGTGATATCAAAGCTAAGGTTGTTCTGCAAAGTAGTTATGTCTACAAACAAAGTTTCAAATTTTCTGAGGATTGAGGTTGAAAAGGTTGATGGAAGAATTAATTTTGGCTTGTGACAAATTCAAGTAAAAAATATACTGGCTCAATCTAGTTACGCAAGAAAAGTAGGGGCAATGAAAACCTTGTTCCCACTAGTGGAACCCGTGGAGGTGTGTAGAAAATCAAGGCACCTTAAAGAAGATTTTCAAAATAGATCAAGTTCGACAAATAACTCTAAATCAATAGATGGAGATACTAATAGTGTTAGCTAGTAGTATGTCTCTTTTCTTCATGAGAGATTGATTTATCCTTTTTGGCGTGCTATGGAAGAGGATGTGTTACTATTATCAAATCTGCAAGATTTAGACACAAGGCAAGGTTAGGTATTTATGCAAGGTACATGGTGGAATTTTTATGTTGATGACTGAGAACTCTCAAGGAAGCCAAACATTAGAATGGATACTTTCAGCAAGGTGAAGGATATGTTCCGAATATGTGTACTCTAAATAAGGTAAAGTATGATAATTCTTAGTGTAGAGAATTACAGTCGTTAGATAGAAGACAAGATTGTGCCCATGGTGAAGTAATTTTCATAAGCCCAATGTGAATGAGGTGTTGGTGGAGTGAAAAAGGTGGAGATGATGTGGTTGTGTGGATATATTGTGAACCATATTTTGTCACTTAATTTAAAAAACTCACCAAGATGGAGATTGTTAGGAGATATGTTTCCTTTTTTAGTGAAGATCTGTAAATTCTAAATTAGGATATTTCTTAGGTTTTTCTTATTTAGTAGTTTTCTTATTTAGGAGAATTCCTATTTAAAGAATCAGTAATTTCTCCTTTGAGGCTTAACTTATTCATGAAGGAACACAACTTATATAAGGAAAAGAATAATTCTCCTACCAAAAAGAATTTCTCTATATATATTGAGTTTGGCTTCACTTATTTATATAACACAATAATCAGTTCTTTATAAGCAGACAGTTTCTAGTTTGAGAGAAACAATAGGTCTGATAAGAGATTTGGGTTTTGGTATGAAGATAGTACTAGAGTAATTATAATAATTTTTTATATAGTGAATTTTTCTTTTGCCATCCTTAGCGGATGTCATTTTTCTCTAGTATAAGGGTTTTCCACACGAATTCTCATTTGTGTGATTGGTTTTTGTCATGCAACACTTGTGTATTAAGAGGCCACATGTGGCTTATGGAGTTGAAAACAACTAACTGCCTGCTTCATAAGTTCATATGCATGCTTCATCTGTATACTTCACTTGATTTAGTTGTCTGCTTCATTGAATTTTTCACTTGCTTGCTTGGATTTGGTGGGACAGTGGCTCCATAAGTTAAAAATATTATGAGCTACTTCATTTTATCAAGTTAAAATTTGAGATTGTTGGATAATTATAGATCATTTGCAACCAAGACCAAAGCAAAGATAGTGAGGAAAGAAAAACAAAAGGAAAAGAAAAAAGAAAAGGGAAATAAGAAGAAAAAAAAAACTCGAGAGTGAAAAAGAAGTTGAAAAGTGGAATTAAAGAAAATATTACGAGAAATAGAATTGGGTTGTTAGATTTATATGAAATGAGTCAGTGGGTAATAAATTTATAAAATTTAAGTAGTTATGATTCAATTTACATCATATATATAAGTTTTTATATCAATTCTAACAATTAATTATCATACATATAAGTTTTTATATCAATTCTGATAGTTAACTTTTTAACCCTTTATTTTAAGAAAAATCTGAAAATCCAAAAACCCTCAAGAGGCCCAATGACCCCAACATAGAGTAAAACAGGAGTTGTGAGTGGATTCTATTATTACTATCATTATTTTGTGAAGCATTTATATTTGATAGTATGATTTAATATCATGTTATGATTATATGTACAGATATTATATATTTGATTAAGTTATGAGATGTGATTGCCAATCACGATATATGTACTGAAAACTCTATGAAATGAGAGTTATTATAGAACTTTTAAATTTAAATTAAGATTACTTAGAGAGTACATGATGTGCTTTTATTGTATTTTAGTTACATTTTGGATAAATATTCATTCTAGTTTAATTTTTTTATAAACTGAATTGTTTTAGAATATTTTGTACTTAGATTATGTGCATAATTGTAGGTGACCGAAAGCTTAAGTTTTAGGGAAAAAATGCTGCTACAATAGACTTGCAGAAACAATGAAAGAACTTAGCCACATAAGAATTGAAACAAATCTTTAATAGTACAGATGTTGTAGCCATCGTTTTAGTAATCCTGAAGCATTGATAAAGAAGATTTTAAGTGAAATAACTAAAAGATTTTGATCTAAAGTTTCCAAAAATAAAAGATATGGCCACATACGTTTGGTTGCCCTAATTCCAAGTTATAAAAGGAGCACTCATGAAAAGAAAGAAGGGATGGTCGTTACTCAAAGGAAAATCATAGATGAAAAACAATAGAAAACAGAAAATAAGAAGGATTTGAAGGCTGCAAAAAAGTATTCACAGTGAACAAGAAAGAGAGATCATAAGATTCAGTGGACTTCAGTTCTTTCTTTTGTTTTCTTGTTTTCTATTTATTCATGGGAATGTATTTGATGTATAAAACTATTTTATTTATTGTTCTATCGTAAATCATGAACTGAATTTGATTGTGGTTGAGTGATAAACGATCTTAATAGATGTTTGACTGACATATGTGTGTTGCTCTGCATTTGCTATAATATTTTGTCTTAAATGTACTTATTTTAATTCTCTATTTCGGTTGACTACCAATTTAGTATATACTAATTAAGAAAGAGCCTAAAAAAGTCTGAGTTACTGGAACCAATTAAGACAATACTTAGTTTTATATTAGGTTTCCTAAGTTAAATAAATCTCAATTTGAATAGGGCTATAATTGATCTAAAATTAGTGAAGAACTAGATACAAGAATTCACATTGTAGAGTAAGTGGAACCTAGAATGGGTAATGCTATATTTAATATTGGCATAACAACTAGTTATTGTTAGGTTGCATTAAGTATAAGATATCCAACAAGCGATAACTAAAGATGCAAGAGAGATTCTGCCCAGTGTTATAGCAGATGCTGTAGCAACGATATTGTAATTAAAAAAAATAGTCAATGCCATTACGTGAGTTTATTCACTCAACTACTCTATTCCCATTGATTTCATCTTTGTGTTGACGTGAAAATTTTCTTTATTTCATTTTAGTTATCACACTTTTAGTTTAATTAGTTTCATAAATTGCCTTAATTCAATTAGATAAAATTATACTGTTAAGATTGTTGTAGCAAGTCTGATAACATCAATCCCTGTGGAGATGATCTGAATATTCATCAATAAATTACTTGTTGTGTACACCTATGCATTGACATACATAACAGTAGAAATAACCCAACATGCATCCTTCCCTATAGGCTATGTGCATGCGTAGTGAGAGTTATGTTGCTCTACCCGTGCAAGATGGTTAAATTCCATTGGGTATTGAGAAGTTTTCCTCTTATTCTACTTGTGCAATGATGATTCCGGTGAGTATTGAGAGTTATTTTCCCTAAATATTGTTTGGTGTAATTTCACCATGTATGATTAACAATAAAAAGTGTACATTTAATAAGTTTAAACTTGTCAATTTTTCACTTACAATATTGATTAATGCGCTTATTCTTCCTAAATTATTTTAACACTCTCTTAATAAATTTTTATGTTAAAATTAATTTGTATTATGTTAATTTTTTGTTGTAAATATTTCAGCAATAAAGAAGGAATTAGAACTGAAAGCGAGAACAAAGAAAGATTACTGAGTCATTGGAAACCATTATAGAGGAGATATAATTAATAAAAATAAATATTTAAAAAACAAAGTATGATGTTATGGGTTAATATATAATATAATATAATAATATATAATATAATAATAAATAAATAATAAAAGAAATAAGTTGCATTCCTCACCTATAAAAAGCGAGAAAATGCAACGCAACTAGAGCTAGAGAACTGAGAGCAGAAGAGAAAAGAGAGCAAAAGGAAAAGGAGTTGAGAGAGAAAGCTCGGGGATGAATTGAGAGTTGAGAAATTTTTCTTTCTTTTTTGTTTTTCTTGTGTTATCAATTTTCTTGTAATATATTTCAAAAATTGTTAAATAAAATGAGTGTTTTATTTTTCAATATGAGTGGCTAAATTTTCTGAGCTGAGGTAAAATATGAAGCTC
Organism: Luvunga scandens; assembly: GCA_030449905.1. Taxonomy (NCBI): domain Eukaryota; kingdom Viridiplantae; phylum Streptophyta; class Magnoliopsida; order Sapindales; family Rutaceae; genus Luvunga; species Luvunga scandens. The sequence goes on along the minus strand of JASUUG010000361.1, from coordinate 1,350,531 downwards.
TTGGATTTAAGTTATTGATTAATTACTCTCTCAAGTGAGTTTTAAAATTTATTTTATTTGTTATATTTTTCTTCTTTCTTACCAATTTCTTTTATGTCATTTTAATTTATAGATCTAGATATTTTCTTATTGGTATGGTATTTTGACTTAATGCCGACACTTCAATTTAGTTGTTAAGTACTCGATCCCATATTTCTCACGTTAATGATTAATCAAGAATTAAATGACATAATAATTAATTGGTATAATCAATGTAAAATAAAAATATGAGAGAGTAGCTATAATCATAATTTGAAATCTGAAAGTGGATCTCGTAACCTTAGCATTTTTTTCTGGCAATTTCTTTTCCCACAGTTAATTTTCTTTGTTACAACAAATTAATTACTAGACTTAAAATTTCCTGTGGTTCGACCTTGGACTCGCCGGGTTATATTATAACTAGACACTCTTATACTTAGAAGTAATAACACTTTTGAGTCGTGTTAATATACATATGTATGATTTTCATGTTTGCTGATTTATTATGTTAGTGTGAAATTATATCACAAGAAGCCATTCGATTGTACTTTAGTACTGGCTACACCAGTTGGTAATTCTTTTTTAGCTGAAAGTGTATTTCATGATTGTACAATAAAAGTAGGTAATAATGATATAGTAGAAGATCTGATTCAATTAGACATTCATGATTTTGATGCTATATTGGGGATGGATTGGCTAGCAAACCATCATGCTACAATGGATTATTTTCAAAAAGAGGTAACTATTAGGAAATCTTGAGAATTTGATATCATTTTCTGTAGAGAACGATAGATCCTTCCTTTTTTTTATGATATCTACTATTTTTACTAGACGATTACTTTTTATTTTGCTTATTTGACACATGTTATTGATAGCCAAGTCGAAAATGTGAAACTAGAAGATATTCTGGTAGTGAAAGAGTATCCAAATGTGTTTCCTAATGACCTTCCTAGTTTGCCACCTAATAAAGATATAAAGTTTACTATTGATTTGATTCCAAGCACAACCCTATTTTAATGGGTCCATACAGGATGACTCTATTAGAGCTATGAGAGTTGAAGGTACAGTTGTAAAAATTAGTTGATAAGGGCTTTATTAGACCTAGTATATCACCATAGGGAGCACTGATAACTCTATAAAATGAGAGTTATCATGACACTTTTAAACTTAAATCAAGATTACTTAGAGAGTAAATAATGTGTTTTTTTATTTCATTTTAGTTATATTTTACATGAATACCCACTCTAGTTTATTTTTAATAAATTGTATTGTTTTAGAATAATCTGTGTGCTTAGATCATATGCTTGATTGTAGGTAATCGGAAATTCAATTTTCAAGGAAAGGAATGTTGTTGTGATATGCTTGATAAAATAAGGAACAAATTTGGCTACAAAAGAATTGAAACAAGTTTGAAACAATGCAAATGATGTGGCTGTTGCAGTAGTAACCATTGCTGTAGATCGCAAATATGGAAGATACATGCCTTAGACTTCCGTTTGTCCTAATTTTCATACAATGGTTGAGTATAAACGCAAACTAATTTGGTTGTAGCATCAAATTATCGAAATGATATTATTAAAAAATAATTATAGAAAAGATAGAGCCTATGCAATCACTTTACAATTGTCACCATTTGAAGAACTACAGGGAATGAATTTTCATTTTTCTCGTACCTATGAATGCAATATTTTGGCTAGTGTAGCAAACATTTTGCTACTTTTGGTGTTGTTGATTGTCATGACTGGTAGAACTTGGCACCAATAAAAGATTTGAATGCCTAATTTCTAAAGATTGAAATGTTTCATCAATTATAGATCTCTCTGACTTTGTTCTTTTTGCTATTGGCATTCATCTATCTTTTCTGTTGCTTCTATTACAAAACTGATGGGTAACTAATGCTCATTGCATTCCCTTTTCCACTATTCGCTTTGTCTTTTTATGTAAATGAAGTTTCTCTCGCATTGCCAAGACTAGTTTCCTATTAAGAAGAAGAAAAGGTTAGTATTTAAGAATAGTTTAAGACTGCGTTTGCTGATAAAAAATCTACTGTACAAATAAAATAACTTGGTGACTAAAAAAGCAACTTAGCATTTAGTAAACTGTGCTACAACAGTTATTGTGTGTTTAAGAATTAGACTACGTACATTTGATAAATTCTATTACAAAAGTGCTATTTTATTACCCAATGATCAAAATAGACAAAGTTTATGTTGCTTTCTTTTACTATACTTATTAAGATTTATGAAAAAATAAGACATAATTTCTTTTTGAATTTTGAGTAATGTTATACTTACTCAACAAATGGCATACTTAGTTTCTATTCCATATTATGTGCCACCAATAGAATTTCACCATTTTGATGAAAAATAATAAGACTCGATAACTATCATTTGAGCTAATTAAATAATATTGTATTAATCGGTATTCAAACTAAGCTTCAAAACTAACATACATAGTTTTTTTAGAAAAGGTATTCAAGAAGAGAGAACATAATCATAACTAACTTAATTTGACACACAAGTTTTATTTATTTAGCTTAAGGAAAACAAAGTATATGGATGTAAGCTAGAAAATGTATTTTATATAATATTGAGAGATCTTATTATTTGAATTGAAGCAAACCGACATGCACTCACACAATTGATAGGTTATGGTGCCCATCATATCCTTTATTTAATTAAACAAAATACAAAAGAGTAGCACTGTACTTAACCAGACTCATCAAGACTTCTTTCGCATTTAAGGAGTGCGAGAAGAATAGGATTGTCATTCGTCATCCCATAATCAATAATACAGCCATGAAAAGGAGCAATGCTAGCCTCTGACCATTCCTTATTACTTGAAAATTTCAAATCATAAAATTTGTTCATAAATGCATATATCAATGTGAAGAATTATAGTCAGAATTCAACTTACCTTTCGCCTAATGAAACACCTGCACAGATAGTTTCTAAACTAGTACTCAGGTTGCTTTTGCGAGTTCTTGATCTTGGTTACTTTGGGCATATATATATATATATATATATATATATATATATATATATATATATATATATATATATATATATATATATATATATATATCACACAATATATAGATACTAGGAGCTGACGTGAAACTATATAATATGTCATTGGCAATAACTTATAGGGATATTATCTACCAACCATTTTTTTTTTAAATGTTTTAAAAAATACACAATTCTTTCATTTTTTTGCTGAATTCTACATGAAGTTACATTTTTTTGTACTTTTTCACTTCCGTTTGTTGACCGTTAAGATTCCGTTAGTTTTTTTAATAAAATGACAATTTTGGTCCCCAAATTAATACTATAGGATAAAATTGTAATTTTACATTTGGAGGGCAAAACTGTCATTTTATTAAAAAAATTAACGGAATCTTAACGGTCAACAGACGGAAGTGGAAAAGTGCAAAGAAATATAACTTCAAGTGGAATTCAGCCAAAAAATAAAAGAATTGTGTATTTTTTAAAAAATTCGAAAATAAAGGTGGTCGGTAGATAATTTTCCTAACTTATAATATAAAAAAAACATATAAATATAAGTAGGCCTTAGGACAACGAGATAAGTGGATGATGGATGAAGGCTAATGTGTTAATTGTACATTGGTGGAAGACGAATTAACGACTTCGTTCAATTTCATGAAAAACGTGTTGGGATTTTTTATAATTCTCATCAAGTAAGAAAACCATAATTTGCAGAACTTCAATCACTAAAATCATAAAATATCATGATTTTCACATCATCATATTTGAGAGAAGACATACTTTGATCCATAGCAATTTTTTTAATCAAATTTCATGTCAATAATTAAAGATTTAGCAAAATTAATTTCTCTTTCTTGATCTCTTTAGAGTGGTTCACTTTTCTGATGGATAGAAAACTAACGTGATATAGCTATATATGGGTGGAGAGAGGATCAATTTCAATAAAAATCTTATTCTCACTTTCCATTAAAACAGGTAGTTAAGTTTTCTCAATTGACCAATATAACTTCAAATTGTTATTTATTTTATCATTTAATCCATTTAATAATGTAGCACATGGACCACTAATACGCCAACATAACTGGGACTTCCATGGGTCCAATGGCTTACTGATTAACCAATAATTGCAGTTAAGTAAATAATAATAATTGTGAATGGCTGGCCACTGCTGCTACGCGGATATAAACATAAATGAATTAATTTGGCTGTAGCATTAAGTTATTGAGATGATGGACAATGCCCTAAAAACTGTCAGCTCCACGGCACTAGATTAATTTGATCTCCACTGCCCCAAATTTTGTTTTTGAAATGGAAAATGTTTTTGAATGGAAAATGATGGGCAATACTCTATTAGATAAATAATAAGTTTGCAATTTAAATTATTTCTTCTTTGTTAGTTCAAGAAAATCAGGTTTTTTTTTTGTTTGAATTTGATGGATTTGAATAAGTACATGAAATATTATTCTATAAAAAGAATTGAAGATGTCTTCTTCTTGTTATTATTATTTTTTTCTTTTGGTGAATTGAATATTTTTATAGGTGTATATAGTAAATAAAAGACAATTGATTTAAAAGGTTTGAGAGACATAAAAAGTAAAAATTACTTAAAAAAAATTATAGATGAATGTTTAAAATAGTAGAGTATTCAGACTAATTTATAGAGTGAAAATAACTCTACTTTTATATTTTATAGTGTGAGAAACATTAAAAACCATGTAACCATGAATATCTATGATCTAACATGATCCCGTACAAGTAAGGTGATACATCATACATATGGAATCTCAGACTCTTATTTATGTTTTATATAATGTCAAGAAAATCATAACTTAATTTTTTGTTGAGGAGACAATATTTTTCACACTCTAAATCTCGAAGGCCACTGCACACCCATTTTTTATTTGAAAGGAGATTTAATTAAAATTTTAAATAAATTATTCTTCTAATAATTTTCTTTATACCCATGCTATTTTATAATTTATATTTATATTTTAAATTTTAATTAAAAAATAATTATAGTAATAAACTTTTGAGAATTTAGAGTTACGGAAATAAAAAATTAACAACGAGAAAATTATTTAAAATTTTAGGATTTTTATGTATCAATTATTTTTAAAAAAGGTTAAAAGAAATATTTCTTTTTGGGGTGAAGTTTTATATCATGATGGTTGATTTTTTTTTTTTTTTAATAGCATGATGGTGGATTTTAATTTTGGGTTTTAAACATTTAAAGCAGGGTATTTTAAAATGTAAATTTACAAAGGGGTGTTATAAGGACTGTCGAGGAGTGTTAAAAGCTGCACTCACTTCGAAATCAGGCCGATCCCCACCCACCGTCCTAAGCCCATTTAGATGTTACCTGTGATCAGGTTTAAATTGGACGTGGCCTTTAAAATAGATTAAAGAGGAGATCTCAATTCAGTGTAGTACAACGGACAATGTTATGATTTAAGCTCGTTGACTTTTCAGATAGATGGCATGGTGATTGAATGGTTAAACGAGAACACTTTGTAATTGTAGCTTTATTTGTGCTTGCGAAGTTGGCAAACCCGGATCCGGTGCCTTTTAAAAACCGATCAGAGCTCCATGTTAACTTTCGTTGACTACACATTGACTGAGCTCATATGGACCCGTTTACTTCGTTGACTTTGACTTTTTCAAAGGCTCTGGATACTGCCACATGTCTCCGTGCTTTCAATACCTAGGGAAAAATGTTTTGGCCATCTTTTTTAATTAACTTTATTTATTTATATATTAAACCAAGTGGAATTGCTATGTCCTTTTTTCCTTCCTAGCTAATTAATATCTATCTCTTGGAGACTTGGACTTCTACAGGATGTTTCAGATTCAAATCTTTGCATGGTTTTGATTCATACATATAATATTTAAAAAGGAAGTGCCCTCTAATTTTGCTTAATTCACTGTTGTGCTCTTAATAGTTGAAATTAATTTGGTATTGTGGGGGCGTTTTTACATTGCATAATGGCCAAGGAACAGAACAATTGCATTGCATGTTAATTAAGCTATTCAAAAATTGAAAGAGACAGTAATATATAAGTACATGCCGTAACCATGACATTATTGATAATGAAATTTGGCCTCGTGCACTGATGCAAGGTGATGATACAAACTGTTAATTACTAATACATATGGTGCAATAATTTATTCCATTACAAATTTAACTTCAAATCTGCTGCTGCATGCAGCTGCTCTGATTTGGTTAATTAATTAAAATTAACTTGGTATTTAGGCTGCTTCTCTGGAGCAAAAAGTCCCCAGTGCCTCTCAATCTCATCTCCCTTTTTATCCTTCTCATCAAACATGGCAAAAATGTAAGTCTCAATAGGCCTTTCAGGCTTCTTTGGTGACCCTTGCTTCACATGCTGTATCAAGTTATTAATATAAGTCCTTGCATTATCAACATTCGTTAACGCTCCGTCACCGCCTGCCGTCGGCCACCCACTCTCCGATATCACAATATCCAACGAGCCCCCACCGGCTTTCTCCAACGCAGCATAAGTAGCATCCAACTGGGCATCAAAAAGATTCTGGTAACTCAACGGAGGGTCAGAAACAACAGGTTGTTGTGCCCTAAAGAGTGCAAAATCAAGAGGTATGTTACGGTCACCAGCGATGGCAAAGTAAGGGTACAAGTTAACAAGCAACGGGGAATTGTTTTCGTTAAGGAAGGTAATGAGGGGATCGAGAATTGGTCTGTAAGCCTGCTTAAAGGAGCCAGCTGACGGCGGAGAGGATGCATCTAGAGCTCCGAATTCAATGGCAGTGGAAACTTTGATTTGGCTTCCAAGGTTAGCCCCGTTAACGGCATTTTGTATGTTTCTCATGGCGGGAACAAGATACTGAGCGAAGTCGTCTCCTGGTTTTGCTTCATTTCCCACGGCAATATATTTGAACTTGACATTGTTAGCAAAATTTTGGACGTTGTCTTGGACCCAAGTGTTCGCTTCGGCTTGATTGGAAGCGATTGTCCGGAGCTTATCGTTGGGAAGGCCTAGCATGACTTCAATGTTGGAGCCACGGAGAGCTTCGAGTGCTTCTCTGTTTGGATCATAGAGTCTCATTCTTCTGATGTTGTTTTGGTTGTAGAGACCTATGACATCTGGTTTTGATGGTAAGTTGTCACCATGCATTCCATAACAAACACCTATTTGAGCACCTGCAATATATATGAAATATACATATAGAATCAACAAATTATAAACTTATAGTAATGAATAATATTAATTCATAGAGAAATATTTTTATATATAGGCGAAAACAATCAAACGACGGTGTTGATTTCAGTAAATTAAACATTTACTACCTCATGTTCAAAATCTGTCTTTTAAAAAATTCTATTAATTTTTAGCTTGTTTCGTCTATTTTACTAACTACTCATGATGTGGTGAAACACTAGAACTCAAAATTGATTTTGATGTCTTTCTTTCCTCTTTTTTAAATGTAAAGGGTAGACAGAAGTCAAATTAATATATCTCTTTTAGGTTTTGAATTGGAGTAGCTGGTCAAAAAAACTACTTAAAAACTCACTCGGTCAAATATGGTTTTGATGAATTTTACAGCATGGAAGAAATAATTAATTTTTCATGAAGAGCATGGAGATTTTGATCATTTTCTCCAGAAAGATACATACATACCTGTTGTGTCTAGGGTAGCCATTAGCAGCGCAAGAAGTAACATGATCAGGGAAGCCATTGAAGGGGTATTGGAAGAGTCGAAGAATTTAGCCATGCGCGGATAAAAATGAAAATGCAAAAAGTGTGGTATGCCAACAACATTTCGTAGCGGCCTTTTTATTGAGGAAAATCATGACCATGTCTATGAACCAAATTGGAAGGCAAAAAAAGCGAAAAAAAAATTCCACATTGATAATAAATAAAAACTGTAACATTTGAAAATAAATTAATCGGACAGATTGCCTTTCGGGTTATTTGAAAAGTCTGAGGCTAATTAATTTCTTGATGCATGTCACTATCTTTTGGCTGTGCCCTACTGCTGCAATTTTTTCCTATCCATGGTTGCGGTGTTCATATTTATAGACACTTAATTACCCGAAGTATACAACACGATTGTTCTTTTATTAATATGGCGTTAGAAAGTGGAACAAGTCTTGATTAGATTTTATCATCGACGTGGTCATGCAACTATCCAATTATATAATTTTACATGTTATACGTATCTGATTCGTGTATTATTAATGTACTTTATTTTATATGTTATCGGTATGGTTGGTTATAATTATAACAACTAATTTATATGAAAAATACTAATAGTAAGGTTAATATAATAATATTAACCAAGGGCATAATTTTAGTGCTACCACATAACCAAGGGCATACTTATAATATTACCAAATGAATCCTAAAAGTAAAATAATAATTAAAAAATACTTTAATTTTAGTGTTAATTTGATAAATTAATAATTTTATATTATTGTTGCCAATAATATTTTTTACAAAACTATTATAATATAGATAAGAATGTCACATATTTAATAATATGGGTGTCTTATGACATTTTTTTAAAATATAAGAACTAAAGAAGTACTTAACTAAAAAATAAGGATTAAGCAATAATTCATTTGTTTTGACTCCACAGTACGTGCTTGCTTGATTTCTTGGTAGGTTTCTAATTCCTCTACAGTGCACATGACATTTGAGAAAGCATGCAAAACGAGCTACCATTGCTCGCCTAATTTGAAATTTAATTTGATCGTGGGTGTGGTAACTGACATAGTAATGTAGACGACGGCATTTTTCATTTGAAGATATGAAAGAAAAGAAGAGGAGAGGAAAGGAGAAGAGAGGAAAAAAATAACTAGAGAAAATGATAAATTTTATATTAAATCAAACAATAAGATGAAGACTGACAATTTTTTCTCTTATTTTTTCTCTCCTCTTCCCTGTATTTTCCTCTCGTTTTCTTTCATTTCTTCCAACGAGATATAGGCATATGTAATTGAAGTTTTTCATGACATATTTGTGGAAGAGATGTCTATTGTTCCATTTAGGGATGACAAAATCCTCGACTAGTCCGGGTTTGGCCTTCCCGGTTCTGGATTCGAATGATAATTTATCTTATTGGACCGGTCCGGGTTCAACTTGGAAAAATCCGAGTATCCAAATTGTGGGTTTTGAACTCGAATAAAGTGTGAGGTCTTCATGCAGCACACTTTTGGCTCTTTCAAATTTGCAGAAACAATAAAAATTAGAAGAGACTCATGGATCTCAACTAAATTTACTTGCTTCAATAATAAAGTTTACAATTATATCAATATTATGTGTTAAAATGTTGCATTTGGCTATTTAGAAAAATAAAAAATTTAATTACTGAAATTAAACAGAAGTAAGAAAAAATGAGAAATACAGAAAAAGGAAAAAAATTATTTTGATTGATCAAGTGGCAGCCAAGGCGGCGACGGGTGGTTAATTCTAGTGAGAAATGAGAGTGTCGGTGAGAAGAGGCTAGCAGCTAGCAGCAAAGCTTACTCTTTGGCGAAAGATGAGATCGAATTTGACAGTGGCACAGCTTGGTTGGTGCTCTTGATGATGAGGGCTGATGAAGTGACGATGATCTAAATTGATGATGTATTGATAAAAATGAAATCATGAAATATTGAATTGATTTTGAGGATGAGAGGATAGAGAGTTGGCGGCTATGTGAGGCTTTAGGGTCTGCTTTGCTTTTTCCCCCCATTTTTTTACTTTTATATTTATATTTAATAATAAAAACTAATTAATAAATAAATTATAAGACATTGTAATTCGAGTTTGGGTTTCGAAAACTCAGGTTCAGTCGAGCTCGGAACGAAACCCGGATACGTCTAGGTTTTAAAAAATAAATCTAGATCCACATTATTAATGCATCTGGTACGGGTTGAACCCGAACCAGATAAATTCGAATTTATCTGGTTCCAGGCTAGGTCTGAAAAAATTTACCATCCCTAATTCCATTTGAAAACGAAAAAAATTATAGACTTTTTCTATCTAAAATTTTCGTTTATATCTCAAATTTATAATATATTGTGTAAATGATCATAGAATTTGGAGTATCAGCAACTAAAACTTAGATAATGGGAAGCGTTATACCCAATATTTTTATTTCTAAATATTTTGTGCAGCAATATTAACGAACTTTATTAAATATTGTTGGAATGACATAAATTTCATTTATTTCTAAGTATTTGGTGCATATATTTCATTTTTAAATTACTATTACTTATCATTTTATTATGGAACAAAGATATAATTTTAACTAAGGGCATTTTAGTAAATTGAAGCAATCTATCTCGATTACAAGACAAAGTAAACACATACAGCTTTATTGAACAATGTATTCTAATTCTAATAATTTTGTGTAACATATGCACTTTGATTTCTTTATTCGAGTGTGTTATGTATTTTTAATTTCAACATTAGTTTTAAAATTTTTGGATTTGTCACAAATTGTTGTAGGTAAGTTGGACACGGTTATTAAATTAATTATTTTTGAATAATTTAAATTTTGTCACAGCAAAAAATCGAGGTAATTTGGATGTGATTTAATAGTTGTGTAGTTGGATTTTATTTCAGCAATCGGGTTTCGTAATAGCTTAATTTGTATTAAGCTTTAAAAAAAAAGATATTGATTTCTAAAAATACAAAGAGAGAAAGAGGTAGCAACCCGACTCGGATATGACCCGACCCGTGAACCCGACTAGGTCGTATCTTTCAATTTTGGCCACCCCACCGGCCAAGCAAGGTACCGATCTGAAGCATGTGAGCCACCAGTCATATCCCTGCTGTCATAGTCACCGGAAACTGATTGGAACGCCGGCGATTTAGGTAAAAAAGCCACGACCAAAACCCGTTCATCTTGCTATTGATCTCGTCGAAATTAGCTACACCACAACTTGGATCTTGTTCCTCAACTCACCCTCATCATTTTCTAACAAATCCTGTCACCTGAAATTGTTGTTTTTGCCGTGAACAACCATAAAAAAACTCATGGCTTTGGGAGCTTGATCCACTGCTGTTGCTACACGTAGGAGGTTATTGTTGGTACCATAGGACTCACCAAGGTTAGAATGATCAGACCTCGGTTTTCCGTCGCCGTCGACTAAGCTACGGTCACCGTTAACCGGTAAGGGCAATTCGGTAATTTCATAAACTTCTAGGGTAATTTTATAATTTTAAAATTAGTGGATATTTTAGTAATTTCATATTAGGGTAGTTGGGTAATTTTTTATTTTAGGGTTAATTAAGTAATTTATGACTTCAAGGGCATTTTAGTAATTTCTTGATGTAGGGGTATTTTGGTTATTTTACGCACACGAAGTTGTATTAGGTGGAGAAATGATCGATTTAAGTTTTATTGCATGGCGTTGATTGTGGTTCACATTTACGGATAATAATTATGTTATTTCTGAGTTATGAGGATTCGTGAACGAAAATCAACCCGCGGACATTGTCGTTATCGAGTTTGGACATCGTTATTGTAAGTGGAATATACAAAACCTATTTTTATTATTTATTATGATAGTAAAACATGTTTGTGAAATAAGTATTTTAAATATTCAGATTTAATGATTTTTCTAAAATGAATTTTATTACATGTATTAATTCGTTATAGAAAAATGTTTGGTTAATTATTTCTTCTTATATTGATTTTGAATAAAGCATGATAGTATTATAAAGAAAAAGAAAGTGGATTCAAATGTGTTATTGAAAAGGAAAGTATGATTTAAACTATGTGTTAATGAAAAAGAAAGTATGATTTAAAGTACGATTAAAAAGGTATATGAATATTAGTATAATGATTATTTTTTTTAAAATAATTAGACAGTACCCTTCCCCTCCAGATACAAATGAGATGAGATATAGGCTTTCGGGGCCCGTCTAAATACACATAGAGGTTTTGGGTAGTGTGTTTGGGTGCTTTTACTTATTGGAGGCATATACATGCTGTATGATGATTATAGAGATATAGATGATACAGATGAGAGATATACTTTTGGGGCCCGTCTGAGTATACAAGAAAACTTTGGGCCATGTACACAGGCGACTTTATCTTTTGGGGACAAGATTATGCAAGCACAAATATGATGAGATATGAGATGGTACTTTGTCATCTATCTGTGGAGCTTCGAGGCGTGATTTTTTTTTTTTAAATCATTAAAGAGTACCCTTCCCCTCCAGATACAATGATACAAATGAGATGCGATATCGGTATTTGGGGCCCATTTGAACACACATAGAGGTTTTGGGTAGTGTGCTTGGGTGTTCTTACTTATTGAGGGCATATACATGTGGTATGATGACTACAGAGATACAGATGAGATATAGGCTTTTGGGGCCCATCTGATTATACACGAAAGCTTTGGGTCGTGTACACGGGCGATTTTATCTTTTTGGGACCAGATTAGGCATGCACAAATATGATGAGATATGATATGATACTTTCTCATATATCTGTGGAGCTTCAAGGTGTGATTTTTTTTTTAAATCATTAGAAAGTACCCTCCCCCTCCAGATACATTGATACAAATGAGATAAAATATAGACTTTTGGGGCCCGTCTGAGCACACATAGGGGTTTTGGGTAGTGTATTTGGGTGCTCTTACCTATTGGGGGCATATACATATGATATGATGACTACAGAGATACAGATGATACAGAGCCGATCTAAGCTTTTAGGGCCCGTCTGATTATACACGAAAGCTTTGGGCCGTGTACACGGGCAACTTTATCTTTTAGAGACTAGATTATGCATGCACAAATATGATGAGATATGAGATGATACTTTCTCATCTATCTGTGGAGCTTCAAGGCGTGATTGTTTTTTTTAAATCATTAGACAGTACTCTTCCCTTCCAGATACAATGATACAAATGAGATGAGATATAGGCTTTTGGGGCCTGTCTGAACACACATAGTGGTTTTGGGTAGTGTGTTTGGGTGCTCTTACCTAATGAGGGCATATACATGTGGTATGATGACTACAGAAATAAAGATGATACAGATGAGATATAGGCTTTTAGAGCCCGTTTGAGCATACACAAATACTTTGTGCCGTGTACACAGGCGACTTTATCTTTTGGGGACCAGATTATGCATGCACAAATATGATGAGATATGAGATGGTACTTTCTTATCTATCTGTGGAGTTTCGAGGCGTGATTGTTTTTTTTTAAATCAATAGACAGTACCCTTCCCCTCTAGATACAATGATACAAATGAGATGAGATATAGGCTTTTGGGGCCCATCTGAACACACATAGAGGTTTTGGGTAGTGTGTTTGGGTGCTCTTATCTATTGGCAGCATATACATGTGGTATGATGACTATAGAGATACAGATGATACATATGAGATATAGGCTTTTGGGGCCCGATGATTATACACGAACGCTTTGGGCTGTGTACACGGGCGAAATTATCTTTTAGGGACTAGATTATGCATGCACAAATATGATGAGATATGAGATGGTACTTTCTCATATATCTATAGAGCTTCGAGGCGTGCTTTTTTTTTAAATCATTAGAAAGTACTCTTCCCCTCCAGATACAATGATACAAATGAGATGAGATATAGGCTTTCGGGGCCCGTCTGAGCACACATAGAGGTTTTGGGTAGTGTGTTTGGGTGCTCTTACCTATTGTGGGCATATACATATAGTATGATGGCTACAAAGATACAGTTGATACAGATCAAATATATTCTTTTAGGGCCCGTCTGATTATACACAAAAGCTTTGGGCCGTGTACACGGGCGACTTTATCTTTTGGAAACCAGATTATGCATGCACAAATATGGTGAGATATGAGATGGTACTTTCTCATCTATCTGTGGAGCTTCAAGGCGTGATTTTTTTTTTTAAATCGATAAACAGTACCCTTCCCCTTCAGATACAATGATACAAATGAGATGAGATATATGCTTTTTGGGCTTGTCTGAACATGCATAGAGGTTTTGGGGAGTGTGTTTGGGTGCTCTTACCTATTAGGGGCATATACATGTGGTATGATGACTACAGAAATACAGATGATACAGATGAGATATAGGCTTTTGGGGACCATTTGAGTATACACGAAAGCTTTGTGCCGTGTACAGATGAATGCACAAATATGATGAAATATGAGATGGTACTTTCTCATCTGTCTGTGAAGCTTCAAGGCGTGATTGTTTTTTTTTAAACATTAGACAGTACCCTTCCTCTCCAGATACAATGATACTAATGAGATTAGATATAGGCTTTTGGGGCCTGTCTGAACATACATAGAGGTTTTGGGTAATGTGTTTGGGTGCTCTTACCTATTGGGGGCATATATATGTCGTATGATGACTATAGAAATACAGATGATACAGATGAGATATATGTTTTTTGAGCCCGTTTGAGTATACACGAAAGTTTTGTGCCGTGTACAAAAGCGACTTTATCTTTTGGGGACAAGATTATGCATGCACAGATATGATGAGATATGAGATGGTACTTTCTCATATATCTGTGGAGCTTCGAGGCGTGATTGTTTTTTTTTATATCAGTAGAAAGTACCCTTCTCTTATAGATACAATGATACAAATGAGATGAGATATAGGCTTTTCGGCGCATCTGAACACATATAGAGGTTTTGGGTAGTGTGTTTGGGTGCTCTTACCTATTAGGGGAATATACATGTGGTATGATGACTACAGAGATACAGATGATAAAGATGAGATACAGATGATACCTATTTGTGGTCCATTTGATTATACACGAAAGCTTTGGGCTGTGTACACGGGTGACTTTTTCTTTTGAGGACCAGATTATGCATACACAAATATGATGAGATATGAGACGATACTTTCTCATCTATCTGTAGAGCTTCGAGGCATGATTTTTTTTTAAATCATTAGAAAGTACCCTCCCCCTCCAGATACATCGATACAGATGAGATAAGATATAGTCTTTTGGGGGCCCGTCTGAGCACACTTAGAGGTTTTGGGTAGTGTGTTTGGGTGCTCTTACCTATTGGGGGCATATACGTATGGTATGATGGCTATAGAGATACATATGATATAGATGAGATATAGGCTTTTGGGGCCTGTCTGAGTATACATGAAAGCTTTAGGCTGTGTACACGGGCGACTTTATCTTTTGGAGACCAGATTATGCATGCAAAAATATGATGAGATGTGATATGGTACTTTCTCATCTATTTGTGGAGCTTCGAGGCGTGATTGTTCTTTTTTAAATCAATAGACAATACCCTTCCACTCTAGATACAATAATACAAATGAGATGAGATATAGGCTTTTGGGGCCCGTCTGAACACACATAGAGGTTGTGGGTAGTGTGTTTGGGTGTTCTTACCTATTGGGGGCATATACATATGGTATGATGAATACAGAGATACAGATGATACAGATGAGATTTAGGCTTTTAGGGCCCGTCTGAGTATACACGAAAGCTTTGGGCCGTGTACACGATCGACTTTATCTTTTTGGAACCAAATTATTCATGCACAAATATGATGATATATGAGATGGTACTTTCTCATATATCTGTGGAGCTTCAAGGCGTGATGGTACCTAAATAGTACGTCATTGCCCATATGTTTAAGTTCAGATATGATGAGATATGAGATGGTACTTCTCCATCTATTCGTGTAGCTCCAGGGCGTGACAACACCTAGATAATACGTCATTGTCCGTCCGTTGAGCTCTGAAGATGATGAGATATGAGATGGTACTTCCCCGTCTATCCATGTAGGTCTGGGGGCTGATTGTACTTAAATAGTACGTCATTATCCGTCCGTTGAGGTCCGGGTATGATGAGATTGATTCCTCTGCGTTCTTGTTTGGTGATAGACATTGGTATTCAGTGTTTGATATTATAAGTGTTGTTATTTTATTGGTTTTATATAGTATTATGTAATATTGTTATTTCAGTACATGATTTAAATTTAATAAGTTTATTTAAGTTTTTATGATGTTTCGATGAAATTGTTTAGAGAAAGATTAAATTATTTTCAAGTAATATTATTTTCGAAAACTAATATCCACTCACTAAACTCACTGAGTTTTATATTCACCATGTTTTATTACCCCCCACCACATGAAATTTGCAGGTACAACAGTCGAACCAGCAACAATAGTTAGTTTGGAATTATGGCCACGTGATGTTGTTAGGAGTAGTAGATATTTTATTGAGATGTTTTGAATTGTATAATTTCATACATTTTGATAATTGTGGATAACTTATGTATTTTCTCTTATATTGGATATTTCAGTGATTTGGTATTTTATTGAAGAGATTGATTGTTGGAAATGATTGTATTTGAAATTATATTGTGAGTGTTTATTTTATTAATTTGCAGGTTTGTGTATAATAAATTATAGGGAAGACTCTGCCGAATTTTCGACAGAATTCTTATAAATTAGATTATTTCAGATCGATTAAATAGAATTATACAGACTTATCTTGGAGGTTCAGGGCGGGTCGTGTCATTTTGATTCCAACCTATTTTAATTACTCCAATTTCTGCAGATGTTGAATCAAAAAATTAAACTCACCATTTTTACTGTTCATAATGCTTTTGGTCAGTAGAAAAATCTTAAACCTAAAACATATCAATAACGTAAGGACTCATGCTCATACACATGCTTGAATGGCCAATTAATTAAACAAAAAATTAATATATTAAAGCCACCAAGTTACTTCCAAAATGAGAACGTACTTCACTACTACATATTTCAAAATTTTAATGTATCTATCCTTTTTTAGGTACAAGAAATATAGTGGTACTACTACTATTACTACCACTAATAATAATAATTATTATAGTGGATACACTCTACAATAATTATAGTCTAAATTATTATTATTATTATTATTATTATTATTATTATATAAATGGGGCAAAAAAGAAATTTTGATTTTATTTAAAGTTAACAATGTCAATTCATTATCTATTCCCATTACCTATTTTCATTCTCACTTTCCCCATGGAAATGGGAATGGAATTTCCATTCCCAAATATGTTGATCCCATTCAAAATCTATTTATGTTTTTAGTAACTAAACACAATTAATCATTTTGATTCCCCATTTCGATTCCCAATGGTGAAGCTAGCAGTATCTTCTAGGATGGACTAGATTTTTTCTAATTAAACGCTTTTCTATTTTAGGGAGAATTTATTTATAAGAAATTAAAGATATACCTATTAAAGGACATAATATAAGTCTTACTCCTAAAACTATTTATTCTACACAAATGAAATTATTGTAGATGCATGCAAAAAAAAAAAAAAAAGAATAATAATGAAAATACAATGCAAATAGAAAAACACTATTGAACTTGTGTCATGCGATTCTTTAAAACAAGTTATCTATTATTGAATCTAAGTCAATACTATCAACAATTTCTCTTTCAATATAGAGAATTTATTAATAAAAAATTAAAGATATACCTATTAAAGGACATAATATAAGTCTTACTTGTAAAAATGTTTATTCTACGCAAATGAAATTATTGCAGATGCATGCAAAAAAAAAAGAATAATAATAATAATAATGAAATACAATGTAAATAAAAAAACAGTATTGAACTGTGTCATGCGATCTTTAAAAAAAAATCGTCTATTATTGAATCTAGGTCAATCCTATCAACAATTTCTCTTTCAATATAGACAATCATGAAATCTTAAAAAAATTAATTCTCCATTTTATTTCTAAAAGTATTTATGGAAGTATATACGCCTAACTTAACCCAAAAGCTAGTAAAGAGTTGAGGGTTGTCAAATTCTTATATACTTAACCCAATTTAATACTTGGTCGACGTGTGATTTTTTCCTAACACCTCCATCACATGCAGGTCGATCTTTTGATCGTTCCTTTGTTGTTTGGTAAGGTAATGTGGATTCATTCATGCATTCGTCTAGCTTTGATACCATATGGTAGCCTATGGGGCCTAACTCAACCTAAAAGTTAGTTCAAGAGTGGAGGATTATCGAAGTCTTATAAACATAACCCAAGTTCAATATTTAGTCCACGTGGGATATTTTTCTTAATAGTGTTAATATTAAATGAATCAATTTACCAATCAAGAAATAAATCTATGACTTTTTAGTCTCAACTAATCTGTGACTTAATTCAAAAATGGAAGAAATATTCTAAAACACTTAAAGAGGAGGTACACAATCTTAAAGCATTCTAATTGTCTTCCCAGTGCTTGTAGCTTAATCCAAGTGAAATCTTAAGAGTAAAATCTTTGAACAAGATTACAAATATCTTCAATTTTTAATGACTTAAATGCATCAACGTGACTTAAAGTTGAACTAAGAGCAAGGAGTATGATTAATTGTTAATGAATCTATTATTCAACTTTACCAACTGAAAATCTATTACACATTAAATAAATCAAATTAATAATAATACCCAAATGTAATATAATAATTATATTGACAAAAATGTCATGTGCCTTTCACATGGAAAGCTGTCATATTGTGCATATTTATCTGTTTTTTTCACAAAATAAAGCTACATTCTCATTAAAATTTTCCAAACACATTCTAAAAGCCTTTGAATAAGTTTTTTCATTGTAAAGACTAAGTGCATAACATTTAAAATATCTTGAGGTTTCACTTTTATGCTTGACAGATTAAATTATTCACCACCAAAATTTTATTTAACAAATGTAAAATAAATAAAAATTTAAAAGATGTCATTGTTTCAAACTCATATTTAACTTCTCCACACATGCCATTGTTAGATCCACACTTTACTAGCCTCTCAAGAGCTTCATGAACAACACCAAAAATATAAATTAACCTGATAAAAAGGAAATAAGAGCTTTGTCAAGTAGTTTCAAGTCTTTGCAAAGTTTGAATTTGATTGGGCCCTATACTTGTTTGGACTTCTCTTGAAGCTATCGAATCTATATTAGCCTTACAAATGGATTTTAACTCAGAAAGACATTTAGCAGAAGAAGCCAAAACCTTCGCAATAGATCCCAATGCTGGAACAAAAACGAGAAAGCCATACATCTAGCACATCATCAGATGTTATAACTAATGCAAGTTGTAGTTAATGAGTAAAACAATGTATATAATAAGCACATGGACAGTCTTTTAAAAACAATGCTCACCACCATATCCTTGCCCTCATATAGTTTTAAATAATAGATTGTATCGTACAAGCACATTACATTTTCTTTTTCATAGTTGATGATGTATTTTCCATGGAATTTACAACTTAAAAAAAAAAACCTACTATTTGAGGGAAAACTAAAATATTATAAGAAAGTGCCACATGTTGATAATGAATGCCATGGCTTTAAGTGATTACTGTAGGCACTTGGGATAACCAATCAACACTATAGAATTTGGTACCTAGGATATTTGACATATACTACAAACTCAGTTCTTCAGATATATGGCATACACCGGGTATACCTGGTGATTATGGGGCTACAAGAAGTACTACAAGATAAAGGTGAAGTGGTTAAAAAAAATCTTCAGAAAAGTTTGACATGAGAAATATCTTCATGACCTAAAAGATAATATTTGATTGTACAGAATCAAATATTAAAATATCTTGTCCAAAAAGAGGGGATAGCCAATGGTCACCTCTACCAAAAGGTAAAAGACAACATACCAAGGACAATAATATGCAGTAGCCAGGTCAGCCAACCTTTGCTAAGCTATCTAGGACCACCCTGCATCATACACCATGTGTCCAAAAGGATAAATTATGCTATAAATGCCCTTATTGCTCTCCAAGCATACTCCTAATAGTCAAAAATCATAAAAGGTAAAAAGACAGAAAAAAGACCTAGAAAAGACAGCCAATAACCATTAGAATGAGCCACATGGTAGCCAAGGTACTCCCTATATAAAAACACCCAGGTTTTATTTTCATCATTTTAGACAAAAACACACATAGTTTATAGAAAGGCCGAGGTCTTCATTAAACCTTCAGCCATTTTTAGAGAGCTTGCAAGCTTTCACCACGATAAAAAAAGTTCAATAGTTGACTTAAGCATCCAAATGTGGTTGCCGACCCACTCCAGCTTTGTCTCTAACCTCTTTTTGTTATTTTGCAGGTCTAAAGGTGTCCTTTCAAGCTCGTACACCTCCAGTATGACCTATACCATCATTGTTATCCTCCCACACTCGTTTACCTCCTTTAAATCCTAAAACAACATACATACAATGGTTAAGTGAGGTACTATAGTTTTCCAAATAAAAAATAAATTTATTATTTTAGATAGGTTTTCTTCTTTTCCATTGCACCCAAAACATTCCTAAAACACCTAAACTCAACATATCTTAAAATGATAACCATTTGTTCTTTATTAAATTCATCAGGAGCTTTATTTATAAGAGTACAAAACAAGCATCTCAAACTTCCTCACTTATCTTGTTTCGCCCTTTGTTTTCAAGAATATTTAGAAGCTCCTCTTGATTATCAGATGTTGTACACTTAGCATATAATGGAGAATTTTGTGAGAGCTTATTTATTATATTCTATCAAAAGCTTTATCATCTCTACAAAATTTCTTTGATTTTCCAAATTAGCTAATTCATCATGGCCTCTAAAAGTATAAGATTTCTTTGCTAACCATTTGACAACAATAATTAAGGTCTTCAATCGTGGCTTATTCTTTAAAACTTCTATGAAGTTGAGCATTCATTGATCTATCTATGTGTTGGTCTATCTATGTGTTGAATAAGATTCTTTAGTCAACCTTAACTTTGAATAGCATCATTATAATATGAAGATAAACCCTCTTCAAGCTTGAAAAAGGTACATATTCTTTTTTTTAGATTTGAGTTTCTTCAAACTCAAAGCCCTTTAATCATAAAGTGTGGATATTTCGATAGAACTTTATTAGAATCAAGGCTTGGAGAACAAAAAGCTTTATCGTTTACCTCAGAGCACTCAAGCCATGGAAATTTTCTAAACCAAATGCTAAGAATTTAATCTTCATAAGCTGGATCAAATCTACTCGTAAGACTAATTTTATACTTAAAATACATAATTATAAATCCAAGAAACTCACAAACTCAACGCTTGATCAAGATAAAAAAGAAAGAAACCAAAACACATAAAAGATTTAAGTGGTTCAACACTTGTTTTAAGTGCCTACATCCACTGAGAAAACCAACCACAAACGTTCACTACATTGAATTCAAAAGGTTACAAAGACTACTCAGAGATTACAAATAATGCAAGAACAAACTCTCTATCTTCTTAGTTCACTCTAACCTTTTCATTGAATGATACAAAGAACATACCAGAAGCAGTTTATACTCTGTTTCTTGGTTTTTTGCACATTAACTAGATTTCTTGCCAAAATCAACTAACATAACAGCTTTATCGAATGCCTAACACTTGCCAACTTAATACTGATCAAAACGGCACAAAATTTAGTCATCTAGATCAGCTTATTTTGGTTTATGTCATGTGATAAACACATGACTTACTTAAGACCTTCAAACGATTCAAACGACATATTCAACAATGTTGGTTTTTCTCTGTACCTCCTATAATGACACGTCACACAAGCAGGAACCCTCAAAATGACATGTCAATCATTTAAGATTGAGTTCATATTACATCAATCTCCACCTTGAATTCAATACTCAAGTCATTTTTTGAAGTTGTCTTCCTCTTCGTTTGTACTTTCTCATAACCTGCAAATATACTCTAGTCACTTCTTAAAGTTGTCTTCTTCATCAAATTCCTACTAAGTTCATGCAGAAATTAAACTTGGCAAATGGTACAACCTCAATTAGCATGTTAGTTGGATTATCTTCTATGTGTATCTTTGATAGTTTTACAGCCCTTCTTGAGACTTCAAGTCTTACAAAATGCAGCTTCACATTAATATGTTTGGTCTTTTCATGATGTGTTTTATTCTTACTAAGATGTATTGTGCTTTGGCTATTATAATACCCTGCTACTGACCTCTATTTTTATCCTAAATCATTAACCATTCCTTTTAACCAAATGACTTCCTTGAAATCCGTTGTAGCAGCTGTGTATTCAGTTTTAATTGTGGATAAAGCAACAACACTCTGAAATGTTGCTTTCTAGTTAATAGTATAGTCCTCTAAAGTGAAAAGATGCCCTATTAGAGACTTTCTTTTATCAAGATCCCCAACAAAAACAAAATCTACTTAGCCAACCAATGTATTATTTTTTTTGTTTGACCCACTATAAACAAACCACACTCCAAAGTGCCCTCAGATATCTCATTATCCACTGAATGCTCTCCAATGATCAATATTAGGATTTTTCATGAATTTACTTACCATAATCACAGCATGTAAGATGTTTGGTTTGTAAGTACCATAGCATACATAAGACCAACAACATTTGAATAAGAGAGTTGTGTCATTTTTTATTATACTGCATCATTTTTAAGACACTGTGCAACAAACAACAATCACTGTAAAATAATTTGCCAATGGTGTCTAAACTAGTTTGGAGTCATACATGTCAAACTTAATTAAAAGCCTTTTGATATAGTTCCTTTGAGTTAGGAACATAAACTTCCTCATTTTGTATCTGATTATTTCTATCCCTAGGATCTTCTTTATACCTCTAAGGTCCTTCAATTCAAACTAACTGCTTAAATGACCCTTCGAATATTCAATCTTTTCTCTATCATGACATGCGACACGATTCAAAAGTATTATTACTCTCAAGTATAAGAGTAGGGAATTTAAAATCTCGTAGTTAATTTGTTAAACAAAGTGAATTAAATGTGAAAAAAGAAATTAAAAATAATCAATTTAAAATATGTTAAGATTATGGGATCCACTATTGGATTTCAAATTATGATTATAACAACTTTCTCATATTTTTGTTTTGCATTAATTTTATTAGTTAATTATTATCCCATTGAATTCTTAACTAACCATTAGTGTAATAAATATGTAACAAGTACCTAATGTGCCATAACTATATTGAAGTGTCAACATTATGTCAAAATACTTACAAATCTGAAGAAATCTAGATATATAAATTCACATAACATAAAAGAAACTGATAAAGAAGAAAAATACAACAAATAAAATAAACTTTAAAACTCACTTGAGAGAGTAATTAATTAATAATTTGAATCCTTGAGCTTCACTTTTCACCTCAGCTCAGAAAATTTAGCCACTTATATTGAAAAGCAAAACACTCATTTTATTTTAAAAAAACTTCTAAAATATATTACAAAAGAATGACTACACAAAAGAAATTTCTCTCAATCCTTAGTCTCAGCTTCCTCTTTCTCGTTCTTAGCTCTCACTTTAGCCCTCGTTCTGTCGTTACTACTTGCATTTCCTTGCCTTTTATAGGCGATGAATGCATCTTTTTCTTTTATTCTATTAATATTTGTTTTTATTAATTATATCTCCTCAGTAATGCATTCAAATGGCTCCAATAATTCTTCATTGTTCTCATTTTTAGTTCTAATTCCCTCTTTATTCCTGAAATACTTACAATATAAAAAAATTAACATACTGCAAATTAAATTTAACTTGAAAATTTATTTGGGGAGCATTAAAATAATTTAGGAACAATAAGTACATTATCAACATTGTAAGTGAAAAACTGATAATTTTATACTTATTAAACATACACTTTTTAGTGTTAATCACACTCCCTAACCAGCTTATTGGTAGGCCTTAGCAATTTAAGCGATAACAATTTAGTAAAATTTCAAACTCAAATTGAATTTTTTTTTTGAAATTGCGTTTTTTCTTTAATCAAATTAATGAAAACAACGAAATAAAAGTATAAGAATTATCTTTAGTCTAAAGAAAATCACACTTATACAAATTAGTTAAGTAAAATCATGTAAAATGATTAATTATCAAAGCTACATTAATCAAGCCACTTTTAAGAGTGATATGTCAAACTCCAAAATCTCATGGCTAAGAGTGACTCTCTAAAAAAAAAAAAGCCCCAAAAAAATAGTCACTTTAAGAATAATAAAACAACATTACATGCCCTTACCAAGATAAAAGAATAATGCACACAACTTAAAATAAACTCAAGTTAAGGGAATTATTAACCAAACTAATTTATTTATATTTTTATACATCACCATATCTTTTAGTCCACAGTACTAGTTTCTACTTCAAACTATAGTTCCCTAAAATCAAGAATTTTCACTAAGACGTAACATAGGCTAGGGACATGACGAACAAAGAAAGGATAATCGGAAAAATAAAATATATGTTTGACAAATAGAAGACTTTGAAGATTGCAAGGTGCTTTTCACTTGGATTTTTTTCTTTTATTCTCTTGTTTCTTTTTTTTCATATTATTTACTATTATATTTATTTATATTTATTTTTCATAGCACTATTTTCAAGAATGCATAATCATCTCTATTTTCAAACACAATTGAGTGGTGAAAGACGTAAAGCATAAGGTGATACTCCACATTGAAGTAGGATAAGATGATAGGTTACCAAGGAAATTTTTTTTTTTTTTTAATAAAGGCTTAAAGGGGTTCACTTTGGATACTTTATAATAGAGATGGCTGGAAAGGCTCAAACAAAACAAAGATGACCTTCCTGTTATCTTTTAGGACTCTAAATAATCTTTCATATTCATTAGTTCAATGGACTTTCAAATACAGCTATATTATTTTTTTTTCATTTTTTTGAAGAAAAATATAGAGATTTTGGAAAATAAACTATGAAGCTGTACATGCAAACATGGTTAGTCTCCAAGGATAGTAGGCTCAAAAACTCACTTAAACTTATTAACCCATGTTTATTCCTTTAAATGGCTTAATCAGTTTCACTCATCAAATTTCTCAATTTACATTTCAAAGTGCAAAGTGAAAAATATGGCGTAACATAACTCAAGGCCAAAGATAATAAAAATACTAATATTTAGACGTTATCATATTATCCAATGCTAAAAGATCACAATTGTTTTTTTAAGTTTAAAGAAAACATCACAAAAACAAAACTCTTCAATAATTTTTTTAAAATTAAAGAAGACATAATAAAAAGAAAAAGTTAGAATTGATTGCAGAAACTTAAAAGGAGATGATTAAGAGAAAAAGAAGACAAAAATTATAAAGTAAATTTCTTTTTGTCTTTTTTAAGAAACAAAACTCTAAAACTAAGAAGATGTGTTTCTAGTATCACTACACTCCATATTCAATAATCTTCGACTAAAATTTTTATCCAAAGTTAGTTTTTATGACAAAAATTAGTAAAAACATCACCATGACTGAGACATTCCACAATTGTCAATGATTCTTTCCCCCTAACTTGAAGGAGACATTGTCCTTAATATCTTAGAAGAAAGGAATAGAGTTTAAAAGACATTACCTAGTCACTGTACAAAAATATTTACAAGTAGAGAGTTAAATTTAATTTACACTTTTTACGATGGTTTTTGCCATGATCATCAGTTGACCAAGATCTATGACTGCCTGAAAAAACTTCTTATACTTTCCATAGCAAAATCTAGAAAGCACATAAATATTCTTAAGTTGTCTATTCGAAGTTACTGCCATTGGAACAATTCTCAAAAAAATAATTTGTGAGTGCTTGAAAAGGAGAACCTATTTAATGATCTTGGTGATAGATATAATGATGCACGATTGTAAATAGGGCGGTATGTTTGTCAAATGACGTGTAAAGCTGGTGGCTCAATAATTCAAAAGTAAATAGTGAAAAGAAAAAGTAAATAGTGACTAGATATAAAATCACATAAAAAATAATAATGTAAAAGATAAAATAAAATAAAATGATATTTACTAGTAGTTGTGATTTTGGCTTATATCTTTCTCTGGTTTTACGTCTAGTAATGGGTTGAACACTCTCTATGGGTCATGGATAGGCTTCCTATCCAGTTTTCTTATAAACTAGCAAACATGATCTTTTAGAGTTAGATTCTTAAGACTAAACTGTGCACTTTCTTTTTGGAATAGCTTCCATAAATTATAAATCTCACATTACACATATCCGCTTGAATGCATCTCAAGACATCATAAAATATCATCTAATAATTTTTTACTTATGCCATCCTTAACAAATTTAATTTTATCTTCATGATTTACAAAAATTATTTTGAAAGTTTTACAATATTGTTTATTGCAAGCAGGTCTTATACATTTAGGAAATTGAGAGCCAAGCCACTTAGCTCTTCTTCTTTTAGCAAATGTGATTTTACCAAAACCAAATATATAAGAAACAAATGGATTAAAAAATTGACCTGCCAATCAGACCTTTACTTTAATTAACCAATGAATGTCAGCAGGAATCCTATTAATCATTAGCAAACACAAATGTTCACAACGAGCTTTGAAAAATTTTTTGAAAGAATTTTGAGGGAGAGAAGGAAAATGTCTATGCAATTTATATTGTATTTCTTCCATGCCTGATTTTGGGGTTTCAGTTATTGTGGGAAACTGAAAATATCAACTTAAAAAGTCATGAAGTACCATTATCTGCTATTTATTCAGAAATATAAAACATATCAAAGAAATAAATCAAATCTGCAAAATCAAGTCAAAAGTGAAGGAGAACAAAACAATAAGATAAAAAAAAATACATAATAACTATAATCAAACAAGCAAATGACCTTCATTCTTTTATTGAATTTACCTCAAGTTCGAATTAGAGTTCATAAATTCCACCTTTTATTTCTCTAAGTTGTCTTTCTAGCTTTTTAATATGAGATACTAACTCTAATGGTTGTAAGTCCCAATTAGGATGTGATTTACAAACTTAGCGCAAAACTTCTTAAGTGAAATTTGACATGAAAAATTTCTCTAAAATGTTTGAAAAAGATCCTTTTCTTAGAGGTACATATGAGAAACATTAAAAATGGTGAAATGAACACAATTGTCAAACAAACGCACTTAAACAAGAAAAATTAATGTAACAACTTCATTAAAGAAAAAAAATTAAATAATTCAAATAGTAAAGTAACAGTAAAGAAAAATGACAAAAATTTAGAAGCAAATAATTTAATCAAAATTTGTAGGTCACTCAAATTAATTTCGGTGTCTG
Organism: Luvunga scandens; assembly: GCA_030449905.1. Classification (NCBI taxonomy): domain Eukaryota; kingdom Viridiplantae; phylum Streptophyta; class Magnoliopsida; order Sapindales; family Rutaceae; genus Luvunga; species Luvunga scandens. The sequence goes on along the minus strand of JASUUG010000361.1, from coordinate 1,323,487 downwards.
CTTCACATGGTTTGTACTCTAGATATAGTTTCAATCTTTAATTATTAACTTTAAATGTGACACCATCTTTTGGATTCTTAATTTCTACAGCCCCATATGAATTTACATTTTTTGCAATAAATGAGCCACTTCACTTTGACTTTAACTTTCTTGGAAACAAATGAAGACGAGAGTTATAAAGTAGTACTTTTTGACCAATCTCAATTGTCTTTTGGAAAATTCTTTTATCATGAAAAGTTTTGATTCTTGCCTTAATAATTCTTGAATTCTCATATGCATCATTTCTTAATTCCTCAAGTTCATTCAATTGCAATTTACACACACTACTAGCATCATCAAGATTTGAAGTAACAGCTTTAATAGCCCAAAATGATTTATGTTCAAGTTTGGCCGGTAAGTGGCAAGGTTTACAAAAATAAGCCGATAGGGTGACAATCCTAAAGATGTTTTAAATGTAGTACGATATGCCCAAAGTGCATCAGTTAGTCCAAAGGACCAATCTTTATGGTTTGGTTTAACTATCTTTTTCAAAATTTGTTTTATCTCTTTATTGACTAATTTAACTTGACCACTGGTTTGAGGATGATACGGGGTAGCAACTTTATAGGTAATTCCATATTTTTTTTATTAAAGACGCAAATGGCTTGTTAAAAAAATACTTACCTCCATCACTGATAATGGCTCGAGGGATTCCAAATCTGCTCAAAAGATTTTCTTCTAAAGAATGGATCACAGTGTGATCGTTGTGACAATAAGGTTTCACTTCAAACTATTTTGAAACATAATCAATGACAACTAAAATATATACAAATTCAAATGATGATGGAAAAGGGCCCATAAAATCAATTCCCCAACAATCAAATATTTCAATGAAAAGTATAGGGTTTAAAGGCATTATATTTTACTTTGAAATAGACCAAATCATTTGACAATTCTTACACACTTTGCAAGATACATGTGAATTTTTAAATAATGTAGGGCAATAGAATCCACAATGTGATATTTTTACAGTTGTCTTTTTCAAAGAAAAGTGGCCAGTACATACTTCAAAATGACAGAATTGAATGACCATACTTACCTCGTCCTCTGGTATGCATCTCTAAAAATTTTAATTCGAACATTACTTGAACAAGTATGGATCATCCTAGTAAAAGCATTTTACCTTTATTAAGAGTTTTTTATCTTGGGAGCTCCAGTGACACGACATTTCACTTGTAAAATAATTAACAATATTAACATATCAAGGCATTTTGCTTATAGAAAAGAAAAATTCAATAGGAAAATAATCATTTATGGTTATTATATCAATTGAAGACTCATTTGTAAGTCTTGAAAGATAATCTTGGCTTGGCATCCTCTTTAGACTTTAATATCTCTCAGCAGCATGATCCGAATAAACAACAGTAGATGAACCAATTAAGTATGAATGAAATTTATCTAACGCAATATTACGGCAAGTAGTTCTTTTTCACTTGTGGTGTAATTTATTTAAGCATTATTCAAAGTTCTACTTACGTAATAAATGACAAAGGGCTTACTTTCCTTAGTTTGTCATAGAACAACACCAACAGCATAATCACTAGCATCACATATTAGTTCAAAAGGTAAAAACCAATCAGGTGGTTGCATTATTAGGGTTGATGTTAAAAAGCTAATTATCTTATTAAAAGCTTGTTGACAATCACCCGTCTATTCAAATGGTGTGTCTTTTATTAAGAGGTTACAAAGTGGTCTAGAAATGGCACTAAAGTCTTTTATAAACATCTTTTAAAAACCTAAATGCCCTAAAAAGGAACGGACTTCTCTAATTGTCTTTGGTAAGGATAATTTTGAAATGACTTCAACTTTGGTTTTGTTAACTTCAATTTCTTTTGAAGATACAATATGGCCTAGACAATTCTAAAAGTAGCCATGAAATGACATTTTTCTCATTTTTCCAAAACGCTTTCTAAATTATCAAGACATTTATTAAAAGAATTACCAAATACTGTTAAATCATCCATAAACACCTCTAGAGAAGTTTCAACCATGTTACTAAAATGCTAAGCATACATCTTTAAAATGTTGCAGGAGTATTACAAAGTCCAAAAGGCATTCTCCTAAATGCAAATGTTATAAATGGACATGTGAATGTGGTTTGTTTTTTTATTGGTATTTTAAAGCTATAGGTGATAACTCTATGAAGTGAGAGTTATCATAGCATTTTTAGACTTAAATCAAGATTAATTAGAGAGTAAATGACATGTTTTTATTGTATTTTAGTTATATTTTTCATATAGAACTATTTTAGTTAGTTTTAATAAATTATGTTGTTTTAGAATAAATTGTGTGCTTAGATCATATGCTTAATTGTAGGCAACTGAAAGTGTAAATTTTAAGGAAGGAATGTTGCACAATATGCTTGTAAAAATAAGGAAAGAACTTGGCCATAAAAGAGTGGAAATGAGCAAGCTTGCGGAGAGAGTCGTCAGCCGCAAGAAATAACCAAGAAAAAAAAAAGAAAACAGAGAAGAAAAAGAAAATTTCAAGGCTGAACTGAAGGTTGTAGGTGAAAGGAAGAAGAAATCAAGAATATAGAAGGGCCACTCACTTTTATCTCTATTCTATTTTTTTTCTTTGATTTTTGATCGTGTATATGATGGTTAAAACTGTTTTTGTTTCTATTTTGTCACAAATCATGAACTAAATTTATTTGTAGTTGAGTGATAAACAAGCTTGATGGTTAATTGACTGATTTTATGTGTTGCTGCATAATTGTTATAGCACTTTGTTTTGATAACGCTTAATTTAATTCACTATTTCGGCTGACCACCCATTTAGTGATACTAGCTAACTAGCTAAGAGAGAGCCTAAAAAATGCATGTTTTAGTGGAACATATCAAAACAATACTTGGTTTTAGATTAGTTTTTCCATGTTAGGTTAAACTCAATTTGATTAGGGATATGCTTAATCTAAAACTAGTAATAAACTAGACACAAGGATTCACTTTGTAAGGTATTAGGAACATTGAACATATAATGCTATATCTTGTGTTGGCATAACAACTGGTCATTGTTAGGTTGCATGTCCAACAGGCAACAGCTAAGGATGTGTTAGAATTCTACCAAGTGCTAGAGTAATTATTGTAGCAACGGCACTGTAACAAAAAAACACTTAACGCCGTTAAGTGAGTTGATTCACTCAACTACATTATTCCTAATGGTTATATTTTTGTATGAGACATGTCAATTTAATTTATTATATTTTATTTTCTTTTATTTAGATTAATTAGTTTAATTTAGTTAACAACAGAATTTAATTCAATTAGTTCGAATTTGAACCATATTAATTACTGGAGCAACTCTGATAGCATCAATCCCTGTGAAGACGATCTCAAATATTCATAATTATATTACTTGTTGTGTATACTTGCACACTAACACTCATATTATAAAAGGCATAAGACCACAACAATAAGAATTTTATAATAACCCAAGTAGCTATCAAGAAAGCAGCAATAAAGATGTCTTGCTACCTTATTGAGAATTTGGTCTGAAAATAGAAGGGAAAAATAGTCTTTTCTAATGGCATCATTTAATTTTCTATAATTAATATACATACACCAATTAAATAGAATTCATGTTAGGATTAGTTCACCTTTTTTATTTTTTACAACAATTATTTTATATTTCATTGGTACTACTCGTATTGGACTTACGCATTTACTATAAGAGATATGATACATAATTCCTACGTCTAATAGTTTAAGGACCTCATTTTTTACCACTTCTTTCATATGAGGGCTTAGTCTTCTTTGTGGTTCATAGGTTGTTTTGGCATTTTCCTCTAAGCGTATTTGGTGTGTATAGATTATAGGATTAATGCCCTTTATATCTTTTAAGATCCAACCCAATGCAGTTTTATGTATTGATCACTTGTGAGTTAGGAAGAAATTACCACTGGATATGTTTGTTGCTCACCTAGATAGGCATACTCTGATTCTTTCGGTAAGGGCTTTAATTCGAGCTCTGGTGCTTCCTCTTTGTTTGGCGCTTCATATTGTGTCGTATTTTCAAAGTTCAATTGGTCATCTTTAGTTATGGGTACCTGTATAGAATCAAATATAGAGCATATGTTAACAATTTCACATTCTAATTCATAACTTGATTTAAAAGAACCAGCAAAACAAATTTACACAAGGTTCATAAAATTCTCATCTTGAATGTGTTCCTTAATGATTGTCTCAACAAGGTCAATCTCCTCAATCTCATTATCTTCATCTTCTTTGTCGCGAGGTTGTTTACACATATTAAACACATTGAGTTCCAACATCAGATTGTCAAAAGATAATTTCATTACTCTATTCTTTTAATTAATCAAAGCATTACTAATTATTAAAAATGGTCACCTTGATAGAATAAGAATTTGCTTGCATTCATCAGCAATTGGTTTTGTTTCCAAAATAATAAAATCCACAGGATACATGAATTTATCAACTTAGATTATTCATATTTAATTATTCCTTTTGGTACCTTAATCGACCTATCGGCAAGTAAAAAGGTTGTAGAGTTGGTTTTAACTCACCAAGATTGAGTTACTGGTACACTAAGTATGGAAGCAAATTGACACAAGCACCGAGATCAAGTAAAGCATGTTCAATTTTATGGTTTCCAATAATACAAGAAATAGTTAGACAATCAGGATCCTTGTATTTCACTTGTATTTCAAAGCATTATCAGTTGAGAGAATGAAACTTACTTGTTCTATTAAAGAAGCTTTCTTTTGCACCTTATATTTCTTTTTCACAATGCATAGATCTTTTAGAAATTTACCATAAGAAAGTATCTGTTTAATGATGTCCAATAGAGGAATGTTAAACTTCACTTGTTTAAAGGCTTTATAAATCTTTGGATTGTGGTTTGACTTCTTTGGCTTGATTAGTGCTTGAGGAAATAGAGTTACAAGAGGAGAGTTGGCTATTTCTACATAGGTTAAAGGTTCAATAGACTTTTCCTTATTCTCTGAAATTAAAACCTTGCTAATTTCACGAGGGTCTAAAATGTATTTTTCAACAACTTTACCACCAAGAAGGGTTATAACTGATTTGACTTGGCTTATATTTTGATTTCTTGTATTACCCATTTGAGAATGTTGTTAACTCTTGGGATTGTTAGTTTGAAGATAATTTCTATTAAATTGGTCAATGTTTGCATTGTTTGATTATTAATTGACTTTTCTTTTCAATGAATGAATGTAAAGTATCTTCCAGAATTTTTCTTAGAGGTGGGACATATGGTGGGTAGCTTTGAGAGTTTTGGAAATTCTGATGTGGAAGAGCTGGTTATAAAGGTGGTGCATGATTGTCACTTCTCCAACTGAAATTTAAGTGGTTTCTCCAACCAGAGTTATAAGTTTTAGAATAAGGATTAGGATTTGGCTTTTTGAATTTGTTAATGACATTTACTAGTTCATGCAAATTTTCTCTCAGAGCTGGCAAGGTCAGATAGTTCTAAGTAGAATGATCAGTAAAATCTTAAATATAACATGCAATTTCTTGAGCAAACTTTATATGATCATTCTTGTTGGACTCTAAAGCTTCAACTTTCCTAGCTAAAAATGCAAATTTGGCTTGAAGGTCGTGGTTTCTCTTAAGCTTTTTGTTGTAGATTGTGTTCAATCTCTTAAAATATGGGGGTCAGTGCGTAAGTATACACAACAAGTAATAAAGTGATAATTATTCGAGTATCGTCTCCATAGGGATTGATGCTATCTAAATTGCTACAACAATTAATATGATGCAACTCAATCTAATTAAATTAAAATATTTTATCGATTAAACTAAAATATGTAATCTAAATGACAGAAAATAAATACAATAAAATAAATTGACACGTCTCTCACAAGGATATGACCAGTAAGAATAATATGGTTAAGGGAATCAACTCACTTAATGGCATTAACTGTTTTCTGTTATAGTATTATTGCTACAGTAATTACTACAGCACTTAGCAGAACTCTAATGCATCCTCAGCTGTCGTTTGTTAGAATTCTTATATATATATGTAATCTAATAATGACCAGTTGTTATGCCAATATAAGATATAGCATTATGTGTTCAAGATTCCTAATACCCTACAAGTGAATCTCTATGTCTAGTTTATCACTAATTTTAAATTAGGTATGACCCTATTCAAATTAAGTTAACCCAACCTGGGAAACCTAATCTAAAACCAAGAATTGTTTTGATATGTTCTACTAAAATAGGCCCTTTTGTAACTTTCTTTTAGCTAATATCACTAAATGGGTCGTCAGTCGAAATAGTAAATTAAAATAATTGTTATCAAAATAAAATTCTATAGCAATCATGTAGCAACATATAAAATTCAGTCAATAAACCATCAATCTTGTTTACTACTCAACCACAAATAAAGTTAATTCATGATTTGTGACAAAACAGAAACTAAAAACGTTTCAACTATCGAATACATCATCAAGAATCAAAGAAAACAAATAGAATAGAGATAGAAGCGTAAGGCCCTTTCAGATTCTTGATTTCTTCTTCCTCACGCTCACACCTGCAATCTCTCTTATTCAACCTTGGAATGTCTCTGTTCTTTGCTTTTTTCTTTTTCTTTTCTTGTTATTTCTTATGGTTGACAGCCCTCTCCCCCCTTTCTTGTGTGCATGATTCTTTTTATACTTGAAAATTAGGGTAAACAAAAGTCTAGGATGCGTATTTTTTAAAATTTAGAAACTGCAGATCATATTTTTTTCTGAGATTCGTCTGAAATTTTCTCTTTTGTTGCTCTAGGATTGCTACAACAATCGTTGCTGCTACACTGGCTACAATATCTGCATTGTTTCGTACTCATTTCCACTTTTCTACAACCAATTTCTTTCCTCACTTTTGCAAACTCATGCACAGCATTCCTTCCTAAAAAATTGTACTTCCAATTGCTTATAAATAAGCACATGTTCTAAGCATACAATTTATTCTAAAATAAGCTAATTTATTGAGAATAAACTAAAAATAGATAAGCATTACAAAATTTAACTAAAATGTAATTAAAATATGTCATTTACTCTCTAAGTATTCTTAATTTAAGTCCAAAAGTGCTATAGATAACTCTCATTTTATAGAGTTATCACTTTTACATGCCTTTAATGATATCCCAGTGTTGTGCATTCTCTGCTATATAGTGAAGGTAATCTTATACAACTTCAAGAATTTTATCTCTAAACTCACCATTACACATCATTTTGACCATTTATCTACTTTGAGATGTTAATTCCTTATAGAAAAAAGACACTAACCTCTATGTTTCAAAATCGTCATGTTGACAAATATTAAGTAGCTCTTTGTACTTATCCCAACATTAGTAAAAGGATTTCTCCATATTTTCAAGTGAAGGTGGTAATTTATCTTTGGAAAAATTTGTTATGTGGGGTGGAAAGAGAAATTTTTTCAATAATTGTACTTGCATTTCATCCTAAGTTCTAATAGATCCTGACAGAAAAGTAAAAATTTAAGTCTAATTATGTTCATACTACGATTTTGACCAATACAAGTGTTATAAACTTCCTCAAACCCTCTCAACTGCAAATATGAATTTTTAGACTAAAAACCATAAAAGGTAGGTGTTGGTGCTTAATTCTATTACTATGGTTGTCAATGTGCAAGTGAACACAATAGTAATATACAGATGAATATTCAAATCGTCTCCACAGGAATTGATATTTTTTTTTAATTGAAACAAGGCATTTTATAAAACTAATGAACTAAACAAACTAAAATGGCAAACACAAGGATGAAACCAATGGGAATAAAGTAGTTCAGTGGATAAACTCTCTTCATGGCATTGACTATTTTCCAATTATAGTACCGTTGCTACAGCATCTACCACAGCATTGGGCAGAATCCCTCATACATTCTCAACTGATGCTTGTTGGATATTTTATATCTATATGCAATCTAACAATGACCAGTTCTTATGCCAACAATTGATATAGCGTTATATGCTCTAGGTTTCACTTACCCTACAAGGTAAATCCTTATGTCTAGTTTTTTATTAATTTTAGATCAAGCATGGCCCTATCTAGATTGAGATTTACTTAACTTGGAAAACCTAATCTGAAATCGAGTATTGCCTTACTTTGTTCCACTAAGTCAGTCTTTTTTTAATTTCTTCATTAACTTTAGATCAAGCGTTGCCCTATTTAGATTTAGATTTACTCAATTTGGGAAACCTAATCTAAAATCAAGTATTATCTTAATTTGTTTCACTAAGTCAGTCTTTTTTTAGTCACCTTCTTAGCTAGTATCCACTTAATGGGTGGTCAACCGAAATAGAAAATTAAAACAAATTCAATTAAGACAAAATGCTATAGTAAATACAAAGTAACATACATATGTCAGTCAAACATCCATTAAAATTTTTTATCACTTAACTATATTCAAATTCAGTTTATGATTTATGATAGAATAGTAAATAAAATAGCTTCAGCGATCAAATATATTCTCATGAATAAATAGAAAATAAGAAAGGGATAGAAAGATTAGAAGACCACATGATCTTTCAATATCTTCATCTTGCTTACTGTAAATCCTCTGTTGCAACCCTCGAATCCTCTTTGTTTTTTATTTTTCTCTTGTTTTTTTTGTGATTTTTCCTTGAGTGACGGATCCTCTTTTCTTTATTTGTGTGCTTTTATAATATGGAACTAAGGCAACCGAAAATGTTTGGCTTTTGTCTTTCATTTTTTGAAACTCCAGATCGCAATCTTTTAATTATTTTGCACGAAATCGTCTCTGTCAATGCTCCAGAATTGTTGCAACAATGGCTATAATATCTGTACTATTCCATATTTGTTTCAATTCTTCTGTAACCAAGTTCTTTCATTATTTTTGCCAGTCTATTATAGCAGCATTCTTTCCCTAAAACTTGAACTTTCGATCACCTACAATTATGTACACAATTTAAGCACAAAGTACTCTCAAAACGACTCAAAATTATAGAGAATTAAACTAGAATGAATGTTCATGCAAAATGTAACTAATGTGTAATAAAAATAAATCATTTACGCTCTAAGTAATCTTGATTTAAGCCTAAAAGTGCTATGGTAACTAATATTTCATAGAGTTATCACAACCCCAAACTTAAACCATTACTTGTCCTCAAGTACTGACATAATGCAAACACCTCAACCATGCAATCATGCAGTAAATAATTTAACTCTGTCTTCAACATTGAAAGGATTCGACAACCTTCAAATCACACTCTTAAACACACCATACTAACACAATAGTTGAAATTCTAGACTTAAATCTTGTTCTATCCAAAGTGTATGTGTGCACTTTCGATCAAGTCTCAGATATGCTGCAGCATCACTCAAACATCAAATGCATGATATAAAAATACTGCAAACATTTCTATCTTATACGGGAGACAAAGATCTTAAAATAGATTTCAACTGGGCTAAAGCAATCATCCTTAGTTTTTTTTTTAGTCACCATTCAATATAACATTGAGCTTTCATGTGAATAACTATTACTCGTAATGATGACACCTAGTTACTCACTCAAAGTACTTATTAGAGTTGCTGCAGCAATCACACCCAGGATGCCATATCTAAGTCTTATCTTTGGACACTTTTAACTTAAAACTGAACATGGGGTTTATGAACAACAAGGCTACATTGTATCTTAGATAGTGGACTCTTTTATTCTTCAATCCTCATCATTATTTTTCCATTTTTTTCCAGATGATACAGTATTGCTCATAACTTTTGCGGCCTTTCTACACAAGTCAACATATAGAGTACATACTCATCCCCAGTTACTCAGTAACTAAGCCATTGGAACACAACTTTATTAAATGCCTAGTACAGTTTATAACAATTATGAAAAATTTTCAAGCCTCGCTAAACTTGAATTAATTTCTATCCACAAAATGTTACTATTCTCCTCATTATTCCACTTAATTTTGCTACAGCAAGCTCATGAAACTCAATCAAAACCTAAGTGTCGAAACAGAAGTACAACCCTCATCTATACACTGGTTCTACTCGGCATTCATTCATTCTCCATTTCCACACTCAATTTTCATCCTCATTAGGTTTCCCAATCCTAATACAAACACTTGATAGACAGAACTATACACATAACACATACATGCATTCACAAGCTTAAAACATCATACACAACCCCTCAAACTTAATAGGTGTTGTATCCTCATATACACACAAAATGATGTAATGATAAACAAGCATGCATTAAATAAATAACATGTAGAATGAACAAAATAATATAACTAAATAAAATAAAAGTTTGTAAAAATAGATAAATCAAATTGGCTAGCAGGAAGTACTCTCCTGTTGTTGGACTAGCTGTTGGAACCCAAGCTAGAAGAGTTAACTTCCTTTTAGTTGCACTTCTCAAGTGTTCTTTTGGTGAACCCATTAGAGCAGCAGCTAGTTATTTTTTTTTCTTGCCTGACATTGGATTAATGGGAGGGGTTCCAACAGGTTCAAGTGCTTTAGGTTGAATTTTTGTCATCTCTTCTAGCCTGGCTCTTATAGTGCTGCATAACCTCCAAACAGTTATGCCCCTTTGCGTTTGCTGGAAGCCTTGGGAGATAGAGTTTTAGTTAGGGTTGTCTATGGAGCAACTAGTGCAGATGTTGCTACTATTGGTTCCTCAGTAGTAATGCTCACAACAATCTCTCTCATATTGGTTCTTGTCGCTTCTATGCTAATAATTCTTCTCTGGCTTCTTTGATTTTAGCATCCACATCTTCCTCCTATTCTGTTTCAGACTCTTCTTCTTCGTCTATCTTCTCTTTTCCTTTGCTCACGGGATTTACCTTTAAAGGTTCCTCATTTTTGTCTTCTTCCTCTATCTCTTCCTCTTCCTCATGCTCTTCACTCTCTAATTCTTTTTCTTTTTGTTGCTGCTCCTCCTCAAACTCCTCTTCAGATTCTGCAGCTTTATCTTTTACTATTGAGGCAATTTCCTCAATTGTGCCAAAGTTAAATTGTTGTAACAACGAGTCAAGGAAGTTTGCATCCTTGCTCTTCACGTATTAGGCAAATTGGTGCTTTCGTGACTCTAAATGTCTTAAGTATGTCCAGAATTTATGATTTTCTTCAACTTACACCTGGACAAAATCCCTGATAGTTACACTTATTAGTTTTTGCAACATGCTTAAGTACTATGGATTGCTCTATATTAGTTGCAGCAGGGCGTTCTGGAGTTGTTGAATTTATTCCTTTTTTATCAATTTTATCAACCGTTCTAGTTATAATGGCCCTTTCATTATTCACTCGTTCATCACTTGCTTCAAACCTCAGCCGCGAGACCTCATATGTACCAGTGATCAAGCATGGAAATAACAAGGCTGCTGATTTTTGTTTTTGGGTTGCACAATCTCTGATTTTTTTCTCGATGATTTTTCCTACATCTATTGCCAACCCCTTAACAATGGCATATAGAAGTATAAGTTAGTCTTGCGAAACTGTGGTGGTGTGAGTAGTGGGCATGAGCCTAGATTTTAAAAATTTGACCCAGACTTTAGCTATGGGTTTCAAGTCAATTCAACTAACAATCCCTTCCTCGTTTACCCACTCACTACCTGGTATAATTACTATTTTAAAGACCTCCCCCTATTTTTTAAAGGTAATGTTGTCAGTAAACTTCGTATATTTGTACTCAATAGATTTGGTAAATTATAAAAAAAATTGATAGCCGATATGTCCAAAGGTACCTGTACGTGCCTCACAAAGATGTTTCGTTGCTCTTGCTGCAAGATGTTGGAATAGAATTCTTTAACAACTGGAGTGATAGGTTATCATGGGTGAAAGCAGAATAGGCACCATCCTTATTGTACTATAGCAATTTGTATGGTATTCATGACTCTTGTTGGCTGCTTAGGGAATATAAAACCATTTTCTTCCAAAAGCTTGCAAGGCTTAATAAGCTCTTCAAATTTAACTTTAGCCTTGTCACTATGAAAACAGTAGCACGTGAGAAATATTATCACTAAAAAAAGTTAAAAAGATTGTGTAAAGTGTTAGGAGTGATGCCAACAGGTGTGAGCAAGAGAAAAGAATTGTTGTAAAAGAAAAATTATAAAAAAGAAAATCTTTAATTTATAGTGTGAGGGGAGTAAAAAGAAGAAAACAATTAAAGAGATAATCTCAAAATTAATTTAAAATTGAAAAATAAAAATTAATTAAAAAGAAAAAGGTAGATGTCACGGTAATATAGGGATTACAGATTTCTCTTATCATGATTGATATTTTGCTAACATCAGCATGTCAGCCTACCCAACGGTAAAAATTAGGGGTTGTGTTTGCAATGGTAAAAAATTGGGGTTGCATTGTTGGATCCGTTCCTGCAGCAATAAAGAATGGCACATCCTTTTATTAGGAACTGCCTTCAATCCATCATGTTGATTTGATGCTACAGCAATTCCCCGTCCAATTACCTGCCCCTTCATTTTTTTTTGTAATTTCAAGAAATAAAAGGAAAAAATAAAATAAGTCAAATGCACGAATTAAACATAATAAAAAGATAAATTAAAAGCATGAAAAACTAAAGTAAAAATTTGAAATCACTTCCTTTATCACTAGGTTGCCTCCTAGTTAGTGCTTGATTTTAGGTTCAACCTAACCATTCTTGATTGCTCATGCTCCTATGTAATGTTTCACTCTGTACCCATTTACCTTGAATCCTTGACTTGTCTTCTCATTTAAGAGCTCAACAGCCTTATAAAGATATACTTTGATAAGCTTGAAAGGTCTTGACCATCTAGATTTCAATTTTCTAGGAAAGAGTTTTAATCTTGAGTTATAAAGCAAAACTTGGTTGCCTGGAATGAGTTTCCTTTGCTGGATTCATTGGTCATGTCATTGCTTTGTCTTCTTCTTACAAATTCTTGCATTTTCATAGGAGAATAACCTGAATTCCTCTAGCTCATAAAGTTGTAACTTTCTTTGCTCTGCTAAAGCAGTCATATCCATATTCAACTGCTTGACTGCTCAATATGCTTTGTGCTCTAGCTCTAATGGCAAGTGACAAGCTTGACCATAAAGAATTCTATATGGAGACATGTCAGGTGGAGTTTTATAGGTTGTTTTATAAGCCCATAAAGAATTGTGTAATCTAAGTGACTAATCCTTTCTATTGAAACTCACAACTTTCTCTAAAATCTTCTTTATCTCTCTATTGTATGCCTCTACCTGTCCACATGTTTGTGATTGATATGCTATAGCAACCTTGTGCTTGATCCCATATTTGGCCAATGTTGCAGTAAATGTGTTCATGGCTAATATGGCTCTTGGAGTGCTAAATCTTGAGAAAATGTTCTTCTAAAGGAAATTCACTACTACCTTGGCATCATTAATTTGTAAAGCTATAGCTTCCACTCATTCAGAGACATAGTCTATAACCACTAAAAAATAAAAATTATCAAAAAAAAGTAAGAACTGTCCCATAAAATCTATCCCCCATACATCAAAGAGCTTCACTTTCAAAATGTTAGTGAGTGGCATTTCTTACTTTTGAGAGACATTCCCTGCCCTTTAACACATGTCAGAACATTTAACAAATTCATAAGAATATTTAAAAATAGAAAGTCAATAGTAACCTAATTTAAGAACTTTTACAACTGTTTTGTATCTACTAAAGTGTCCACCATATGCTGTAGGATGATAGGACTGTAAAATGCTTGAAATTTCTTCATCTGGTACAAATTTTAGGATTATATGGTCTCACAACTTGTAAAAGTAAGGCTCATCCTACTAATAACCTTTAACATTATGAAGAAATCCCTTCCTCTGCTGGTAGGTTAAATCAGGTAGCAATAGTCCACTTACCAAATAATTAGCAAAGTCTACATACCATGAGAACTCTAACTGCTACAGGATCTATACATGCTGTAGCATTAACAATGGCTCATTAAGAAATGTTTCTATGATGTCTTTCTTTGATAGAGTGGTTGCACCTACTTCTAGTCTTGATAAATGGTCTGCCACTTGATTTCAGTCCCCTTTCTATCCTTAATCTCTAAGTCAAACTCTTGTAACAAAATAATCCACCTTATCAACTGAGGTTTGGCATCTTTCATAGAATCAAATACTTTATGGCTAAATGGTCTAGTAAACAATCACCTTTGTACCAACCAAATATGCTCTGAATTTTTCGAATGCAAAGACAACTGCCAACAACTCTTTTTCAGTGGTGCTATAGTTGAGTTATGCATCAGCCAAGGTCTTGCTGGAGTAATAGATAGAGTGAAAAATCTTCCCTTTCCTCGGTCCTAATACTGCTCCGATAGAATGGTCACCAACGTTACATATTAGCTCGAAAGGCATACTCTTATCTAGTGCTACAACAATTGGTGCTGTTACATGAGCTCTTTTCAACGCAACAAAGGCCATTAAATAATTCTCATCAAAATTAAAGGGTCGGCCATGCTCCAACAGCATGCTTAAGGGTTTACCTATTTTGGAAAAATCCTCAACAAATCTTCTATAGAACTTGGCATGTCATAAGAAACTCCTTATGCCTTTGACTAAGGTGGGTGCTGAAAATTTATCAATTACCTTTATTTTTGCCTTATCCACCTTAATGCCTTTTCTAGAAATCTTGTGACCTAAAACTATTCCCTCTCATACCATAAAAGTAGCATTTTTCCCAATTTAGCACTAAATTTGTCTTCTTACATCTCTTGAGCACATTTTTTAGATTATGCAGACAATCACCATATGATTCTCCAAAAAACATTTTCCATTAAATTGTTAATCACAAGATTATTAACAGGTCAAACTTCTAAAATAATGTCACATATATGGAATAAAAGAAAGTTAAGAAATCCCATCATCAACTTACATTGTTCATTAACAAACTAACATCTATTATTATTTCCTTTATGTATCTTAACACATAATAGCCACATTCAAATTTTACAATATTTTGTTTTGAAGCATGTTAATGCAAAAAAAAAAAAAAACTTACAAAACTCATCCATTTTAGTTAAAGTATGTGTCGTTTCAATAGGCACATATAGTTTCTGTAGGTCTACTTTTTTTTACCTTCATAATTCTCATCTTAGTATTATAATTCTATTTTTCCTTACTATCCGCGGCTATGAAAAGTGTCATAGTGGTGTAAAAAAAAAGAAATTGTTATCTTTATATCATATTGAAAAAACTTAAAATATCCATTGTATGAAATGGATTAGTATACATATATTTTAAGGAGTTATTCTAAATCAGTATCAGACTGGATTGCACAGGATCCACATAAAATACTTCCTTTTTCACAACTTAAAACACAACTAATACCTAATGGTAACTACAATAGGGGAAGGCAATTGAAAAAAAAAGCAGAAAACAAAACCATGAATTAACAAATAGCTGTAAAGTAATATAAATTCAGAAACAACTGTAAAAGTTTTAAATGAAAATTAAAACTTACAAAGGATTGTATGGCATGAGAATGAGTTGTCTGCTTTTAGCCTTTTTCAAGCAATCCTGAATATGCTCAACTCTCTTTGAGTGAAATTTTTCTCTAGCCTTTAGATTTAATAAGCAAACCAAACTTGGACACATGAATCCAAATGGTTTTATTCCCTTTCTGGCTGGTAGAATGGTAAAATTCAACATCCTGAATAGAAAATCAGTGCATCAATAAAAAAAGTATACTAAGTTGATATAAAGTAGTGTAAAGAAAACTCATAAAACCACTTACGCCATATATACTTGAATAGCATTTACTCCAAGTGCTTACATTGAAAATAGTTCATTGCAATCTTTCTTCCCAATATAAGCACAAACATCTCTTTGAAATACATTATCATCAATCATATATGTTAGAACACCATCATTTTCATCAAGTAGGTATTTCTCGTACAATTTCCAAACTAGTTGCATCATAGGATGGTTGTTTTGGTGCTTGAATACTGCACTCCTTGTGTTCTTCATAGGCTGCACTTCAACTTTTTTTTCTTTATCCTTTTTCAAAAGTGGCTTTTTTGTTGGGTTGTCAGAATTAATCTCCTATATACCATCCACTATACCATCAGTATAATCAAAATCCAATTGCTTTTTAATGCTTCCAACTCATTTCCTCTCATCATTTGCATAATCTTTTGGGATTGAAGGATTAAGTCTTGGAATTTTCCTCAAAGTGGCAGCAGTAGTGCTTTTTTATGGCTTGCCTAAATTATCTAGCTCCTGTGAATATTAATGATATCAAATTGTAAGTATATTAAGTTTTAGTAACTTCTAAGAATAATTCAAGTATTAATACCGACAAAGTTTTACAAAAATGGGCCAAACATATTTTGCTGGGTGATTTGCTATTCCATTTTTAAAATTAATTCTAACAAGCACACACATAACCATCTTACTCAATATTCAACAAATACAGTATATTAGAAAAAAAAATATAATGCAGCAACATATAATTAAATATGTTGTGGCTACAAAGCCAGCTTCTACAACTCGGCCTCTATTTTAAACATGATACTTGACTTGCATAGTTATATTAATTAAAACAATTAGCCAACCAAAAAAGAAATCCCACATACAAAGACAAAAACAACTTAAATACAGTTAATTTTATAAATTGACCTTATGTGCATCTCCTTCACTGTCATCATTTACTGGAATGGTAGCAACGGTATTTGTTGGTATCTTGCCCAAATTATCCACCTCCTATGAAGATAAATTATATGAAATAGTAAGCATATTAAACTAGATTCAATAGTATAAATACAAGGCAAAAAATCATAATCCAGGAAAAATACAACCTTTTATTATGAATAAACTAACCTTATATACATCTCCTTCGCTGTCATCATCATAATCATCATTTTTTGCTAACTTCATCGAAATGAAAGAAGACTTCATCAAAATGGCAGCAGTAGTGTTTTTTGGTGTCTCTTCTTTCTTCCGAGCTTCTTCCTTCTTCCTTAGTTTTGATACTTTAGGATGTTCTTCCCTTTCATCAGACATCCATTTCCTTTTCTTCACAACCGACTTGCCTAAATTATCTAGCTCCTATCAGCATTATTGATAAAGAGTAAGTAAATTAAACTATAATAAATGGAAGATATACAAGGAAAAATACTTAAACCAGGAAAAATTTTAGTAATTTTATAACTACAGTAACTTTATATACAACTCTCTCACTATCATCATTATTGACTTTATTATGTAAGAAAGTGGAACTTTCTACATCTGAATGACGACATTGTCCCCTTTAATTCTTTCCAAATTTCTCACAACTAATCATCTACTGATTTTTTAAAAGCATCTAGCTCATCTCTCTCACTTCAGATGGGTCCACGAATGTTCTTAAAGTACATAGAAGCAGATATAAATTTGCCCAAGCCTTATATATAACCAATTTGAGGAAGCTTTCTTAATGCTTGAACAAATAGGTCATTTCCTGCATCCGAATTCAAGGAGTCTTTTTTGTCCTCTTTCTCTAGCATTTCCTAATAGCCCAACATAAAGAAACTCATATTATTAAATGAGCATAGTTCTAATATCATAACAATGTTTGTTCTAGTTAAACTTGATTACCATTTTCTTAATGATTTGTTCGGTTTCAAAGTCGTATCATCTATTCTTTAGCATCCAAGCTCTCTTTCACAATTCATTCCTATCAATTAAGTCTTCAAAAAGACCTGATTCTGTACACTAGTTCGATGAGGAAATTAGATTAGTTAATTGTTAAAAAATTTAATAACTAACTAAACCCTTTTATAAGTATTTAATTTCTTAAAAATTTAATAGTTATATATATATATATATACTTACAATTACTTTCATTAAGCGATGATTGCACTTGTTCAAAGATTTCCTATTCTTATTGACAACTGATTTTTTACATAAGAAGAAACACTTTTATAACACAAGGTAAATATAATGCAACTACTAACATATTACTTGTCCTAACTTGAAAATACTTACTTCAAATGCTTCCGACAAACGTTTGTCCACAAACTTTATCCAAACAGGATGCTTTATCTAGGGGTACTCAATTGGGATGCATACAATTTCGTTTTACCATTTCTGAACTTCCAAATATAGCTTTTCGCCAACATATGCTTTAAGTTTTGAAATGCTATTCCAATTGATTGTATCACTTGCTTCCTACTTCTAGGATGAACAATGAAACAGCCATAAATATAGAGGAAGATTGTTTAAGTGATAGTTAATAAAAAACCAAATCATATAACTAATAAATGAAAAATGACAAGAAAATGTTTAAGTAGAAAGTAATGTTTAAGTAGAAAATGTTCAAGAAAATGTATCTATAAACAGTCCTTTGTCTCTAGTAGAACCTTACGCTAATCAAAATAAAGAATTGAAACTAATGTACGAGCCAATACCCTCAGAAAAGAAACCAACTTAGTGGCTTCATCACTTGCTAAAACACCCATTTCATTGCATTGTATCAAAATTTTTCCCTTCTTTGTTTTAAGTCTTTTATTTTGCCTAGCTCCCATATTGACACCTCTTTTAGAGTTACTGCTTTTAGAAGTAACGAAATTAACACCATATCTCTCAGTATTATCCAAATCAACACCATCATTATCACCTCCATCAAACTCAACACCATCCATGTTAGCACCATCCAAATTAAAGTCATCTTCTTCATCTTCTAAATCAGTATTATCAGCAAATAAGTCTTGGTAATCATCTTCCAAATTAGTTTCTTGATCAAAAGCACCATTAGCCACAATATGTTTTCCCTTAGCCATATTACTGCACCTAAAATAAGTAAATTCAACTGTATTAGCTAAATGATAATATCAACCTATATAACAATCAATCAGCTGCAAGAATAAAAAGCTAAATATTTAATTTATTATCATATTAATTTGGAACCTGAACATAACATAGATAGTGAATGTTAAGTTAACATTTACTACAAAAATATAATCAATTTGTAACCCAAATTTCCTCTTTGCTATTACGTGCATAGATCGCTTGATTGCCATTTGTGAAATGTAACAAATCATTACTTGGAAATTCTTTGGTGAATCATGGATATTTTATTATATTATTGACCTGATCTTCATTTATTTGACTAGGATTACTTCTAGTAGGCATATTACATACAATAGACCACTTTGTTTGATATGATCATTTACATAAAATACTTGTTTGTCTTGAGAAGCTAATATAAATGCATTAGATTTATATCCTAATCGATTCAAGTTTACTACGATAAATCCAAGCTCATCCTTCTTAACGCAACTACTTTGAACCCAATCACACTTCAACATAGGGACTTTTAACAAATGATAGTTAAGTATCTAAATCTCATCTATAACTCCATAATATGTCATATCACATATTTTAGAATCAACTATACTAACTCTTATTTTGAGTTACTAGATTTGAGTCTCAATCTCGTGGAACAAAATGGAAACCATTAATATCATAACCATTACGTTTAGTTACAAAAGGAAAAGGCCCATGTAATAATCAACGCAAGGTATATGATATGTGATCACCCTTTTCAATCAAGTCATATACATAGCAAGACTAGAAAGAAAAGTAAACATCTTTCCTAAGTGAAAAAAAAAGGTTAAGATTTCTTTGTGAAAATTAATTATTTACATGTTGCAACCTTATCAGTTAGCTAATTGGCAAATGTATGGTTGTGTTACTCTTACAACCATTTATCATTTTGATGTAGATAACATGTTTTAAGCCATTGCATATGGTCACTAAATATCCAGAACATTAAAAAATTAGATAAAAAATTATAGAAAATAAAATATATAGATTTGATTAGAACAAATTAAGCAAATTACCTAATGTATGGTACCACATCCTGTGTGTTATGCAAGACATACAGGTGCACTTGATCTAGTGAATTCGGAGGAATTTGTACCACTTTTCCACTAGAAAATGGCTTATCTTTTCATAGGCTTTGCACATGTCTAGGTGGAACCCCAACTTTACTCATGTTTGACATGTATTCTGCGCAATATTTTAATGCTTTTTCCGCAATATAACTCTTCTCTATACAACCCTTAGAACAATTGTGGTTCTAGACATAGCCTTTAAGCGTTTTTATTTATCTCTTGAAATGATACATCTACTGAAGGTAAACTAGGCCATATAGTTTAACTTCATTGACTAAATGCATAGTCAAGTTTACTACAATGTCTAAGAAAAAGAGAGGAAAGCATTTTTCTAACAAGAACAAAGTCAACACATGTTCTACCTGTAATTTATCCAATGTTGACACATCAACCGCATTGGAACACAATAAGTTAAAGATACACCGGCTCATCACAGCTTGTTTAACATGTTTAGGCAAGATACACCGAATGGCAATAGGCAAATGTTATTGTATAAAAACATGGTAGTCATGTGACTTAAGGCCCTGAAGTTTAAGGTCCTTCATTAACACAAGATTTTTTATATTTAAGGAATATCCAGCTGGAATCTTAATAGTTTTCAAAGCTTTGCAGAACTTTGTCTTTTCATCTTTAATTAATGTGTAACAAGCTACATGAAGGAATGTATGCTTGTTCTTTTTTAAAGTTGGTGCTAATTCATCCCTAATTTTCATTTCCACAATATTTTCTTGACTAAAGACCATCTTTGGTCTTTCTTGGAATATGGAGCAGTGTTCCATAGATGCTATCATATACATTCTTTTCAATGTCCATAACATATAATTGATGATGCATAAGTAAATGCTTCTAATACTTTAAAATATAGAATATGAATTTTTTTTCGACCAAATATGGTCATCATTGTCGAAACTTTATGGTTTTTAGAGTTGTTCTTCCCCTATTTATAATCAATAGACTCAATCAGCCATAAAACACCCTCCCCATTCAACGGTTTCAGAGCAAACTCTCTTTTTATTGTGTTATCAAAGGCTTTTTCTTGGTCTCGAAATTCATAACCATGAGGAAGCCAACGATGGTGACCGATATATGTATTTTTGCCATTGTGTTTAAGTCTACATTTAGTTGTGTCTACTACACAATATGGATAAGCATTATATCCTTTAATAGTACAACCAACTAGATTCCTGTATTCCAGTAAATCATTTATAGTCTATAATAACATAGGCCGCAAATTAAAGAACTCATTTTTGTAGGCATCATAAGCCTCTACCCAAACCTTTAACAAAGTTTGTAAATCTTCTATCAAAGGTGCCAAGTACACATCGATGTCATTGCCCGATTGTTGAGGACCAAAAATCAATAGGGACAATATCATGATTTTCCATTTCATACACAACTATAGAGGAAGATTGTACGTTATAAGAATAACTAGCCAACAACTATATGTACTGTTAAGAGAGCTATATAGATTTATTCCATTAGCCGCTAAGGCAAGATGGAGATTTCTAGGATCTAATGAAAATGTAGGTCATTTGTTATCTATTAATTTCCATAATTGTGAGTATGCTGGATGTTGAAGCTTACCATCATCAACTCTCTTATTTAGATGCCAAGTCAAGTCCTTGGCAGATTTTAAGGACTGAAACTTGCACTTAAATTTAGGAATGGGTGGAAAATACCATGAAACCTTCATAGAAACCCCTTTCCTATATTGGTCAACACTACCATCCTTTTTTTTCCATCTAGATAAACCACAACTAGGACAGTCAGACACCTCTTCATACTTTTTATTTTAAAGTATTCAATCATTTGAGCAAGCATGTATTACTTTACCTTTTTGGCCTAGCATATAGACACAGGAATTTTATTACTTTCAGGTAACAACTTGGCTAGAAGGCCTAATAACTGGATAAAACTTATGTCAGACCACCCAAATTTACCTTTATATTAAACAAGCTAACCAAAGTGCCTAACTTAGTGAATTTTGTACATCTCAGGTACAAAGGCTTCTCAGCCTATTCTAGAAGTTCTTTAAATGCTTTAGGATTTGTAGCACAATCCTTATAAGCATCGTTAACCATATCTATTGTGTTACCATCATCGTAGTCCATAAACTCAAATGGAACATCTATGTCTACATTAGGAAGTGGTGTGTCATTGACATCTTCCCCATGCCAACTCCAGATTGTGTAAGAAACATCAAAACCATGAAAATACAAATGTTCACGAACAACCTTATGTGTACGAAAGGATAAATTCATACATTTAGAACACAGAAGCTAAATTAAAATACTCTTTTTCAACAAATTAAAATACAATTTTGCATCAAAAGCTAAATTAGGTTTTAATTAGATTTTAAGTATAAATTTATTGCAAAACCAGTATTGCTATTTCACATTTCCTAATAACCCAAACTTCAATTAAAAATCAACCTTAAATATGCAAAAGTACAAATTAACACCACATTAAATACCCTTGTTGCAACATAAACATAACAAAAAGTTTTAACCCCATATATTATAGTAGTCACAACACAAAATACAAGTAAATAAACACATTACAGTAGTTAAAATCATTACAATAGTAAATAAACACAATACCAAAATCAAGTCTAATACAACTTCAATTCATGCTATCATATAAAAGACCATAATATTAAATTGCTTTTATGTAACTATAAATTAACTAACGAACCCAAAACTCTAAAATAAAGAAGTATAATTTATTTACCAGATCAAATTAATTCCTCTATAGTAAATTGTTCAAGCAAAAAAGATTTAGAAAACTTTGCAACAAAAAATGTGGTAGCAAATTGCTCCAACAAAAACACAGGATCAACTATTACATAAGGAAAGATACCCTTTTTAAACAAATTAAAATACAATTTTGCATCAGAAGCTAATTAAGTTCTAAGTACAAATTTGTTGCAAAAACAATATTGCTACTTCATCATTTCCTTACAACCCCAAAGTTCAATGAAAAATTAACCCTAGATATGCAAAT
Organism: Luvunga scandens; assembly: GCA_030449905.1. Taxonomy (NCBI): domain Eukaryota; kingdom Viridiplantae; phylum Streptophyta; class Magnoliopsida; order Sapindales; family Rutaceae; genus Luvunga; species Luvunga scandens. The sequence continues at coordinate 1,300,612 of JASUUG010000361.1, read as the reverse complement.
TTACCACAACATGCAAATTATTTGGCTCCTGGTCCTGCTACTAGTAGTACTACTACTACTACTGAACGATCATCTCTTTTCTCTAATCCTTCATCTCCTAAATCTACTTCATGCTTAATACTGCTACTGTTACTATTGTGCTAATGCTACTCGTAACCCTAACAAACTAACATCCTTTGCTATTTTTCAACAAATTAACTAATCAATTTTTTTAATTTCATTTTTTTGGTTTGATTATCTATAGAATTAATTTTTTTAACTTAGATTTATGCAAAATAAATAGCATGCAAACTGAAGACAGAATAGAAATCATACCAAAGGCGTTGAAAAGATGATGATGAAGAAGATAGCAAGATGAGGATAAAAAAACAATGGCGAGGAACACAATGGTAAGACCACGAAATGCACCTTCACTTAGTCAATTTCACAATGTAGCTAGTAATGAATCCATGAGGAAGATGATGGCAAGATGAAAACGGCCGAAATTCCCATAAGATAACAGCAAAAACGAAGTCAGTATGAGAGATTAAGAAAAGTCAAAATGGAGGGTTTTAATGTTAGCCTACTCTCTATATGTTTATGAATTGTGTGTTGATACTTAGAAACAATTAGGGATTAAAGACTATCTCAGTACCAAAATAGTACATCTCAAATTTTTAAACTTTATTTTATAATAAAAAATTTTAAAAATTTAACATTTTAAATTTATGTGCAAAAGTCATCGTTCAAGCTAGTTAAAACAACGATGTTTTGTCATTCGCATAATATTTTATTTTAAATAATACCCAAAATTTTGGTCAAAAATACACCAAAATCAAGTCAACGTGACAATTTTATCATGAATTATTGATGTTTAATTTCTATAAGAAAGACATCTTATATTCTTGACATAATTTTTTCTATCACTAGTCCATCATGAATCCATCATGAATACATGATAGACAAAAAATCTATCACAACTCTATCATGCTTTTATGACGCATGCTTTTTTTCTCAGAATCTGTCACAAAGTTGAAATTCTATTTAGGCTACCCAAGAGGGGGGGTGAATTGGGTTTTAAAAACTAAGCCAATAAAAATGCACAATATTAAAACTAATGTCTTAATCAAAATCAAAAGCAATAAATTCAACAATGCTCAAATTAAAAAGGATAAGGGAAGAGAAATCAAACACTTGAATTTTTACGTGGTTCGGCCAACCGTGCCTACGTCCACGCCTCCAAGCACACCGGGCTTGAGGATTCCACTATGCAAGCCTCCAAGGCTTCAAACACTTACACTTGACTTCCAAGGTGTCAATGGACCTTTACAATAAGAGATTAAACCCAATCTCTCAACCCAAGTGTTTCCCAACACTTACAATCACTCAATGAAAGAGATTTAATAACAAATAATCTCTCACACACTCCAAATGATTACAATTGAAATTTTAATGTGTGAGAGAATGAAATGAAACACAATTGAAGCTCAAAGAATATTGTTTCTCAGTAGTAAGCTCAAATATCAAATGTTGGATCACCCTTGTTTGAATTTGATTGAGCCTTTTTATAGTTGGAGCTGAAAACTAGCCGTTATTGACTTTCTGAGAATAATCGGATCGCCGTTTGTCTCTATCGGTTAGCCATTTTGAATTTCCAACTAGCCGTTATCTTTTGACTTCAAATAAATGGTTTGCCGTTAAATTTATCGGATCACCGTTTCTTTCCAAGAACCCGCAAAATGTAACCTCGGCTCTCCGTTTTTGATAAACAGTTCAAGACTAGAGAACTTCTACTCACTGGAAGTTATCGGTTAGCCGTTTTAAATAAACGGTTCAAGACTAGAGAACTTCTCCTTACTGGAAGTTATCGGTTAGCCGTTTTAAATAAACGGTTCAAGACTAGAGAACTTCTACTCACTGGAAGTTATCGGTTAGCCGTTTTAAATAAACGGTTCACCGTTAATTTCCAGAACATGTGACATGTTCAAGATCAGTAAATTATCGGTTCACCGTTTTCCAATAAACGGTTCACAGTTAATTTCCAGTTTCATCATTTTTGAACTTTAAACAAGTGTATTGCTTTTAGAAAATTCTTTTTAATAGCCCCAACACTTTAATCATGAACATATAATTTTTGTTATAATCAAAATCATTATTATAAGATTAACAATCTCCCCCTTTTTGATGATGACAAATTTTATATGTGAAGGACAAAAAAATATTTGTTTTAACTCCCCGAAAATAAGCTCCTTGAAAAATAAACAAAATTTTTGTTAACTTCCTTTTTGAAATATAATCAAAACTATTCTCCCCTTCAAAGATCAAAAAAAAAATAAAGGAAAATAGCCACGTTTTGACAAGTAAAAATTTCGACAGCATCTCCCCTGTATTTTAATCATTCCCAAAAATATACACCAAACAAATCAAAAATAGGATACAACTAATTGAACCAAGCAATAAGATCAAGATCAAAATGAGAAAACAAGCATCCATATACAATAAAAGCATCCGATAGCATACATAAATAATGCATAACACATGGAATGTTTGTGCGAAATATGTTCGAAACACTAAAAAGCTATTGCGGAGGAGGAGGAGGAGGAGTAGAGAGGAAGGAATGGCGAGGGCAGAAAAGATGCGTTCTTTGTCCATCCAAAGATCTGCCTTCTTTGAAGGCTGGAAGGATGCAACCGATCTGAAGGCTGCTGCTTGCGCCGCCGAGAAAGTGTGCGAATATCGCTTACGAGTGGCGAAGAAGATGATCGATGCTTGATTGGAGCAAACAAGTAGATGGTCAAGCGATCTCGTCTCTCATGTGCCTCGGGACCGGTCTGCCGGAGGGCGAGAGGCGATCCGCGACGAGGGGCGGAGGACGAGCGCCGAGTCGAAAGTCGGCAAATCGGCGGTGATCGAGGTAAAGATGTCGTTGAGAAACCGGGCATCTTCCGGAGCTACGAGGTGTCTTGGTTTTTCGCGTTAGGCGTTTTTATCCAATCCGACACCTTCGAGAAAACCCAATCGCCGAAATAGCCTTTTTCCCAATCTTCTTGTCTCAACATACACGAGTCTCGAAGAGGTGCGAAAATGTCGCAAAAGCTTAGAGATAATGTTACCGTGCGGAAGTAGCCTATGTGTAACAAAGGGGTATTCAACATATGGCGCAAAATAATGTACCCAAGGTTAATACGGCGTCACTAAGAAGACTATCAAGAATCCCTACATCCAAACTTAGTAACCTCATCCGAGTTTCCCTTCCTACAGGGGTAACAATATCTTTGCAAAATGGTGTGTAAAAACCGAACTGCAGCCGCAAAAGTTGGGCTCTAAATGGAAGGGTGCATATCTCATTAGTGAGATCCCGACGCCTACAAATGTTCCTAACCCCTCGAATATGGTTAAAATCGGCAAAGGATAATTCCTTCCTCGAAGTGTATATATTATGTCCAGTAGTGGCGGTCACTAAAATGGTGTTTAAATCAAAAACATCAAAATCAATAGGAACACCCCCAACACTCGTAACTATTCGATCTACTCTTTTCTCACGACAATTCCATGTTCGAATAAAAACACGAACTAGGTTAGGATAAATCCTCTCCTCTAAGTCTAATGCCGACTCCCATGGCAACAACAACATCCGCTTAACACTTTTTCCACAAACAACCAACTCCCGAAAATCATCTAAATCCACAAAGTAAGAGTCGATTAACTTACGACCCATGAATCGGGTTTCAAAACGTTTTACCAGTGAAGCTGTTATAAAAAGGATTCTCCGAACTCGGTTGTCTCTCTGGAGGTATGGGGTTGCTCCTTGGGGACAGCCTTTTCCTCTTCCCGGGTTAGAGGATTCGGCCATTAATGGAGCTTTGAGAATGTGGGATTTTGTCAAAAAGATGAAAATGAAGCAAACTGGACCAATAAAGTGAATGAAAAAGAGTAGAGAAAGGTTTCTGGAGGCTCAATTTGGTAGGAAATTGTCAACAAATGAGTCAAAAATCGAGAAATTTGTTCGATTGCGCTTAGGGTTTCAATTTGGGATTTCGGGATTTGGGCAGCAATTTGATGTTTTGAAGAGTTAAAACTTGTCTAAAGATGATGAAGAAAGTTTCTAGGATCGTGTTTTGGCAAGAAATACCAAGAGAACCCAGAAATTTTAGAGAGAGAGAGCTTAGGGTTTGCTGGTAGGAGAAAACGGTGAGAGGGTAACTGGAAACGAAGAAGAAGAACAGACCCAGTTTTATATCCCACGAAAACGGCGAGCCGTTTTAAAAATATCGGTTTCTGATAATAAGCGTCGAGAAAGCAAAAAAAAACTTAATCGGTTAACCGTTAGTATTAAACGGTTAGCCGGTAATAATAAAAAAAAATTTCTTGTGTTTCTGGAATTAAACGGTAAGCCGTTTTAAGCATAAACGGTAATCCGTTTTCTTGACTTAGATTTCGCACATAAGTTTTTATCTACGGCCAACATTCAATACATTTCTAAATCATTTAATTGATCAAAAATGTCTTGTAAGGCCAATATAATGCATGAATACACAATTTTAAACACATCCAAAAACAATCATCATACTATAGAAAGGCAAAGAATCATTATGAGACATTTATCATTCCAAGCTCATGCCTAATCTTTGAAAAATGATCTTCGCTAAGAGGTTTAGTAAAGATATCAGCAAGTTGTTTTTCCGTAGAGATAAAATGTAATGAAATATATCCCTTTTGAACATGATCTCTTAAGAAATGATGTCTTATCTCTATATGCTTTGTCCTAGAATGTTGAATGGGATTCTTTGAAAGGTTTATGGCACTTGTGTTGTCACACATGATAGGTATATGATCAAGATTAATACCAAAGTCTCTAAGGGTTTGTTTCATCCAAAGTGATTGCGCACAACAACTACACAACTACCACCGATATACTCGGCCTCGGTGGTTGAAAGAAAGAACCGAGTTTTGTTTACTAAACCACGAGACAAGAGAGTGTCTGTAAAGAAACAAGTTCCACTAGTACTCTTCCTATCAATCTTATACCCAAAGAAAATCGGCATCCGAATAACAAATCAAGTCTAAATGAGTTCCCCTGGATACCAAAGGCCAAGATCTACGGTTCCTTTTCAAATATCGAAAAATTCTTTTGACAAAGAAGCAAGTGAGATTCTTTAGGACATGATTGAAATCTTGCACACAAACATACACAATACAATATCGGGTCTCTTGCGCTTAAATAAAGTAAGGATCCGATCATACCGATATGCTTTGACATCAACATCTTTACCTTTTTCATCTTTGTCAAGCTTAATTGTTGAGCTCATCGTTAGTACTTTTAATCTTGCCATCTTCAAGTCCGAATCGCTTTAGTAAATCTTTCAAATATTTGGCTTGATTGATGAAGATTCCTTCTTCGTTTTGTCTTATTTGTAGTCCAGGAAGTACTTCATTCTCCCATCATACTCATCTCGAATTCTTTGCTCATACAAGATGAAAAATCCTTACACGTAAAACTCATTAGTAGAACCAAAAATGATATCATCAACATAAATTTGAACAATAAGTATATCTTGATTCTTATGCTTGATAAAAAGTGTAGTATCCGCTTTACCCATTGAAAAGCCGTTTTCCAAAAGAAATTTACTAAGTCTATCATACCAAGCTCTGTGGTGCTTGTTTTAATCCATACAATGCTTTTGACAACTTGTAAACATGATTTGGAAATTTTTCATTTTCAAAACAAGGGGGTTGTTTCACATACACTTCTTCCATGATGTAACCATTTAAAAATGCACTTTTGACATCCATTTGATACAAAATAAAATTCTTATAACATGCAAATGCTAAAAGCATTCTAATAGATTCTAATCTTGCTACGGGTGCAAAAGTTTCATCAAAATCGATTCCTTCTTCTTGATTGTAACCTTGAGCCACTAACCTAGCTTTATTCCTTACAACCACACCCGATTCATCCATTTTATTCCTAAATACCCATTTAGTGCCTATAATGGATTGATGTTCTGGTTTAGGAACTAATTCCCATACATTGTTTCTCTCAAATTGATTTAACTCCTCTTGCATTGCCATAATCCAAGATTCATCGTTTTCCGCATCCGCATGAAAGGATTTTGGTTCAATTTGAGATATAAATGCGGTATGTGCACATGTGTTTCTAAGTGATGATCTAGTAGTTATACCTCGTGAAGGTTCTCCTAAAATCAAGTCTTTAGGGTGAGAAGATACATACCTCCACTCCTTGGGGAGTGTTTGAGAGTTACCTTCATTTTGCTCCACATTGTTTTGCTCTTCATGTTGCTTCTCTTGATTCTCGCTAGATGAAGAATCTTGTTTAGCATTCAAAGTTTCTCCTTGTGGTACTTCTTCATCTGCATCATTAAAAACTTTCTCCATCGAGGATGGGTTAGATTCATCAAATGTAACATGCATGGATTCTTCAACAACCAAGGTTCTTTTATTGTAAACTCTATAAGCTTTGCTAGAAGTTGAATATCCAAAAAAATGCCAACATTCGATTTTGGATCAAATTTACCAAGATTGTCTTTTGTATTCAATATGAAACATTTGCATCCAAAAACCTTGAAATAACCAATGTTGGGTTTTCTATCTTTCCAAAGCTCATAGGAAGTTTTATTAAGAAGTGGTCTAATTAAAACACGGTTTAAAACATAGCATGCGGTATTTACGGCTTCGGCCCAAAAATATTTTGGTAATACATTCTCATTTAACATGGTCCTAGCCATTTCTTGAATAGACCTATTCTTTCTCTCAACAACTCCATTTTGTTTAGGAGTCCTAGGTGATGAAAATTGATGTATAATACCGAAATCATTACAAAAACTTTCAAATGCATGATTTTCAAATTCTCCACCATGATCACTTCTAATGCAAGTAATGAAATAGCCTTTTTCATTTTGAACCTTTTTACAAAAGACTTTAAATGCATCAAATGCATCATCCTTATTAGCTAAGAATAATACCCATGTATACCTTGAATAATCATCCACAATTACAAATGCATAATATTTTCCATTTAAACTAGCATGTCTAGAAGGTCCAAATAAATCCAAGTGAAGAAGTTGAAGTGGTTTTGAAGTAGAAATATGATTTTTGTTTTTGAAAGAAGTTTTGATTTGTTTTCCAAATTGACATGCTTCACAAATTTTATCTTTTTCAAAACCAATTTTCGGAAGACCTTTAACTAAATCATTTTTGGAAATCTTTGAAATTAAATCCATGCTTGCATGTCCTAGTCTTCTATGCCATAACCAACTATCATTATGTAATGCGGAGAAACATTTATCAAGAGTAGATGCACAATCTATATCAATGGTATAAACATTAACACACCTCTTTCCAACAAAAATAATTTTACCATCACTTGCATTTTCAATAACACAATTTGTTTTATCAAAAATAACTTTATAACCTTTGTCGCACAATTGACTTATACTAAGCAAGTTATGTTTTAGATTTTCAACTAAACATACATTCTCAATGAGAGTTGAGGGAAATTTACCGACATTGCCAATACCAATTATTTTTCCTTTTGAATTATCTCCAAAAGATACATCCCCTCCATTTTCGATTTTGGTAAAGCTTGAGAACCATGAATAGTCATCGGTCATATGTCTCGAGCATCCGCTGTCCAAATACCACTTATTTCTCTTTCCCTTCTTCTTTGATTCCTGCAGAGAATATCTTAAGTTTTAGGTACCTAAAACTTTTTGGGTCCTTGAGTGTTAGTAATGGTTCCATTTGGAACCCAAACAAATTTAACTCCGTAATAACCATTTCTCTTAATAGGACATCTATTTTTCATGTGACCATCTCTATTGCAATAATGACAAACAATTTTATGATTATTAGTGGTAGTAGCCTTAACAAAGTAGCTTTTGTAGTATTTTTGTTTCAAATTAGGTTTATAACCAATCCCTCCTTTATCAAACACACATTTTTGGGCACCTAGTAATTTTTCTAAGTTCTTTTGCCCATTTGTGAATTTTGAAACAATCTCATTTAGTTCATTGCTCTTCTTTTTAAGTTCTTCATTTTCTTTGATTAAGTTATCAACATGTAATTTTTCATGTTCATATGAAGTACTTTGTTTACCTTTTAAAGATGCAATTCTACCATGCAATCTTTCATTATCTAATTCTAGCTCTTTAATCTTATCATTTAACACATCATTGCATTTTTGCATAGCATCCTTTTCATTTGAAAGTTCTAATATGTTCTTCTTAAGACATGCATTTTTCTTTCCAATTTTCATCATATCACTATGCAACTCATTAAAAGCATCATATAATTCATTATAGGATGGAAGATCAGTTACCTCATCAAGCTCATCTTCTCCTATTGCCATAAGTGCCAAGTTTGATATTTCTTGTGATTGTTCATCCTCACTTGACTCTTCATCGCTATCATCCCATGTTGCCAACATAGCTTTCTTCTTGAATTTGTTGAGAAGAGGACATTCCGATTTTATATGACCGAACTTTGCATTCATAGCATATGATTGCTTCCTTCTTCTCCTTTTGATTCTTAAAGTTTCTGAACTTTCTTCGATCACCGGTTTTCTTGAAGAACTTCCTGAATTTTCTAGCTATCATGGCCATTTCTTCATCTTCAAGTTCGCTCTCCTCATCACTTTCAGATTTTGATGCTTTCAAAGCAATGTTTTTCTTCTTCTTATCTTCATCTCCTTTCTCACCGCTAAATCTTCTTCATAAGAGATAAGTGAGCCAATTAAATCATCAATAGACAAAATGTTTAAATCTTTGGCTTCCTCATAGCAGATTCTCTTAGGTCTCCATTCTTTTGGTAATGACCTAATGATTTTCTTTACCCTCTCGCTATTTGAAAAGGTTTTACCAAGTGCCCCTAGAGTGTTTACAATGTCTGTAAATCTAGTATACATAGAGTAGACACTTTCATTATGTTCCATTTGAAACAATTCATATTGCCTAGTGTATCTACTTATTTTAGATTCTTTGACTTGGTTTGTACCTTCATAAACAACTTCAAGTTTCTTCCAAATTTCATAAGCATTAGAACAACTTGAGACTCTATGAAATTCTTTCTTATCTAAGGCACAAAATAAGGCATTCATAGCTTTAGAATTGAGTGAAGCTTTTCTCTTTTCGAAATCATTCTATTCACGTGAAGGTTTAGGAATATCTTCTCCTTCTTCATTTTTAGTTATCGGCATGAATGGACCATCACATACAACTTCCCATATTTCGTAATCTAAAGCTTGCAAGTAAATTCTCATCCTAGTTTTCCAATAAGGATAATCATTACCATCAAAGAATGGTGGCCTAGTGGTGGATTGTCCTTCCCTATAGCTAGAATCATATTGGGTTGCCATGGATCGTTTACTCTAGACGATTAAGTCCTAACAAGAGAACCTTGCTCTGATACCAATTGAAATTCTATTTAGGCTACCCAAGAAGGGGGGTGAATTGGGTTTTAAAAACTAAGCCAATAAAAATGCACAATATTAAAACTAATGTCTTAATCAAAATCAAAAGCAATAAATTCAACAATGCTCAAATTAAAAAGGATAAGGGAAGAGAAATCAAACACTTGAATTTTTACGTGGTTCGGCCAACCGTGCCTACGTCCACGCCTCCAAGCACACCGGGCTTGAGGATTCCACTATGCAAGCCTCCAAGGCTTCAAACACTTACACTTGACTTCCAAGGTGTCAATGGACCTTTACAATAAGAGATTAAACCCAATCTCTCAACCCAAGTGTTTCCCAACACTTACAATCACTCAATGAAAGAGATTTAATAACAAATAATCTCTCACACACTCCAAATGATTACAATTGAAATTTTAATGTGTGAGAGAATGAAATGAAACACAATTGAAGCTCAAAGAATATTGTTTCTCAGTAGTAAGCTCAAATATCAAATGTTGGATCACCCTTGTTTGAATTTGATTGAGGCTTTTTATAGTTGGAGCTGAAAACTAGCCGTTATTGACTTTCTGAGAATAATCGGATCGCCGTTTGTCTCTATCGGTTAGCCGTTTTGAATTTCCAACTAGCCGTTATCTTTTGACTTCAAATAAACGGTTTGCCGTTAAATTTATCGGATCACCGTTTCTTTCCAGTAACCTGCAAAACAGAACTCGGCTCTCCGTTTTTGATAAACGGTTCAAGACTAGAGAACTTCTACTCACTGGAAGTTATCGGTTAGCCGTTTTAAATAAACGGTTCAAGACTAGAGAACTTCTCCTTACTGGAAGTTATCGGTTAGCCGTTTTAAATAAACGGTTCAAGACTAGAGAACTTCTACTCACTGGAAGTTATCGGTTAGCCGTTTTAAATAAACGGTTCACCGTTAATTTTCAGAACATGTGACATGTTCAGCACTGTAAATTATCGGTTCACCGTTTTCCAATAAACGGTTCACCGTTAATTTCCAGTTTCATCATTTTTGAACTTTAAACAAGTGTATTGCTTTTAGAAAATTCTTTTTAATAGCCCCAACACTTTAATCATGAACATATAATTTTTGTTATCATCAAAATCATTATTATAAGATTAATGCACGAACAATTGAATACTGCATACAACACCAAATGAAAATTATACAATTAAAACCAAAATAAAAAATGAATAAGCAAATAACATAAATGAATAGAAATTAAAAATAAATAAATGCAAAATAAAAATATATAAATTGAAAACTAATTAACTGAAATTAAAATATTAGGCTGTTGAACTAGCCACAAAAATAAAATAATTAAAAGCAACAATAAAATAACACATTAACAAAATATTAACAATTCAGACAGTATTTTAAAACCAATCATATAAACAAAGAAATTAAAAGGAACAATTTAGACGATATTTTAGAACCAGGCATATAATAAAAATTACACAAATTAATATATAAGAGTAATTAAACAGAAATTAAAATGATAAGGGGTTAAACCGACCATAATGAAACAAATGAAATTTAAATAAAAATTTAGGCGATTGAAAAATAAATATGAAAAGTAAATTGCAAAAATCTAAAAAAAAATGCAGTTTTTTTTTCAAATTTTAAAAATTACCGACCAATTAAATTTCAATTATTGGGCCTTAATGGTTATTTTTAAAGTCCAAGTTCATGTCCATTATGTCCATAAAGTTTAAAGGTCCAAGTTTGTTTTCTTTAAGTCCAAAAGTGCAAAGAATAAGGCAAAGTCCAAAGATCCTTGTCCAATTCAATTTATGGATTAATTTGCAAAGTTTTTCAAGTCAAAATAAAATTTTTCACAAATTTATAGATGATATTAAAATCTCAAGAGAAGAGGGGGCTAACAGAAATTTTACAAAAAAAAAGACAAAGATAGAAACAAACGATAAAAAGAAAAAAGAATAAAAACAAATTGGCATCAAATTTAGAAAACTCCCCAGTAATGGCGCCAAAAAACTTGATATGATTCAAAAATGTTATTGCTGCTATCTATAAAAGTGCTATTTATATTATAATTTGGTGAGTCCGGAGTCGAACCACAATAAATTTAAAATTTAATAGTCAATTTGTTAAACAAAGTAAATCAAATGTGGAAAACGAAATTAAAAGTAATCAATCTAAAAATATGCTAAGGCTACGGAATCCACTCTTAAATTTCAAATTATAATTATAATAACTCTCTCATGTTTGTATTTTACATTTATTTTACTAGTTAATTATTATGCTATTTAATTCTTAACTAACCATTGATGTGATAAATAGGAAACAAGTATCTAATGTGCAACAAATATATTGAAGTGCCGACAATATGTCAAAATACCATACAAATTTAAAAAAATCTAAATATATAAATTAATATGACATAAAAGAAACTGGTAAAGATGAAAAATACAACAAATAAAATAAACTTTAAGACTCACTTGAGAGAGTAATTAATTAATAATTTGAATCCTTGAGCTTCACCTTCCACCTCAGCTCAGAAAATTTAGTCACTCATATTGAAAAGCCAAACACTCATTTTATTTAATAAACTTTTAAAATATATTACAAGAAAATGACTACACAAAAGAAATTTCTCTCAATTCTCAATCTCAACTTCCTCTCTCTCATTCTCAACTCTTACTTTAGCCCTCATTCCACCATTACTGCTTGCATTTCCTTGCCTTTTATAGGCGAGAAATGCATCTTTTTCTTTTATTTTATTAATATTTATTTTATTTTATGTAATATATATATATAGAAAAGTGTGATGGTTAGGTGGCAAAATGGCCACCTGACCATCACTAACTAACATTACTTTTTTATTTTTTTCATTTTTATTTTTTAAATTTTTCTTTTTATTAATTAAATCTCCTCATTAATGCATTCCAATGGCTTCAGCAATTTTTCTTTGTTCCCACTTTCAGTTCCAATTTCCTCTTTATTCCTTAAATATTTACAATATAAAAAAAAATTAACATACTGTGAATTAATTTTAACATAAAAATTTATTAGGGGTGCATTAAGATAATTTAGGAATTATAAGCGCATTAATCAACATTGCAAATGAAAAATTAATAATTTTAAACTTATTAAATGCACACTTTTTAGTGTTAATCAACATGTAATCAACATATCATCAACATATAACAAGAGATATATCATCTTCCCTTTACTTACCCTTTTGAAGTACATACAACAATCATAACTAAATCTGCTATAAGCATGTTTCATCATGAAATTTTCAAATCTTAGATATGATTGCTTAGGCGATTGTTTTAAACTATACAGAGACTTCCTAAGCAAACACACATGGTCGTCTCTTCCAAGTATCACATACCCTTCAGGTTGCTACATTGCAATTTCTTCTAGTATTTCACCATGCAAAAAAGTTGTTTTAACATCCAATTGTTCAAGGTACATGTCTTGAATTGCAATAACTGCAAGGATGATTATGATGGAAGCATGCCTTACTATTGGACGACAAACTTCATCGAAGTTAATTCCTTCCCTCTATGTAAAACCTCTTGCTACCAATCTAGCTTTTGTTTTTTTTAGAATGCCACCAATCTAGCTTTAAACATTCTCAATTCAACGCCAAGTATCCCCTCTTTTATTTTGAAAATCTATTTCAAGCTTATTGTCTTCTTTCTTTTTTTCTAGTTTCTCAATCAATTTCTAGTTTCATTCTTCATAAGTGATGATATCTCTTCATCCATTACTTTTTACTAATGTAGCTTATTCTTACTTGTAATTCCTTCTTGATAAGTCCTTAGTTCATCATCATTAATCTCCTGTGCAGCTATCAGTGCATATGGAATTAGATTTGTCTCTGCATAAACCCTTGGTGGTCTAATAGCTCTTTCTTTTCTGTCTTTGGCCAACTAATAGGTGTCATCATCGTTTTTTGTAATCTCAACTTCTCTTTTAGCCTCAAGTTTATTAGCAATACTCTTTGTTTTTTCATTAACGTCTGGTTCAGCCTTTTCTTGTTTATAAGGCTCCACCTTAAACTAAATTGCCTCAAGTTCTCTTTCAATTTTTTACACTTTATTTATAAAGTTTCTTGGCCGGTTCAGAAATTCAGCTTTATTAAAGATTACAACCCTACTGATTATGCATTAAGGTGGTTTAAATTCAACATACCATAACCTATGGCCTTTAACACCATCAGGATAACCTAGAAATCTACACTTTAATGCCCTTGGTTTCAGTTTACCCTTTTTAACATATTTGTATACCAAAGAATAAAAAAAAATTAGTTTACAATAGTCAGCATGTTTCCCTAACTAACTCCACTGATGTTTTAAAGCCAACAGCTTTTGTTGGGCTTCTATTTACTAGGTAGCAAGTAGTGTTCAAAACTTTTGCTCAAAGAGTTTCTGGCAACTTTAAGCTGATCATCATACACAACACTCACTTTGTCCATCAACCTCTCAGCAAGTGCATTTTGTTGAGGTGTATTAATCATTGTCTTATACCTCAAAGGGATATTCTTTTCACAGTAATCTTCAAACAACTTGTTATAAAACTCTAAATTATTGCATGTTCTCAGTGCTTTCACCTTCAATTTTTTTTGATTTTTAACCAAGATTTTTCATCATTTAAACCATTCAAGAACCTCATCCTTATTCTTAAGAATATAAACTCGAACCATCCTAAACTAATCATCAATAAAAGACATAAAATACTTGCAATCACCTAAAGATGTAACCTATGTAGGCCTTCATAAATCAAAGTGTATTTATCCTAATTTTTCTTTGGTAATATTAACTGCAGTTTCAAACATTAAACTCGAAGCTTTGCCCAGAATACGTTCTTCGTAGAATCCTAAAGAACTTATCTTATCATTTCCAAACACTTTATGCATTTAAAGCTCTTATAAGCCTCTTTCACTCATATGCCCCAACCTCAAATGCCACAACTTAGATCTATTCTCTCTACTGCCAATTAAGCATGTCTTCCTCATAGTTGTTTGTCCATTTAACACATACAAACCATAAAATTTTGTACCTTTCATAATCACCATTGAGCTTTTAAATTTAATAACCTTAAAAAACCTTTTTCATCCTTAATTATAAACCTCGTTTGATGTACCATGCCAATATAAATTAGGTTACTTTTTTTTGTTCAAGAACACGTCTGACTTGTGTTAGTTCTCTAATTGGATTCTTAAAGCTCCTTACTTTAAAGAATCCATTGACCTTAAGGCTTTTCTTTGAAGGGAATGAGTACTCCGACAGTTTTAAAATTAACTTCTTCCGTGGCTATGATTGTATCCCAGTCTTATCCTTTGAGTCATTAACCTTGGTCTTTCTCTCAGGGCAATCTCTCTTGAAATGCCCTCCTTGTGGCAATGAAAATATTGTAAGTGCTTTTGTTTTGACTTTGATCTTCATTGTTTCTTTCCTTTATTTTCCCTCTCTTCAAGTCTACCTCTTGCCATTAATCCTTCATTGGATTCTCAGAGCTCTTTTACTTGTCTTTCAACTTCTTAGTTCCAAAAGTTGACTTAACCTATTCCAAGGAAAGAGTTTTTCTCCCATATAGAAAGCATCCACAAATGCTCATATGATTTTGGTAAAAAGTTATGAATAAGACTTTCATCGTTCAACACTTCATTAATTGTGTCTAGGCCATCATAAACCTTATTAAACTTACCAATATGACCATGAAATGATGACCCTGCAACCATCTTCAAAGAAAACATTTTCTTCTTGATGTAAAGCTAATTAGCAAGAGGTTTTTTCATGCATAAGTGCTCTAGTTTAATCCAGATTCTTTAACAACTTCTCTTTTTTTTCCTTCTCTTTTTGACATTTTATCAATCTCAACCGCTTGTTATAGTGTCTTTAAGGATGAAGCCTCTCTTCCTTCAACCTTGGTAGTTGGTTCATGGCATCTCCCATTTTGATCTTCAACATGTTGAAATCATTTTGACCTGTAAACTTCTTCACATCTACCTTGGTTTCCATTTCTTGAATCTTAAAGTAAAATCAAAGGCTCCCATACCAATTTTTTAATAATTGGACCCTTATGAAGTGGATTAAATCCATTCCCAAACTAATTTCACACTCAAAATACAAAACAATAAATCCAAGAAACTCACAAACTCAACATGCAATCAAGATCAAAACCAAAGAAACACAAAACAAACACAAGATTTAAGTGGTTCAACACTTGTTTTAAGTGCCTACATCCATTGAGAACACCAACCACAAGCTTTCACTATGTTGAATTCAAAATGTTACAAAGATTACTCAGAGATTACAAAGAATGCAAGAGCAAACTCTTTCTTTTCTTAGTTCAGTCTGATCTTTTGATTGAATGATGCAAAGAACACATCATAAGAAACTTATATACTCTATTTCTGGGTTTGTTACACATTAGCTAGATTTTCGCCCAAAATCAATTAAGTTAATAGCTTCGTCACATGCCTAACACATTCTAACTTAATGTTGATCAAAATGGCATAAAATTTCTTCATTTAGAACAACTTGGTTTTGCTATATGTCATGTGCTAAACATGCGACTTACTTAAAAGCTTCAAACGACATATTCAACAATGTCAATTTTGCTCTACATCTTTAGCAATGACACGTCACACAAGCATGATCGCTCACAATGACATGTCAGTCATTTGAGATTGAGTTTACATCACCAAGAATATCGATATCTACGTTCTTGTATGTCATCATCAATTAGTTGAACATCTCCTAACGGAGGCTAACATGGCCCTATTTTGATGTGCATCCTTTGAATTTTCTTATGTTGATTGATAGGATAAGTCCTTATTCGACAATGTAACCTAAGATCATGTTCTAGATAAGTATTCTAGTTTCTTCAACTTCAAATTCTAGATTCTTCAATTTCAACTTCAACCCTTTGAGACTTAGAAGGATGTCACTTATTGGAGGAGCATCAATTTGAGATGCTAATGGCTAACCATTGCCTATTTTCTTAAAAATTAAAAGTAAAATTTTTCTTGGCTTGACTGACTGATTGTTTGAAATTGTATCCTATAATAATAATAAATTAGAGAATTATTTTTACTTTGTTAAAAAATTAATGAAAATATAAAAAATAAATTAACTTGACAAGAGTTAAAAAATTATTTTTAATTATCATAGCTTTTATGATTATCATCAAGTCTGCAAGTGTGTAGTGTGAAAAAAGAAAAAAATATTAACTTTGAACAATATAGAGTAGAGCATCTACCATAATGATTGGGGAAAAAAAATCAAACAAATATCACTACAAAACTTTAAAGAAAAATTTTCTGACACCGTGATTAAAATTACGGCATTAATGCTGTGATAAACATAAATTTTGTAAATTATATATAAAACTAGTAAATGAAAGATAAAACAAGTAAGTTAATATAAGAGTAATAAATTGGAGTTTTAAATTTGTAAAAAAATAAATATTTGTAAAACTAACATAAAACTTATAAATCAATATTAAACTTTCATTTAAAAAATAGTTTATTCAATTAATTTAATTAAACAAAAAAAAAGTCACTCATCAATTAAAAACAAAATAATTGCATTGAAAACAACTGGAATAAGTTTTATTGAACTGGTTTAATCATAAATTATGTATTCATTTTAGGACATTCATAATTTCTTTTTCATTTTCTATCGAAGTCTACTACATAAGTTAATTAAGCAAAATTATTTTTCTTGATTTGGATCAAGTCAAAACAAAATAAACATATATTCTTATATTACAAAACACAAATGATATATCAATAAAATTAGATCAAATTTTCTATTTTATAAATACTTTATGAAGTTTAAACTTTACTTCTTACTTGTACTTCAAAAATATTTGCAATTGCTATTGAGGAGATTTAAAAAGATGCAATATTACCTTATCTTACAAATAACTTTGAAAAACATAAAAAGTATAGTTTTTCAAAATCTGATTTTGAAAATAAGTTTTATCCTTAATAAAATTTCACATATATCATCATATATATTATATAATCCCAAAACTGTGATTATTTAATTTAGAAACAAAATCAATAAATATATAAGATAATCATTATTATAATGAGTCCTTATTTTCCATTTGTAAGTTTTTATTTTTTAATAATTCTTATATTAATTTACTTGTTTTACCTTCTATTTACAAGCTTGTGTTCTATTTACATAATTTATTTTTATTTTACACTTATTATTGGTTTATAAGTTTTATATTATATTTGTAAGTTTTTGTTTTGTTTACCAATAATACTCCAATTTACCACTCTTATATTAATTTACTTGTTCTATCTTCTATTTACAAGTCTTATGTTTCATTTACTTAATTGACATTTATTTTACAATTATTGCTAATTTATAAGTTTTATATTATATTTGTAAATTTTTGTTTTATTTACCAATAATACACCATTTACCATTATATTAATTTATGTTTTTTACATTTCATTTATTAGTCTTATGTTTCATTTACGCAATTTATATTTTATTTCACACTTAATATTAATTTACGAGTTTTATGTTATATTTGTAAGTTTTTATTTTGTTTACTAATAATACACTAATTTACCATTTTTATGTTAATTTGCTTACTTTATGTTCCATTTATAAGTCTTATATTTTATTTATTTAATCTATGTTTTATTTGACAGTTATTGTTGATTTACAAGTTTTATGTTATTTTTATAAGTTTTTATTTTGTTTTCCAGTAATACACCAATTTACCACATTTGTGTTAATTTACTTATTTTATTTTCCATTTAAAAGTCTTATGTTCTATTTACATAATTTATATTTAATTTATTTTATACCTAATGTTGATTTACAAGTTTTGTATTAAATTTACAAATCTTATGTTTCATTTACATAATTTATGTTTAAGTACGGTATTAATGCTGTAATTGATATCACGGCATCATAAAATGAACCAACTTTAAAACAATTTAAACTAATATAACAAACATACAACACCAAAAATTCTAATTCAAAGGCTACCCAGAAATTATTCTAATTAAACTTCCAATCTCTGAAATTCTAACTAGTATTTGAAATTGAATCTGCTGGCTTCTACTATATCTATATTATACATATAAAATTAACTCTTTTCAAATATTGCTCTTTGATTTTAATTTTAAGGGCTTAAACTTTGAGAAGAAGATATGAGAAGATGAGAGTTTGAAGTGGAAAGTAGGATGAACTCTAATAAGAATTTGACGGTAGTTAAGAGGCAGCATGATTGTAAGAATTTTAAGGACAAATCAAGCAAAATATATATATATATATATTCCCTGAAAATTTAAATCTATTAGCTAGAAGTAATGATGTGGACCTTTTTGGACACTTCTTAAAAATTTAGGAACTAAGAGCTAATTAACTCAAAGTATAAGGATTGAAGAAACATTTGTCATATTTACTCATCGATTTGTTTACATTGTGTTATAAATCCTACTTTATGATACGCTACACAAAACATGCATGTTGAGATGATTAATGAATCAAAATTTAATCAATAAAGGTTTAAAGTTCTCAACAGCTATATCTAGGAGAAGAATTGCACCGCTCAATATAATGGCCACCACAACATGTTAATTCGTAAGTAGAAACTATACTTTTAGCCCGCAGATGGGATTCTTGCAATTTCCGCAAGCAGATTTGCAGAGGATAAACGTTTATTCTTCATCATTTTATTTTCTAGATATTTTATTTTCCAATAGGAATATCCGGGATGTACAAAATAGACCAAAATCAATTGGAGTCAAAGAAGACATCGAGTGTTTGGCAGCTCAACCCCAATTGAGTGTGACTTGTTATCATGTTATGTGGAAAATAGAACACTCAAATTTGTTAGGTATCATCATCGACCTTCTGCATACATGAATGTTAATGTCAACGTCAAGCAATAACTAAATTTCACTTAGTCAGCAGGCTGCTTGACTAAGGTTACTACAGTTTAGACTAGGTAATGAAAACTTTTAAGAGAATATAAATTTCACTCCTATTATTGTCTTAGGGACTCAAAGATTTATTTATACAAGATTTTGAATAACATAAAAGAAAACCAATCAAGTAGTATAAACGAGAATTTATCTTTTAAATTTACATGCACATTACTTGAAGTTGATTTGGTATACATAGAGGCGTTAACTTGTAAGAAAGAGCAACCAAGGTGAGCTCTACATAAACCTTTCAACATACATAATTAATGGAGGGAATATAAATGGCATTTATCGAAGAGATTTTCGTACCCTAACAAATGAGGTGTAAAAAATAAAATTACATAAGTCATCAAGATCATGCCAAAAGATCCTTGGTCTTTTGTATGCAGAAACTGCAGCCATACAAGTTTGATCTTTTTTATTTTAATGAGACCATATACGTAGAAAGGTCCAATCAAATTTCCTTGAAAAAAAGAGAAATGTAATTGTTTACCCAAGTGTTCATGAGTGATGATGTGGGCGCGTTGTTACATTGCATAATAGCCAAGGAACAATTACATCACATGTTAATTAAGCTATGCAAAAAATTGAAAGAGAATATGATATATAATTAAATACCGCAATTCATGGCATTATTGATAACGAAATTTGGTCTCATGCACCGATGCAAGGTGATGATACAAACTCTTATTTTCTAATACATATGGTGCAATAATTTATTCCATTATAAATATAACTTCAAATCTGCTGCTGCACGCAGGTGCTCTGATTTGGTTAATTAATTAAAATTGACTTGGTATTTAGGCTGCTTGTCTGGAGCAAAAAGTCCCCAATGCCTCTCAATCTCAGCTCCCTGTTTATCCTTCTCATCAAACATAGCAAAAATGTAGGTCTCAATAGGCCTTCCGGGCTTCTTTGGTGACCCTTGCTTTACATGCTGTATCAAGTTATTATTATAAGTCCTTGCATTATCAACATTCGTTAACGCTCCATCACCACCTGCCGTTGGCCACCCACTCTCCGATATCACAATATCCAACGAGCCCCCACCGGCTTTCTCCAACGCAGCATAAGTAGCATCCAACTGGGCATCAAAGAGATTCCGGTAACTCAACGGAGGGTCCGAAACAACCGGTTGTTGGGACCTAAATAGTGCATAATCAAGAGATATTTGACGGTTGTCATTAATTGCGAAGTAAGGGTACAAGTTAACAAGCAACGGGGATTTGTTTTCGTTGAGGAAGGTAATGACGGGATCAAGAATTTGTCTGTAATCTTGCTTAAAGGAGCCCGCTGACGGTGGAGAGGATACTTCTAGAGCTCCGAATTCAATGGCAGTGGAAACTTTGATTTGGCTTCCAAGGTTAGCCCCGTTAACGGCATTTTGTATGTTTCTCATGGCGGGAACAAGATACTGAGCGAAGTCGTCTCCTGGTTTTGCTTCATTTCCCACGGCAATATATTTGAACTTGACATTGTTAGCAA
This sequence comes from Luvunga scandens, assembly GCA_030449905.1. Classification (NCBI taxonomy): domain Eukaryota; kingdom Viridiplantae; phylum Streptophyta; class Magnoliopsida; order Sapindales; family Rutaceae; genus Luvunga; species Luvunga scandens. The sequence goes on along the minus strand of JASUUG010000361.1, from coordinate 1,279,771 downwards.
AATTTTGGACGTTGTCTTGGACCCAAGTGTTCGCTTCGGCTTGATTGGAAGCGATTGTCTGGAGCTTATCGTTGGGAAGGCCTAGCATGACTTCAATGTTGGAGCCACGGAGAGCATCGAGAGCTTCTCTGTTTGGATCATAGATTCTCATTCTTCTGATGTTGTTTTGGTTGTAGAGACCTACGACATCTTGTTTTGATGGTAAGTTGCTACCGAGCATACCATAACAAACGCCTATTTGAGCACCTGCGATGACATATGTAGAATCAACAAATTAAAACTCAAAGTTATGAACAATATCAATACATGGAGAAATATAGATAGGGAAAATGAACAAACGGCCATGTTGGATTTAGTAAATGAATCATTTCACACCTCATGTTTAAAAAACCCTTATCTTTTAAATTTTCTGTTAACTTCCAACTTGTTCTGTGTCTTTTACTATTTTACTTTTGATGTCTTTTACTAATTTCTGTTAAAACCTTAAATCTCACTATTTATCAATAAAAATCTTCGGAATCAAATAGTAAAAGATACAAAAATTGAAAGCTAACAGAAATTTCTTAACCACAAGGGGTTTTGATTTAAAAAAAAAAAGTCAGGTGAGCAGAAAATCCAACACAATTTTTCAGCTACTATATCTCTCATAGTATTTGAGCTTAGGTGGTCAGTAAGAGAAAACTGCTTGAAAACTAATCGATCACCTCCGTGGACAATGGAAAGTTTTATGAATTTTGAAATATGGAGGAAACGATTAATTCACGAACAACGGGGAGGTTTTGATCATTTTCTTGAGAAATACACACACACACAGAGGCATACTTGTAGTGTCTAGGGTAGCCACTAGCAGGCCAAGAAGTGGCAAGACGACGGAAACCATTGAAGGGGTATTGAGGGAGGACAAGAATTTAGACATGAAGAAAAATGCAAATGGAAAAGTGTGATACCAACACCACTTCTTAGCAGCCCTTTTATAGAGAAAAAAGGGGGGGGGGGGGGGGGGGGTGTGGAAAAATTTGCCAAGCTGATAATATGTTGACATCTCAAGTATCTTTTGGGTTCTTTGAAAAGGCATTTCACTATCTTTTGGCTCATTGGCTGTGCCCTTTGTGGTGTTCATATTTGTAGACATTCAATTACTCAACAACACGGTTCTGTTTTAATATGGTATTGGAAAGTGGGGAAGAGTTTATCAGATTTTATCACCGACGTGGTCATGCAAAAATCCAATATTGTATAATTTCACTTGTTATTTATATATATCATTCGTGTACTAGTTTAATTTATTTTATTGTATGATTGGTTATTTTGAAAATAGGCAAAAACACATATGACAACTTTTAAGTCAAAGGATCCATATACAATTACAAAATATGTAGACGTTCTCATTTTTGGAACTGGCTTGGTGGCTTTAATTTTATTTTGTTGTTTGATTAATCGCCATTCATGCATGTGCATGAGCTGATGAGCATGAGCCCTTACCCAATTGACCCATTTTGGTTAAAGATGATACCGATCCAAGGTGCTATCAAAAAATGATTTGCTAATTATATATTGATATTTCTCTGGTGCACATGCTACTCAAAAACATGCATGCTGATGATGCCTTGTAACAACTTGTAGAGCTTGAGAAGGACAACAAAATTTTAATGTTGCGGCTTCTACAATAAGATTATTTTTTTTAGCCTAACGATAAGTAAATTTTCTTCCCACGTTCGTGAACGGGTTCACACCTCTTACTCTTCCTCGAAACATGATTAATAAAAAAAAAAGTTTAGAGTTCTCAACTTGTAAAATTAAGAAATAAAGAATTGCACCTTTATATGGTCATGCTGACATGTTAAATTATAAGAAGATAATTTAGCCCATCAGATGCGATTCCCGCAATTTTTGGATAGATTAAGAGAGGATAGGCATTGATATCTCATAATTTAACTTTTAAATATTGTATTTTTCATTGAGGAATATCCAGGATATATAAAAGAAACCAAAATCAAATGAAGTCAAAGAGGATGTTAATTAAGTCTTTGGCTGCTGTAACAAATGATGACGGCCACTTTCAATATTGTATTTATTTATTTTAAACCTTTTTACAGATACGTGCTCAATGCGACATTTGAATTCCAATCGAATGCTACTGGTTATCCTGTTATGTGGAAACTACAACACCCAAATTTGTTGGTATCATCGTCAACGTAAATCTCACTTTCAACATTACATTTTCACATGTGTTAATGTCAACGTGAAGCGATAAATTAATTTCATTTTGTCAGTAGGCTACTTGACTAAGGCCAATTTGGAAATGTTATACTTTTTAAAATAATTACTATTAATTGTACTGTAGGAATAATTAGTTATAAAGATAATTAATTAAGTGTTTGGTAAATTTTATTTTCAGAAATATTATGAATTTTGAAATCAATTATGAATGTTTGGTAAATTCTACTGTTAAATTGTGAGAGAAACAAATGACTAAAACATACATAATGTAGGATAAAATTTACTTATATAAATAAAAATATATACATACAATATTTTTAATTATCTATTATAATAATTTTAATTAAAAATAAAATTTATAATATATTATTTTTTTGTCTTAAAACAATTGATAATTAAATTTATAATATAGTGAAACAAATTTAATAATAATTTGACCAACGAATTGATATTAATAAATTTATATTGATGAATTATAATAAAAATTTATTAAAATATTAATTTTCTTTCCAATTTGAAAAAGGATAATTTTGGGTTTAGATAATAATTTTAAAGATATTTATGGCATTGTATTAAATAATAAAATTGATTCTCAAAATCAGAATCTAAAAGTTAATTGTTCCCTTCTTTTCAAAATCAATTGTTCGAGAAACTAATTTTGACAAAAGTCATTTTGATTTTTTCTTTTTTACCAAATACTAAAATAAGTTTTTAAATTTTCAATATCACTTTTAAACCATTTAAAAGCAATCCCAAACAAACCCTAAGGTTTCTAGAGTTTAGACAAGGTGATTGAAACTTTTAAGAGAATAAAAATTTCACTCTTATTATTTTCAATGGCTCAATGGCCTATTTATACAAGATTTTGAATAATATAAAAGGAAAATAATCAAACATTGTAAACAAGGAATTCATCTTTCAAATTTAATTTTATTCTTGGTACTTTTCATGTGTGTATGACATAATAGTCTTAATTATTGTCATATGTGCATTTGATAATGTCTTTATTCTTACCATCTGACAAGAATGAAGCCAATATAGTAATTGCATATTTGACTAATAGGATTTCAACAATATTATCTCAACAGCACCATCAACGGAAATCAAATAAAGATTCTCAATCAATCAAGGATTCTCAGCTTGATTGTACATGACCACCTTTAATCACATTCCAAGACTTGTGTAAATAACATAGCTAGACTAATCCCTTGTGTATAAATGTCAATTGTACTCTTTTACAAATCATCAAATAAAGATTATATGCCTCTTAACTTCTCTCAAAAGTGTTTTATGGTATTAGACCAATTATGGCTTCAATTTCTCAAATAGTAGAACCCAAGCTTGCTCTTCAAACATTCCACCAATGCTCCAGCCTAGTTTTTGTCAAACTAACTTCCCAAAACTACCTTGTATAGAAGTCCCAAGTTCTTCCACTTATACAAAGCCTAGACCTTCAGCATAACATTAGCGATGCTGGGATACCATCTAGTTGGGTAATTATTGATGAGAGAGAAGTTAGCAATCCAAAGTTTTCAAATTGGAAAAACAATGACAGATTATGACGAAACGGAAGTGTTATTGAGTTTGTAAGTAGAAGAAACATTCCAACAATGTTCCAACCTAGTTTTTTTCAAACTAACTTCCCAAAACTACCTTGTATGGAAGTTGCGAGTTCTTTCACTTATACAAAGCTTAGACCTTTAGCATCACATTAGCGATGCTGAGACACCATCTAGTTGAGTAACTATTGATGGGAAAGAAGTTAGCAATCCAAAGTTTTCTAATTGGAAAAACAATGACAGATTATGATGAAACAGAAGCGCTATTTAGTTTGTAAGTAGAAAAAACTAGGTTTCTAAATAATGAAGAATATTATTGAAAAGTCTGAATGAATATAGCTAGGGTTTGAGCCCTTTTATAAAAAGCCTAAATATCGCAAAATTTACCAAAATAGGCAAATCTAAAATCTAATATGATAATTAAATTTTCCTAATCAAAATAAGAAAAGGAAAACAAACAGCACTTAAATGCAATTTCTGGAAAAAAAAAAAGATAAAAATCGTAGAAGAATCAAGAAAAATAGGAAAAAATCTTAAAACTACGAAACGACCAGGAAAGAAACATAATTTATGGCCCAACCATAGAGTAGAACAACTTATGCGTTCAGATTTTGTTTGCCTCATTGCATGCTTTAAAATGGTATATTATACATCGAAAATGAACGCCTATAGCCAAAGTTATGACCTTCAGAAAGTACCCTGCTCGCGACACACAATACCCTACATCAGTCCCCCGCACTTTTAAAAGAACTCATCTTTGAGTTTGACTCATACAATTCTTCATCATCTGAATGATATTCGAACAGATCAACCACATTAAAAGTGTGAGAGATATTCTAATTGTCCGATAACTAAAATACAAAATTATTATCATTGATTTTTCATGCCACTCAAAATGGTCCATATTTGCACTTCTCCAATTCAGTGCAAATGCCAAGAAATCTACTCTGTCGTAAATATGCCATCATCAAATTACCTTCTGAAAACATTTTCTTTCATTGGTGTCTATCTGCCTCAGCCTTGGATTTAGCATTGGAAGCCTCCAAGTGAATTCGTATCTCAGCATGAATCTTTAGGGCCTTTCCTGCCACATTTTCCGCCACCTTGCTTTCTCCACCCGCAACTATTGTACAGATTCACCATGCTATTGTAAGCAAACTTAACCTAAGGCAACGCAGCTTCCCAGTTTGTTGCTTGTCACCACAAACACAGCGCAACATGTTACCCAAAGTTTGATTGACAACTTTCGACTGCCTATCTGTCTATGGATGGAAAGCATTACTAAATTGCAACTATTTACTAAACTTATCCCAGAGATGATGCCAAATTTGATGATAAACTTCACATCCCTATCAAAAGTGATAGGTTTTAGAACGCCATGCAAACACACCATCTCTAGAAAGAGCAAATGCTAAGCTGAAACAGTATCTTCAATCTTTTTACATGAAATAAAATGCGTCATCTTTAAAAACCTATCAACCACAACCAATAAAGGGTCTTGACCTGTTCTTATGAGCAGTAACTCTAACACAAAATCCATGGATAAATCCAACTGAATATTTTCTAGAATAGGTAACGGCAAGTATAAACTTATATTATGTGCATGTCCTTTGCCTTCTTGGCAAATTCGATAACTCTGCCTAATTTTTTGCACATCTTTGTTCAATTATGACCAATAATAACACTCCTCTACAAGTGCCTTGGTCTTATCTCATCCAAGAAATCTGGGTTTTATCTCATCCAAGAAATATGCCCAATCCTCCTCTATGTAATTCTTGGATAATCTACTCCCTTAAAGAACTTTGAGGTACACATAGTTGGTTGGCTTTGAACAAATGACCATCTTGAATAAGGAAATCCTCCGTAATCTAATGATTGATGCAGCGATCCTAAATATGTGTAAAATCCTCATCTTCCGTGTACAATTCCTTCAAGCACTCAAAACCAGTAACTTCGTTGACTAGAATTACCAATAAAGTTGCTCGCCTACTTAGCCTGTTTGCCACTTTATTCTGCTGCCCAGATTTGTACTTCAGAACAAAAGTGCACTTTTGCATATAACTCACCCATCTCGCATGCATCTTACTCAAGTTCTGCTAATTGTTAATGTCCTTCAATGCTTAATAGTCCTATAGAGTACGAACTCTTTCTGAATCAAATAATGCTCCCATGTCTTCATCACCCTGAGGATGGCATAAAACTCTTGGTTGTTAGTAGACCACTTTTGCTACGCCTCATTTAACTTCTTACTCATATATACAGTCAGGCACCCTTCTTGGGTAAAAAGAATCCTAATTCCCTTACCAAAAGCTTCACACTCGACCTTAGTCAAAGTTTGGAAAAGCTAACACAAGAGCAGTAGACAACTTCTCCTTAAACAAAGTAAAACTCGCATCTTCCTCTTCTCCATATTTAAACTTCCCTTTCTTTAAGCACTTCGTAATAAGTGTGGCTATAATATTAAAACTACCTCTTATAAAACATTGCCAGCCTATGAAAACTTTTAACCTTACCCATTGTCTTGGGCAAGCCACCCTTTAATGGCTTGTATCTTTGACTCAATAGCTCGAATCCCATCTGTACCAACTATAAAACCCAAAAACTCCACATTATTATGCAAAAGGTTACACTTCTTCAAATTAATGTAAAGTTTATTTCTCCACAACACATCCATAATCATTCTAAAATCTGCCAAATGCATCACTATATCAATAAAATACACCAAAATATCATCAAAGTATATGACAACAAATTTGCAAGAAAATGGCTTAAGAACCTGATTCATTAAACGCATAAAAGTACTCGACAGGTTTGATAATCTAAATGGCATCACAAGACACTCATACAATCCTTCTTTCATCTTAAACACAGTCTTCCACTCATTTCTAAGCCTAATCCAAATCTAGTGATACCTGAAATACTAACTAGGCTACCTAAGAGGAGAGTGAATTGGGTTCTTCAAAAAATAAGCAAATAAAACCACACAACAATTAAAGCTAATGTCTTAATAAAATTAAAAATAATAAATTTAACAATGCTCGAAATTAAAAAGATAAGGGAAGAGAGATCAAACACGTGATTTTTACGTAGTTCGGCCAACCATGCCTACGTTCACGTCTCCAAGCTCACCAAACTTGAGGATTCCACTAAGCAAGCCTCCACGGCTTCAACAACACTTACAATTGACTTCAAAGTGTCAATGAACCTTTACAACAAGAGATCATCCCCAATCTCTTAACCCAAGTGTATCCCAACACTTACAATCACTCAAAAATAAAGATTTAAAATCAACCAATCTCTCACACAATCTATATTATTACAATTGAAATCCCAAAGTGTGAATCAATAAAATAAAACAAGTTTAAAGCTTAAAAGAGATTTTTTTCTCAGTAGCAAGCTCAAAGATGATTGTTTAATCGCTTTTTATTTGAATTTGATTGAGATATTTTATAGTTGGAGCTGAAAACTAGCCGTTGTTGACTTTCTGAGAATAATTGGATTGTCGTTTACTGCTATCGGTTAACCATTTTGACTTGTCCAAATAGCCGTTATGCTCAGATTTTAAATAAATGGCTTACCGTTTAAAGTTATCGGATCGCCATTTACTTCCAGAGACCTGCAAAATAAACTTAGCTTTCTGTTTTTACTAAATGCAACAAGAGTACAGGACTTATTGTTGGTTTGAACATGATTAGAAGAAAAACAACTTGACTTAACAAAATCAGAGAGATAAGCAAAAAGAGACACTGGTTTGATCTGAGCTGAATGAGAAAGAAAAATTGAATCTGAACTTTGAGTTGAAAAAGATGATTTAACTTTATTAGATGCTGCTTGAACTTGGTATAAGCCTTTTTTAGCAACCCCCTTAAGCAGAACATTCCATGTGTTCCTGGCCTTGATAAAGCAAACATTATCAACAAATTCAATAAAAACATTATTATCAGTAAGAAGTTTAGATATACTCAGTAAATTTTTAGTAATATAAGGAACATGAAGAACATGATGTAATATAAGAGGTTCGTGAGTGTAGGTATCAAGTATGGCAGATCCAGTGTGTGTGATTTGAAGACTTTTTCCATTTCCAACAAGCAATTCTTCTGAACCAATATAACTTTGAGAAATAAGCAGTATACCTGGGTTATTAATCACATGAGTTGAGGCTCCACTATCTATATACCATGAAGGATCCTCTACAACTTCAGGTAAAAAAGAATTAATTGTTGACTGATTAGCAGACTTTGTTGATATATCAGACACACCATTTTGACAATTAAATGCTGCTAGTAAAGTGATTGATTGATCAACCTCATGATGATAAAACATGGAAGCAGAATCATAGCAGGAAAAATTTGCATCTGGATACACCAAGTTTCCTTGATATCCATAGCCTTTTGAGCCAAACTCATCTAAATACACCAAGTTTCCTTGATATCCATAGCCTTTTGAGCCAAACTGTCCATTATAACCCGTGCCAAAACCAACAAACGGCCTAGGCACAAATCCTCTACCATAGCCAGATACAAAACCTCTGCCATAACCATAATTTGGCCTATAATTTCCTCTACCTCCTCTACTATAGAATTTTTTAGGAACAAACGTAGGATTAAATCTGTTCCTGCACTTATAGGCCCCATGTCCTGGTATATAACAAATCTGACATACAATCTGATCCAGATTATTTCCATTATTACCAGTTTGTCCTAAATTTGACATTTCTCCATTAAAAAACTTCTTATTACCAAAGTTATTCTTAAAGGAACTCTAATTTTTCTAAGCAAAATTTACAGTCAAATTATGCACAACATCATAACTAAACTTGCCTATTTTCTGTTCAATCCTTATCTCATGACTTAACAATAAAGCATACAAATCATCCAAATCCATATTTTCACCTCTAGCCAACAAACTTGTAACAACTGACTCATATTCCTAAGATTCTAATCCTGTCAATATGTATGTAACTAAATCTATTGATTCAACAGGTTTTCCAACCATGGCAAGAGTATCAACCAACTTTTTCATTCTAGCAAAATAGGCACTCATAGTCATTGAACCTTTTTTAGCCGTTTGTAATTGCATTTTAATTGGCATAATTCGAGCCTGAGTTTGAGAAACAAAAATACGAGTTAATGATTCCCATAGCTCTTGTGATGAAACACAGTGAATGACAGATGATAGGAGATTCTCTTGAATTGATGACATCATCTAGCTGAGCAATAGTTGATCTGTTCTAATCCATGCTGAAAATACAAGATTATCAATTCTCCATCCAAATCTACCAGTTGATGAGCTAGCAGCATCTACATTTTGATAAAGATACATATATGGACATTTGCTTTCTCCGGTTATAAATCCTTCCAGTCCATTACCTCTGATTGAAGTAAGAGCTTGAGTTCTCCAAATTATGAAGTTATTTTGATCAAGCTTTACTGGTGTTACGAAGTTGGAAGAGTTGATATTTTGATTCTGATTAGTATTTGGCTCTAATACCATGTTGCAAAATGTGCTTAAGCTTTGTTTGTTTAGTGAGAAAATAAAAGAGAACAAACAGAAACAGAAAGAATCTTAAGCTGAGAAAAGGAAAAATAAATCTGGCTCGTCATTATTAACCCTTTCATGATGTATTTATATACAAGACTATATTCTGAATTCTGTTACTAGAACAATTTGGAAACTTCACATTAACAACTATAGAATCTTGTAACAACTAACTTGTACACGTCAGCTTAACTAATTTTGCTAAGCTAACAACTGACTTTACCAAGCATTCCATAACAAACAACTATTTGAGCACCTGTAAAATGCAATATATACAGAATCAACAAATTGTTAAGAAACTTATAGTAATTAATGAATAATATTAATCCATGGATAGAGAGATGGATAAGGAAAATAAGAAAATTGGGACATTAGGTTTCAGTAAAGTGATCATTTTGCACTTTATATATCACAAACTCTGTCTTTTAGAAGAAAAAATATGTTAAACAAAATCTTTTATTATTTTTTCCTTGATGTGCTAAAACACTAATTAAAACTCATTGTTTTTCAATAAAAATTATATAAATAGTACTAAAATATAGAGAAATTGAAAGTTATTAGAATTGTCAATCTTATGGGTTTGTTTTGATGGATTAAAAGAAAAATTTAGGAAGTGGATAAAGCCCAAAATGAATTTTTTAGCTACTATCACTTTCATATTCGATTATCCAACGGTCATCTGAAAAATTTACTTAAAAATCACTTGGTCAAATTTCTGAAAGCAATTTTGATGGATTCTAAATCATGAAAAAAAAAATTAATTTTTCACGAATAGTAAAAAGGTTTTGATAATTTTCTTGAGAAATTAAAATATATACTTGTGGTATCTAAGGTAGCCATTAGCAGCCCAACAAGGAACAAGATGATGGGAGCCATTGAAGGGGTATTGAGAGAGGAAAAGAATTTTTCCATACGAAAATACAAAGTGTGTTATACTAACACCAATTCTTCCAACCCATTTATAAGGGAAAATCACCATGACATGAACCATAGTAGAAGAAGAACATGAACCATAGTGGAAGAAAATGTTGGGGCAATAAAACCTTTGGTGAAATCATGTTGTATTAACAAGAATTAATAACAAAATTAAGCGAAAGCATACCTAAATATATAACACTTAATTATTCCCTGAAGTTGTGTGGTAGACCTTCCAGATTTACATGTTCTCCTAGAGAATACTTTAGTTCTCTCTATGCTCTCTCTTTCTGATGATGCGATGTCAGAAAGAATAAAAAAGATACGTGTGACCTGAGGACCATGACTAATTATATAGACAATTATTTTCCTATTGTCATTAGATATTCTTAATTCTATCTATCATAAAATTACAATATTATTGGGTCCTATATATTAAAAGTTCACACCTTATTAGATACATTAAAACATATAATACTGAAAACCTTAATAGAATACTTTTCAATGGGCTTAACCTATATATTAAAAGTTCACACCTTATTAGATACATTAAAACATATAATACTGAAAACCTTAATAGAATACTTTTCAATGGGCTTAACCTTATATAACAGTCTGTAACACATAATTATTCATATATAAGCTGAACGTTGGATTAAGGATCCAACAATGTTAAATTAAAAAGTCCAACAATCTCTTACTTGGGTTATATGTGTAACCTTATAATTATGTTTTGCAAAAATAATCGTATGAGTTCGATCTTACTATCATTACCAAAATATATGTATAACTAATCTGATCCATCAACCATACCAACATCGGATATACACAACTAAATGATATGGATCATGATGTGGATGTATAGCATAGAAATTTCATGCAATGTGATCTTAACATGCCTATTTCCAGCTAGTCCACCTTAAACCTTATTAAGATCAAACCATACTAAAATCAGAATGTGAATAAACCAAAACTTTATTTTTAAAGAAAGTAACCTTAAATATCCAGAAACCAAAATAACTAAAAATGTCTATATTATAAGAGCATCTAAAAATAAAAACTCCCATTAAAACTAAATATCTTTAAATGACATGGCATTTATATGAGCAGTGTCCTCATTAAACATTTTGGGTGGCAATCCCTTAGTAAGCGGATATACAATCATATAGTCTGTGCCAATATGCTCTATAGACAAATGTCTACTCTAAATTCGTTCTTTAACAACTAGGAACTTAATGTCTATATTCTTCGACTTCGTTGAGCTCTTGTTGTTATTAGAATACAACACTATTGATTTATTGTCACAAAATAACTGAAGTGGACTATTAACACTATTTACTATACACAACCTTGTGACAAAATTTCACAGTCATATTCTGTCACTAGATGCCTCGTAAAATGCTATGAACTCTGTTGCCATCGTAGAAGAGGCTATAAGAGACTGTTTAGTACTCTTCTAAGAAACAGCACACCCAGCTAGCAGACAAATGTAACTTAAAATGGATTTCATATTATCTTGGCATCCAACAAAATCGAAGTTAGCATACCCAACGATCTTAAGCTGATCTGACCTCCAATATATGAGCATGTAGTCTATTGTTCTCTGTAAGTACCGCAAGACTCGTTTGGCTACTTTTCAATGGTCTACTCCTGAATTACTTAAATATCTACCTAACATCCCAATAACGTACACTATATCCGATCGTGTACAAACCTTAGCATATATCAGACTTTCTACTATATAAGCATAAAGAATCTTCTACATTTTCTTCTTTTCAAAATCATTCTTAGGGCACTGATTGAGACTAAACGTGTCACCCTTAGAAATAGGGTTATCACTTGGTTTGTAATATTGCATACCATATCTCTTAAGAACTATTTTAATATAGCTCTTTTGTGATAATCTCAAAATACTCCAAGAGCGATCTCAATGTATTTATATGCCTAATACAAAAGAGGCGTAACCAATATTTTTCATCTTAAAATTCTTAGTTAGAAATCATTTGGTGTCGTGCAATAAGTCTATATCGCTACCAACAAGCAAAATGTCATCAACATATAAAACCATAAAAATGTCACAAATTTGTAGAAATAAATTTCTTCCAATCGTCAAGAACGAATTTCCAAGAACCCTCACGAACATATCGCAACAAACAGCAACTGATTACTAAAACCTTCATTAATGGATCGTAACGAACTTATGTCACTTATGGTCGGAGGATAATTAGGTGGTTGGAAAATCCCCTCAATTCATAAAGCAAGAACCCACAACCTTTTTCCTTCTCTCTCACTCTCTTTACTATGTTGCTTTGATTCTTATTATACGTATTTACACCACCCATGTAATGCTTATATAATACAATAAATGTGGTTTAATCCAAATAAACTTCTTACAGTTATTTGAATAAGCCACATCTTATATGATTAGGATTTAGATAAAACACTAAGTTTATCTTATCTCTCAAGTTGGATAAAGTCAACCCATCATAAGCACCTAAATCAAACATCTCTCACTTGCACGTAATGGGATGACTAAGTAATCAAAGCAATAAGAGTAAGGTATTTTTGCACAAAGCCACTATAATAGTATTACACGGGTAAATGCAACGTGTGACCCATGAACACAATAAATATACTAGAGATAAGAAATCTCAATTGCACTCTCTGCAAGAGATTCAATTAACTTGTTCATCATGTATCATAAATTTCGTTTTCCATTACATTAGGACAAACATATTTAATCCCTTAACAAAAAATATGTTTGACACTGTGCACTTTATGTATTCTCAATTATATTCATCCCCAAGTGGATCATACAATTAGTCAACTAATGAATGCATAAGTCAGATGAAAAAAGAATAAACCTTCCCATCTTACTCATATCTTTTAGTTCTAGGCTAGCAACTTTCTTAGACATGTTTTATAAACCGAATAACCTCATAATCATAGAAAAACATGATAAAGTAGCTATCATCAACCTTTCACTTTAAGATATAGTAGATGGTGACTAAAGATAACTGTCGAGGTCTTTCTTATACCTCAAAATAACTTACACAATGAAGAAGTAGGGATTTATTCACTCATTTTCCTTTTTAGTCACAAAAGTACGCATGGTATGGAACACGCATTACAGTGAATTCTCTTTGCATAAATGTATATATCTAACAATTCACTCTACAAATCTAAAATTAATTATTATTCGAGTGCCTAATTTGGGTCTTAATAAGCTTGCCTTCATAAGGTGCCAAACAAACTCGTATCTAGCTTAATCAAGTTCTCATCTTGACCTAATCAAGGCAACATTTTCAAGATATAAGCTCCATGAGAATGTACCTTGTGCTTTCTCTTAATCTTGTGTCTTGTCTCAACTTGTTTTTCTTAGCAATTGAGGCAACTACTTGTGTAAGAAAGCTTGTCAAAACCTGAAGACATATCTTTTAGTAATCTCATATATGTGAAATCATCCTAATACATTTGAAAATAAATGAAAAATTTTTATAAAAATCATCCAAAAATCTTTTACAACCTATGTAACCTTAAAGATCGCTTATTGGCGAGATAATCAATTCGTGTCATAGCTTTAATAAATTGGTCTACAACCATGAAGCATGTTGATATGTGTTACATTAACACTTCCTTTTTTGCTATAATATCTCTCACAAAATTGTACTTAGTCTCTATGTGTTTAGATTTGCTTTGATATTTTGCATTCTTGGCAAAAGATATGGTTGTTTGGCTATCACAATATATAGTCACTGGCCAAGAAGGACCAATAACGATCTTGAGTTCATCTAAAAAGTGCCTAAGATAGCCTCTATACTGTGACTGAACATGCCATATATTTTGCTTCCATAGTCGATAAAGCCGTGCATGTTGCTTCTGGCTACTCCATGAGATTACACCTTGACTAAGTAGGAATATGTATCTTGAGGTTAATTTGTGCTTATCAAGATCGCCTCCCCAATCAGTGTTTGTGTATCCAATTAAGCGTAAATCACCTCTTTGATAATATAAAAAGTAGTCGACTGTGCCTTTCAAGTGTGCTAAAATCTTTTTGACAGCATTCCAATGTTTGCATCCAAGATTTGATTAATAACTGCTTACCAATCCCATAGCATAGCAAAGGCCTTATACACATCATAACATACATGAGACTTTCAATAGCATTTAAGTATAGAGCTCGTGTCATTTCACTACATTTTTTTAGAGTTTTTGGACACATTTCAAGGCTAAAAGTTTGTCTTTTGAGGATTGGAGTATCCATAGGTTTACACTTATCCATTTTGAATTTTTTAAGAATTCTTCTAATATAAGACTCTTATAACAAAGCTAAAAGTTTTCTTAAACAATTCCTATGAATTTTAACTCCTAAGATATAAGATGTCTCACCTATATCTTTCATTTTAAAGTTTGAAAATAACCATTCCTTGATGATTTAGACAAACTCCTTATTATTTTCGACTAACAATATATCATCCACATATAGTGATAAGATAACAAAGTTACCTTCAGAGCTTATAACATACACACAATGGTCTTTTTTTATCATTGAGAATCCATAAGACATTAAAAATTCATGAAACTTAAGATACTATTGTCTAGAGGATTGTTTTAGCCTATATATAGACCTTTTTAGCTTGCAAACTTTATGCTTTTGGTCACTAGCTATATAACCTTTTGGCTGTTCCATATAAATTTCTTCATTTAGTTCTCCATTGAGAAAAGCAGTTTTAATATCCATTTGATATAATTTAAGGTCCATACATGCAACGATGGTTAGAATTAATCTTATAGAGGCAAACCTTACTATTGGAAAAAAAGTTTCCTCATAATCTATACCTTTTTATTAGGTATATCATTTAACTACCAATCGTGCCTTGTATCTTTCAATTATGCCATCCACCTTTCGTTTAACATGTAAAACTCATTTGTTTCCAATGGCTTTATAGTTAGGATGTAAATCAATTAAGTCCCAGACGTGGTTTGATTTTATAAACTTCATTTCTTTATCCATTGCCTTAATCCACAATTCCTTAGCTGATGATATGATAGCCTCATTATAAGTTCTTGGCTCATCACCGTTACGTGAAGCAACCATAAACCCTTCCCCCTCAATCTCAAAACGATGTCTTGGGATGGGTGTGCAATTGCTTCTACAAATTGAGCTGTCCTGTAGAGTAGGCCTATATTATAAGTGACTCCAATTAGGATTAGCATTCTCAGATATATCTAGGTTTCTATCAATTTGAAAACCAAAAGTGTCATCAATCTCTAGATCATTCAACTTATGTAGATGAATGTCTTTGTCAACTTCTAAAATGCTAAAGAATTCATTTTCCAAAAATTTCACATCTTGTGACTCTATCTCAATTATAGTTCCATCATTATGTTCAATTATGAACACATATCCTTTGAAATGTTCTAGGTATCTTATAAAGATACATTTCTTTCCTCTTGGACCAAATTTCTCATATTTATGAGATGGGTTGTGAACATACATTGCCAACCCTCATAGACGCAAAGATCAGGTTTTCTACCTGTCCAGAGCTTATATAGAATGGAACTTACTGACTTACTCAAAACTCAATTAAATACATAAATGGCAATCAATAATGCATCTCCCCAGTAAGAAATTGAAAGATTTTTTTATGCCATCATAGACCTAACCATCTCGGTTAATATTTTATTCTTCCTTTCTGCAATACTATTTTGTTATAGAGTCTTTAGAATAATTAGTTATCTCTCAATACTTTTACCATTGTACAATTCCTTGAATTGCTCTGAAAGGTATTCAAGTATATCATCCATTCTTAAGACTTTGATCCTTTTGTCTAATTGATTCTCCACTAAATTCAAATATGATCTAAAGCAATCCAATGCTTCAAATTTATGAGACATCAAATAAACATGACCAAAACATAAGTAGTTATCAATGAATGTGATAAAATACATGGCTCTATGTTTAGACCTCACACTCATTGATCCACAGATATTTATTTGAATAGACTATTTACAATGGACTTTTCGCTTTAGTAGCTTTAACAAATGGTTTTCTAGTTGTTTTTCCAGCTAATCAAATTTCACAAATAGGCAAGTCAATATTAGCAAGTGAGCTCAATAAGCCTTCTTTCGCTAATCTATTTGTTCTAGTTTAACATGCGAAGTACTTACATCTACATTGGGAGAAACATTTATCAAAAAACAACTACTATTGGAATCATAATAATTAGTATCCAAAAAAATAAAACTATCCAATAAATAACCAGTAACAACTAAAGTTGAATTAAGAATAATCTTTAAACTAACACCATAAAATTGTAATTGATATCTCATCCTAAGAAGAACAATAACAAATACTAAGTTTTGTTGGATGTCTAGAGCATAAAAAACATCGTAGAGATAAAGTATTCGACTACCACGCAACTCTAACTTGCAAGTGCTAATTCCTTTAACTTCAACCCATGAGTTATTTCCCACATATATTCATTTATTTCCATGACTAATCCAATGATACTTCATAAATGCTCCATGATCTCTAGCTATGTGGTCTGTTGCTCTTGAGTTTACAGCTCACAAAGGATGAGATCGGTTAGAAAAACAGAACTTGTCACATAGTTACAACATAAATTTGTGAAATGAATTGTACCTTTTTTGGCTAAGTGCATTCACGAGGGAAGCGACCAATTTTCCATTATTATAACAATTCATTTTATTCTTGTTTTTCTTCTATCTAGTGGCTTTCCTCTCATGCACTTTCCATTATTAGGCTTCCTTTAAGCTGGGACATTTCTCTTTTCCTTTCAGAAAGTATTGCTTCCTCTTTTGTGCTTGAAGCCCAAAGCTTTCTATGGCTTAAAGTTAGCCATATAGAGTTGGCTAGAAATTTTAGCAGCCTTTAGGCGATCATCTTCTAGTTTTAAATAACGCTTGATGTTATTAAGTGTCTTAATGCTATCATTATGCATCATGTTAACTCTCATATGATCCTAATTATCAAGAAGAGATTGTATGACTACCTGAACTTAATCAATACATGTCCAACATTTTTTAGTTCACGCATTATGTTTGAATTTTCCCTTAAATGCTACCTCATGTTATTTTTTGGGCACTTTCTAAAGAAATCGAATTTGATGTTGAGCCCTCTTAGTTTAGTGGTCGAACTACCACCAAACATTTCTTTCAAGGCAAGCCACATTTCATAAGTCGTACGGTACTCTTCAAACTCACACATAAGGTCATCTTGCATGTAGCTCAGCAACGTAATGCAAACATTGTTATTCTTCTTTTACCAAGATAGATAAGCCTCAAATCCTTATTGTATTATTCAATAAACCGCTCTCAAGTTCTTCAAGGCTTAGTTACGATGTTATTAAGAGTCTTGAGAGTCTTAAGAGTCTCTTGCTCCTCAAGAACATATTAAACTTCTCTCTGCCAAATGTAATAATTGTCACCGTTCATTTTTTCTCCTTTGTTCAATTCGACCACAATATTCTTTGAAGATGCCATTTCTTATAGCCATAATAAAACATAGGGAAAAAACATTAATTAGCTTGATTCTCACACACATTTATAATTTTGCCGCAAACACAAGACCCAAACATGATTATTTAATATAAGGATTAGAATCGAAAAGTCGTTGAAACTCCTAATCATCATCCTTTCCTAATAATTAAACTATCATCATTTAGTCCTTTTGTGCAAAAAGAATATTATTTTGTGCAAAAAGAATATTAATTCTATTATTGTTTAATCTTTTTACTATATTTGATAATAGAATCTTTTATTTTAGTTTTAAAGGATAAAAAAGCCTTCATACATCTATTCACGTTAATAAGTACCACGAAAATTCTCAGGAAAGAGATGAGGACCGAATGGTCCCACTTAAGTACCTTATTTCCTTAAACTCTTATCGTCTTTTTGACAAAATTTTCCTGGACATGCATAAATTCACATTACTACACCAAACTTTAATAATCCCTATTAAATTTTAAGTTTTTTATATTTCCGCCCACTGGATATGACATTCTTTACATGCAAGATTCATATTGTGTGAATTTAATTTCTGCAAAACTATTTTCATTTCCAAATTCAAGCATGTTAGGAAAATAAAATTGGATTAAAAATTAAAACAAGCGTAAAAAAATTAATTTTAAAATGCAGAAAAATAGGAAATTAAATTCTAGTTCGGCCACCGCAAACAGTACTGCAATGAGAGGTCAAGAAGCGAACTTGCCGCTATCCCACATGGGTCAATACAGCCTGCTTGGCATACTAACTAGCGCAGACACGCGGTTTGGTCCGATCCAGTCCAGTTCACGCAGTTTGGTTTGAGTCAGTTTGCTGTCAAGCCAATTACATATTTGGCTTCACTCTCTACCCTTAGCGCGTGTGTACACACACAGACTTCCGGTCACTTTTCGTTCTCATTTTTCTAACCTGCCAACTTTGTTTGTCATCTAGAATTCTAATTTGGTCTTAAATTTTTGTTTTAGGCATAAGTGCACTTCACACGCCATACCCGAGAGTGAGTTTACACATAGGACATTGTTCATCTTTTTCAATTTGAACAAAAATTCCAAATTTCGAACCAGAACTTCAAATGCTTTGTTCTCCCAATTTACGAGTTCAAATCACGCATATAATATGCCTTTGTAAAGATAATTAAAAGACCTTTCCAATGATACCAAATTTGCAAAGAACAACTGAACATAAAAAAAGTTATAAGCAAAATAAGCATTTGGGTTCATAACCTAGGGTTTCAATTTATTTATCACTCATGAGCATATTAGATCATTTATGATTTCAGATATATTCCATGTATGTTCATGTAATTATAGTCCGGATTTCATGCTTTAATAGTATGTGTTTCATCATATACCATTAATGTGTGATTTTAGAGCGAGAAACAAATCTTTATGGAAGAACATGGCATACCAGCAAACATAATGCACTCAAGATTAGGAAATAAACTAACATGGCTCTGATACCAATGATGATTTTCTTAATCAACAAAGCAATTTTACTTTCAACCAAATTCATACCTTGTTGGTTGATGCGGAAACAAATTGTCACGAGTCTACAAAAATAAATTCCTCCCAATCGTCAAGAACGGATTTCCAAGAACCCTTATAAACAGATCACAACAAACAGCAACTGATTACTGGAACCTTCACGAATGAATTGTAACGAGCTTATGTCACTGATTGTTGGAGGACAATCACGTGGTTGGAAAATCCCCTCAATTCACGAAACAAGAACCCCCTGCCTTTTTCCTTCTCTCTCACTTTCTTTATGATGTTAATGTGATTCTTATTGTACATATTAGCACCTAATGTTTATATAGTACAATAAATGTGGTTTAATTCAAATAAATTTCTAAGAGTTATTTGAATAAGTCACATCTTATGTGATTAGGATTTAGATAAAACACTAAATTTATCTTATAAAAATCCGAAACAAATTGTAAGTTTATTTTATGTCTCAAAGTAGATAAAGTCAGTCCATTGTAAGTTTATTTTATGTCTCAAAGTAGATAAAGTCAATTCATTATGAACGCCTAAATCTAACATTTAAAATAGACGAAAATCTATTGGAGTCATAAAAGATAGAAGTCACTTAAGTCTTTGGAGTCATAGAAGATAGAAGTCACTTAAGTCTTTGTAGTCAGCTATAACAAATGATGCCAAATTGCCACTTTCATTGTATTTGTATATTTTTCGAGAAACGTGCTCGACGGGGCAGCTGAATCCCAATTGAGTGCTAATTTGTTATCTTGTCATGTGGAAAATAGAACGCTCAAATTTGTTGGTGTCATCAATTCAACATCTCATTCTGTGAATGTGTGAATGTCAAAGTAAAGCAATAACTAAATTTCACTCGGTCAGCAGGCCGTTTCACTACGGTTTCTAGAGTTTCGACTAGGTGATCACAACCGCAAATCATGCTACTAAATATTAATCAACAAGACTCAAGCCAAAACTGGGTTTTGTTACAATTAGATATATGTCTCTGTCTGCTGTGCTTAATAAATAGAGTCTTAATAATATACAAGGATTTATGTGAAGTTAGCGGTGTTTCATAAATATAACTTTTAAATTATTTTATATTTTTAATTAAACAAATATGGATAAAACTTGTCTTTAAAGACTTGAACAAATAGTTTTCAAACATTTTTTTTTAACTGACTACTCAAAATCAAATCTCGAGAGAGGCATAGGCTGGGCATATGGATCAATTTGCCCCCAACCAAACTAAAATTCTGAGTTCAATTCTGTTTGATTAGGGTAACCAGTTAGTTTCAATTTATGAAAGCGATCCATTGTTTGGTTGGTTTCAATAAAGTTTAGATTAATTTGGTTCACAAATTCAGTTCGGATAGCAAATTTTTTAATATTACAAAATTTACAAAGAAAATAACACTTTTGTAGTATATAAATAAAAAATGATAGGGTGGCTTTGAAAATATTACAATTAAATTAGGAGTTGAACAATTGGAACCCTCCAAAATTCTTTTAAACCCCTTTTTTAATTATATCCCATTAATATCAAAAATACCTTTTTTTTCTAAATAAACAATATTTTCATTTGTAAGTAGCCTCACTTCCTTGGTCAAGATCAAGTCTTGGGTTTATGTTATTTTCATTTGTAAGTAATCTCACTTCCTTGCTCAAGATCTACAACTAGATTCACACTGATGATTACTGCAAGATATTTTTTTGACAAATATAAAACCAGTTTTTAGTTTTGTGCTTCAAATAAAACTCTTGATTGTAATTTCCTCTTTCTATTTTACACCTCTTTGGTTGATTTTTGTTATTAATTTTGTTTCATAACGATAATGATTCAAGATCCCTCTTTGTCTATTACTGTAAAACTGACAAGATAAGCCTGTAATTTAGAGCAAAATTAAAACTTACAACTAAAGAAAATGATATTTTCTCATATAAAAAAAATTCAAGGAGATGGTAAGTGCTAAAGTAAGGGGATTTACGGGTCATTTTAATTTCCCCAAACAGAAACAGGCTCACCCTTACAGCAGTACCAAAGGGAGCCCAAAACACAAAAGAAAGAAGAAAATGACCACTTAACATGCCTGCCCCAAAAGTAATGAACTACAACAACTTGAATAAATATTCTTGAATTACACAACTTATGTACAATGCCTAAACGATCACAATTTTTGGGGGGACGGTAAATATGGAGCCTAAGCAGCCTAATAGTTAAAGACAATCAAGGCAATGGAAAAAACCATTAGAAGAGCATGAAGACTGGTACAGATCTCTCACCCTTAGCACTCAGCAGAATAATTTTGAGTCCCCACAAAGAGCATCAACAACACCGAATTTCATTTGGTTCTAAGAGATATGGTTGGTATGGCCAAATCTCCAGAAACCATTTTATGTGCAGTCAAATTCTCCGATTGTTGGCATAACACCACTTTCGAGTCCTCTCCTATTTGTATTCACCTGATATTTTCATTGACCTGACTCGCTCGATGAACTCAAAATACCCCATATAGTCAGCGCCTTTCAAACAAATATTTCCTCAAGATCATGATTATGTTGTTGAGAACCTCAGTATTTTCAATCAAATACTGTTCAGCTTGATGTCTATCATTGAAAACCTCCCGTTTTATGATGTAGTTATTTTCTTCCTTCTGAATGATTCCATGTTCACATGCCAATTCGAAGATTTCCGGTACACAGTAGAAGCCTTTGCCAAACTCTATCATAAGGTCAGCTTTCTTCATTGCGGGTGCCAATTTATTTTTCACCACTTGGACGCTAACCTCCAGCCCGGTTATCTAAAGAACAAGAACCCCAAAAAAAAAAAAAAAGAACCTCAATGACTCCGGAGACAATTGCATAACCCAATGAGAACTTAAAGCTAAAGAAAGATCATAATAAAAATTAATAAATAAATAGAAGGGTGAGAAAGACTGATGATAGCAGAATAGAATTTAAAGGGGAAAAAAAATCATCCATATCAATTATCAATACATGTATACAAAAATGTAAAATAAAACAGTATATGCAAATGCATGTTCATATTTAATCCCAAATTTAAATGAGTATGTAATTAAGTCCTAATTTAAGACTACAATGCATCAAGGAGCTAAATCATCACATTCTACAAATACGTCAAATTTAATGACCTGAATAAGGCAATATTGTTTTTCAGGACATTGAATATTTTATGCAAAAAGCACAAGCAAAAATATTGAGTTCTCGCTGATCTTCCTTGGAAAATATTGAGTTCTCGTTGATCTTGGAAAATAAGCACTATTTTGGTATTTCCCATGCATGAATCAAAAAGATACTGCTGACGGTATTGCATTTTGAAATACAAGTTAATGCTATGGTTAAGGAAACTTCAGTACCATCCCTTCTTTCCTTCTTATTCCTACTGGCACGGCTTATGTTAATATTAATTTCTTTCTCAATTCATTTACTTCTTCAACCATGGTGCCATATCTTCCAAAGGGCTAGTCAAGAATTATATAGCATAACCTTGAAACAGCCCTTAAAAAAGCAGTATGTTTTTCCTTGAATCAGTACGCCAGTGATCAGACTACCAGTATGGCAACAGTGACTTTAAGTTGAGACAACCATAAATCTTCCTCACTACTTAAGTTTTTTTATGATACCAAGGGAAGACCAACCATCCAATTAAGGATATTCAATTTTAAGTAGTAAGAAAAACAAGTTAAAAGCAGTAACAAAATTATGATAAGACAATGTACAAGGATGAAAGGAATGGAGCTGGAAGATTTTCGCAAAAAACCACATAGCCACTTCCGTATTACTGACAAACAAATGATGAATGAAGCATTAGGGAAATTGATATTATTAATTCTGCTTAAGCAAAACATAGCTCCAAGAGCCCCATAATCTAATAATGCTCCCAGTATTCACTACTATTAGAATGTTTACCTTATCTTCAATCTTGAACAATCTTGTCCTCATCATTCTCAAACGAAGAGCTGCATAAAATTTCAAAGCATTTCCACCAGACGTGACCTCATCCATGCGTTCTAAACCCTGACCTGGTTTTGCTCTAAACCTAACCTAGATATTGAACAAAACTGGAACTGTTATGCCATATATTCTA
This sequence comes from Luvunga scandens, assembly GCA_030449905.1. Classification (NCBI taxonomy): domain Eukaryota; kingdom Viridiplantae; phylum Streptophyta; class Magnoliopsida; order Sapindales; family Rutaceae; genus Luvunga; species Luvunga scandens. The sequence continues at coordinate 1,256,429 of JASUUG010000361.1, read as the reverse complement.
TGATAGTGTATATTAAAACAAAATCAAAATTGTTTTAGTAACAGCACTTTAACCTGATTGAGGAAAATGATAAGGGTATGGGACTGGCACAACGAATAATGAATTTTTCGAAGTGCTTGTGTCATTATTCTTGATTGTGCATCACTGTACATGCCATTTATGGGAACACCAATTTCACATTTAGGGATAAGGGCAGCAACCTGTGAAAACAACACATGTAGAACATTATTAAATTTGAAGAAATGGACAGAAGTAAAGTTATTAAATTTGAAGAAATGGACAGAAGTAAAGTTGATCACAGTGTCAATGCCATTTACAGAATGCGAGCATAGGCAAGTGCAAAGTGCAGCACCAAAGATGAAAAACAGCAGCACAAAATAATAGCTAAAAGGAACATTTCTCTTCTTTCTTCCTTTCATTTTCCTTTTACAGCCCTATACACATTATTCATGATTACAACTTTTTTCCAACGGCCAACTGAATATAACCATTGATAAGGGATACTGACCCTTTTATTGTGGCCCACTAAACTTAACACTTTATATTCACTATATAGTTGTAAAACTATGTACATATAAGATAATTTTAACATCCTACATCAGAAATGCAGGTTAGCAGAGTGTACAACAATGATACCCTTAATCAACTAAAGATGAGAGGGCACTTTCATTTGCTGACAATGACTGCATCTTACAAAAGGAAACACAATATTTTTACCTCTTGGTAATTAAGGAAAGATGAGGAAACATACACATCAGCAGTGGCATTATCTCAAAATTTAGATGGCAAACAAGCCGTATATCTGGTGCAGCAAATTTGATCAATTTGACCCCAAAACCACTAACAATACATAGACAGAAAGAGACACAGAATCATAAATAAAAAGAGATTTAAATGTTGACTTTCATCCCATAAGCTTCTTTACTAAGCCCCGTTCCAGCACTATTTTATATTGTTGTATTTGACTGCAACATCTACTTTTCTATATAAAATTAGATTTCCTAGAAGAAAATATGCTGACAAGAAAGAGGAACAGTTTTTAGCAATAGTAGAAAAGATGATAGGTACAAATACAAGAGCAATAGATGTAAGCATAGGAGAAAATAAACAATGTTGGGATCTAGGATTGTATGAAGTAAAAACTAAATTGTGGCAGTTACACTGTAAAAGGTTCACATATAGTGTTTTTTTAAAAAAAAAAAAAAAGTCGTATATAGAATATATTTCTTTCTACATTTTCCAAAATTGGAAAGGAACAATTTACTTGATGTTTGGTTTTGGCTAAATGTTGTTTTGGGTTCAATTTTGTGAAGGCAATAATGATTCGTCTGAATTGAACTATTTTTGGGAATTGTTTCTGGTTTCTAGTTATACACTTCAGCTTCATACATAGATGGTTAAGCTTTAGTTGTTATATATATCGTTGTGGATTTCCTGTCCAGCTTTTGTATATTTTTTCTTTACTAATGAAATTTCAGAATTCTCTCAAAATTACATAAATAAAAATGTTAACTACAGAATGAATCACTTACACTATCGACCACAATTACATCAATGGATCCACTTTTGGTCAGTGTATCAACCACACTCAGCAAATTTTCAGCAGAATCTGGTTGTGCAATCAGAAGATTTTCTGTGTCTATACCCATTGCTTCAGCGAGGGAAGGGTCCAATGCATTCTCTACATCAAGATAAGCACAGTACCCTGCCAAAATGATATAATTCAGAAAAGTAAAGAAAAAGTCAAACTTCATGCAAAACACATACAGAATACTAAATGGAATTAATTAATATGCAGAAATAACATCCCGTTCGCATGACCGAAAACAAGTCATAGAAGACACAAATATCAAAAAAGTAAACAGATAGCTTGAATGATCCATTGCAAAAATATTTGCAACAGACATTTCTTTTGTATCTTTAATTGCCAAGTTCTTGGAAAGGCAATGTGATGTCCTTTAAATGGCTATGATCAGCCATTATCATTTACCAGTAAAGATAACCTTATTTTACCTTCCTGTAACCAAGATGTTTAAGTTCCAGGGTTACTCATATCCAATCATTTTTTTTTTCAATAAAAGACACCAGAATTGACTTTTTTAATTCTGATAAATGTCTTCAAAATAAATGTAGGTTAAGTCAAGAAAACAGACCCAATATATATATATATCTTAATGACTTACATTAAGCAATATTTAGACTTCAGGTATAAAACAAATAAACTCTAAGATGAATTGTTGATATCAACAGTCATACAATTCACAAAATGAATTGAATCAGGCATTAAAAACAGGGCAAGTGTGTAGCTTGGGATTCAATCACAAGACAGAAGTAAACTAACAGCTCAAGGAAATTGGTAAAGACAATATATAAAAGCCAAATTTCATGCAATATGACACAGTCTCCAATCTTTGTAAATGGTCAAGATTCATTCAAATGAGTTTCGCAATCCACCACAAGAAAAATAACAAAGAGAATTTAAGTGCAAAAATATCTTTAAGTTAAAACTTTTAGTAACACCAACTATTTAGCAGCAAGCAAAGAGAAAAATACATGCAAAAAATTAATAAGAGATGCAATTTTGGTTTTAGCATAACTTATTGGAAAAACTACGGTAAGGTGTATCAACAAGTTATTATTCATTTCAAGCCATCAATCATTTTGGTGGAAGAGGCACATAATATCTACATACAGAAGAATGGCCTTAGTCTCATGTATGATAATTAACTTATGGAAGAAAGATCTGTCCTGCACTTTGGCATCTGAAGGAAAGAATCTCCAAATTTTATGATTGGTTCTAAACTAAACATGCTATTTGAAGCCTGGCTACAATTTTATTGGACCACAACCTGACACGAGATATGAGTTATGCCAAGTTAAAGTGATAATATATCAATATGGGGAACTTAGAAACTATTGCCAATCACTTGGGGAAAAAAGAAAACGCAAGCACACTACTAATACTAATTTGGTCAGACCAAAGTATAAGAAGCCAAAATCAATATGCACCTCCAAGCTTTTGAGCTTCCTTGATAACATGAAGTGCTAATGTTGTTTTGCCAGATGCTTCACGCCCATATATTTCTACAATTCTTCCCTGCAGAGGGATCTCACATTAAAGTTAGGTGTCATTCATTTCTAACAGCAGCTGAGGTAAATGAAGATGAATGCAGCAGCTCTCACAGAAAAATCTTTCATATAAAAGCAAGTACTGCTTAAATAGAAAATAATAAAACATGTCTATGAACTGATTCTCTATCAAATTCCCATAAAAAAATAATAATAAATAAAATTAAGAGTTAGGCATTGATACACCTGCCATCATTCAGCTCCTGGACATTCAGCATCAAACTAGAAATCAATGAAGGCTTAAGCTCTAACTAGAAATGACAGATAAATAATTAAAGGAAAAGGGAACTAATTCATTAAAAATTTCCACTCCTCCTCAAACATAAGATAGTGGTTTCTAAAGTGTTTGCAGTAAGCAAGATATGGGCCCAGCAGAAAGCAAAATCTGGCCTAAATTATGAAATTAAGTAATTAAATTCTAACCTAAAAAGGCATATTTTCCAACCAACAGATCAAGTAATTAAACTCTGAAATGTGTTATACGTAAAAAGTTCCAATATTTGGTTTTGGCATCAGCTTTTGGCTGAAATAATAGCGTCAACAAGATACACAAATATTGCGAACTTTACTTTCATGCAATTATGGCAAAAGAAACCTTTTTGCAATGATTCTATTGGTCTAGCTCATGAGATTTAAAAATTTGAGGGACACTTCCTTCAGCCACATGAAATGTACAAACTTATTAAAGTTCTTAATAAGTTAAAAAAATGAAAATTAAAAAAAAACATAAAAGTGTGAGGCTGTGAGCAACAAACTAGCTTAGGAATGTCACGATACATGGAAGTATGAAACAGCTGGACTCTCTTTAACTTTTTATCTGTGTCATGAGAAGCAACAAATAGGTATCATAAATACTTGATGTGCCATTTACCAATAATCTATTCCATGTCTGTGTATGCAACATATGCTTATTGAGGAACAACGTGCAATGAGACAATGATTTTTCATCTAATCACCTTTGGTAATCCTCCAATCCCAAGTGCTAGATCAAGCCTTAAAGAGCCTGTAGATATTACAGGCCCACGCCTTGAGCTGAAAAACCGCTTCAAAGATAACATAGACTCTTTACCAAAATCATTGGCAAGCTGTGAGAGTGCCAGACGAAGAGCATTATCCTTCTCCATTATTTTGGCATCGGCACGGGGTTCATCATCAAATTCTGAAACTTCAACTGAAAGCACAAAATGGAGTCACTGCTGAAAGTCAGATCATTACTGATCCCAGGGACAAAAAAAGGATACATCTAAGTAACTTCCACACTCAAGAAAGAAATTTCTATTCAGTGATTGTGCCGCTTTTGCATGAACAAACTAACAACTAATGAAGAGCAGAAATACTACTGTAGTCAGAACAGATTCACTAAATGACAAATATTTTATAAATTCACATGCATATGTCACAGCTAACGTTTCAATACTAATACGATTGTAGTTTCTAATCAAAAAACGAAATCACTTATGGCAATTCAATGCCAAGCATTTATGAGTCAAGAAAATATTACCCACAGTAGGGACTATTACAACCAGTTGCTACTGAAATCATAATTATATTTAACAATGAATATCCATTTCAATGATGTGTTCCTCAATCCACAGAATCATCCTATGACAAATTTTTCTTATAATGATTGGTCTTATCCTCATAGTTGTGAAGCAATCCACAACAATTTTGTATGTCAACAGACGAGAGAGAGGGATGATTCATTGTTGATTACCTGCAGAAGAAAGACTATGGCTGTTCATTCCAATACAAGTAATTGCATCTCTTCTTCCATTCTGAAAGAAAACAGTAACGACCACAAGTCAAATGAGGTATATGAAAAATCCATCACATTTCATATTTCAAAGTAAAAGAATATTTAGAAATTATTATTTGAAGAGAAAAATGAGAAAGAAAGTAGAAAAAAAAAGACAAAAACAAGAAACTACTCATTTCCATATGATTTCTGAGGGGGGGAAATCAGAAGTGTATATTAACAAATTACAATTTCTAAGTTCAAAATTGAAGGAAAGTTAAGACTCTTTCTCGTTCTTTCAAAAGCTTCATAAAGCTAAAACTCGAAAGTAGTAAAGGCATCTCTTATATTGGAACCTAAACTAATTAGGGCCAATATCGTTGACCTCTCCCATGTTTAGACTTAAATACAAGCATATCCAGTTGGCTTTGAAATTATCAAGAAACCCACCAGGAATTCCTAAGAAACCTCACTCGTACTTTTGAAAAATTTTATTAAATCCCTCCTCATATGACGGGTTAGTAACAAATTGCATAACCACTGGATTCTACATGAATTTAACCCAATCATTTATGTTCAATTCTGCAATTGAAAGTGACTTTAACTCCATACCATAACAGTCTAACCATGTTCTCATCGACATTGGTACATTTCACACAATAATTGCCCACAAATCCTAATACAAGTGAATTGACCTTAAAATTCTTTTAATCCTAATAATATCACAAAAATCTCCAGCCCATTGCCCACAGCATCATTAAAGGCATCAAGACAGAAGCACTAGCTGAAGTTTAAATAAGCATACATGTGCGCATACAATTACACACATACATATCTACATACGCATCCGATAAGTAAATTAAAAACGAAAATCAGCTGGTGTAAGCACTAACACAAGAATAAAAACGAAAAGAGATTAAGAAAGAAACAGACCTGAGAGAAAGACGGAAAGAGAGAGAAGAAACGACGGGGTGGTATGGAATTGAAACGGAAAGACTGCAGCAATTGTACCATTCTTTTGGGTTTTTCTTGCACTGTTTTGCTCGGAATCTATTTGAGGGCTTAGGGTTTTTCTCTATAGGAAGACAAAAAATGCGAGGGAAAATTGCCCTTTTGGCCGCCGGGAATTGGGAAAAGTCAAAAGTTTGATCTAACGGCCCCTTCCTGTTTACTGTTATTATTTTGACGAGGTTTTATATTTTTTACACAACTACCCTACGCTAACCATCTTTGCCATGGAGAATTAGATTGCATTAGATTAAACTAGACCGTATTATAAATAATACTACTTATATTTATTATAAAATCAAATTAGATTGGATTAAATTATTTTTTATTGAAATAAAATAGTATTCTTGTTGATATTTAAATACCATTTATCCATGGATATTTAATAAGAACAATTAAAATTAACCGTGGAATCTAATAAGGATAATTAAAAATAATTTTAAAATATTACTATTAGACTAAATTCCAAAAGCTCCAAATGCCCACAAAAGATTCAAATCCAATAAGAAATGACCTAGGTTTAATATCCAAAGGATGAGTTTTTGATAAAATATCAAAGGCATAATTTTATAAGGAATGACTTAGGTCAATTCCTTACAAAAGAATTACCTAGGTTTACTCTTTACAAAAAATGATCTAAGCACTTAGAAAATATTGCTAAGTAAAATGCTCAAAAGGTGAGTTTTCGACAAAGTGTCAAATGTGTATTTTACAAAAAAAAAAATGACCTAAGCATTAAGAAAATGCTTCTAAGTGAAATGTAATCAACAAAATACCAGAATGCATGATTCTACGACAATGACCTAGGGCTATTCTTTCCAAAATAGTCTAGGTACATAAAAAATAGTCTTAAAAAACTACCTAGAAGCAACATTTTACGAAATAAGTTTACGGGCCAACAAACATTTTACAGAATGTGCCTAGGTACAAACACACATTCCACATAATGGAATATAAGCACAAAAGTACATTCTATGGAATGTGTTTATGGCCAAAAGTATATTCTACAAAATGAGTTACGAGTCAGCAAACATTTTATGAAATACAAGGCCAACACAAACCTTTTACGAAAATGAGCTTACGGAACAAAAGTGCATTCTACAGAATGAGTCTTCGGGCCAGCAAAAATTATACATAATGCCCCTATAGGCAATACATATTCTACAAAATGCATTTACGAGCAAATATACATTTATGGAATGCGCCTATGAGCAAATAAAAATTCTTCAAAACAAGGCAATGGTCAATTAATCATTCTTAGAACATGCCTAAGGACAATTGTACATTCTACGAAATGAGCTTATTAGCCAATAAACATTTTACAAAATGCACTTATGATTGAAATGCCGCAAAATCCACCTCTCTAGGAGAAACCAACATTAGGGTCAAAATCAAGCCCAAGCTTATTAAATGTCAAAAGCTCAAAAAAAAAATATGACAAGTGTCCAAAGAATGTTGGAATAATTAAACTTTTGGTGAAAACCATCATCTATAATTTAGAAATATTTATGTTGTATCACCAAGAATCAATAAGAAAATTATGTGAAAGCGTACCTGAATCTATGATGCTTAAATTCTCTCTAGGGTTGTGTAGTTGGCCTTTCAGATCTATACATTCTCCTAGAAAATCCTTTAGTTCTCTTTGTTCTTTCTCTTTCCAAAGATAGGATATCATAAATAATGGAAAGAATACATGTAACCTGGGGATCATAACCACTTGTATAGATAACTGTTTCTTGTTGTCATTGAGTATTTGTAATTCTGCTCACCATATAATTAGAATACTATTGGATTTCTACACATTAAAGGCATGCATCCTATTAGATACATTAAAATTCATAATAGTGAAAATCTTAACAAATCACTTTTAATTGAATTCAACCTTATATGATAGCCCGCAACTTATAATTATTCACATATAAGCCCAACATTAGGTTAAGGATCTAATAATGTTAGATTAAAAAATCCAACAAAAAATGCTTGTCATGAACAAGTATTAACATATATAGATATATGTCTCCAGGCATGAGTATTGACTAACACTTGTCATAAGAAAAGTGTCGCATAACCCTTCAAATTAACTCAAGTTGGCTATATAAAGGTCAAGACCAGCCCTACCATTTGAAGTAAGATGAAAAAGATGTATGAAATGTAATTGATTTCACTCTAAAAATTCTCTCTATAGAAATTAAATAAAAAAAGTACTGATTTAACCATATGAGGGTTATTGTCAACATGTCTGCCTCCCTTGATAATTGTTTCTTTTGTAGCACAATTAACCACAAGAAGACATAAGTCAATTATTATACATTAAGTAAAAATTTGCATCAACAACAACTAATTAAAAAAATAAATATATAATAAATTAGTTATTGGATAGTTATAATATACACAAATTTAAGTTATTTAAATTGTACGTTTTTACATATGAGATATATCATTGTCTGTTAGATAAAATAATTGAAACTACATAAAAATATTAAATTAATTACATATCAATTATTTGTAATAATGTTTAATAAAATAATCAACTGATAAATGATATGTTTCTTAATTATAATTTTTTAATAAATATAATATACTGTTGACTAATTTTTTTAACATCAAATATTAATAAAAATAGATGAAAAAAAAAGATGTCATAAATGCACATATAAGTAAATGAGTAATGAAAATTTAATTAATTAATTAATAATAAAATAAATAAATAAATTTTTAGGTATTAGATAAAAGAAGAAGATTGTGATAAATGACAAAATATTTTTTTGTCTAATCCCAATTACACTTAAGTGGAATTAAGATTGTTAACCCATAATAATTTTAGGACTAAATTTAAATTTAGTTCATTTAATCTAATCTCAAGCATGCCAAATAAATGATAAATATTTTCCTCCAAAATTTAGTCTAATCCCCTAGAGACTCCTAGTTTTTTTTTTTTTTTGTAGGTTTCTAGTTAGTTCGACTTCTAGCACCAACAGTTAAGGACTCGCTTGGGAGCATTAAGCTATCAAAACCCCACTATTGCCACTCTCTTAATCAGCTTAAAATGCGAAGGATTACTGCCAAATAGTTAGGCTGTAACGAACTGCACACTCACATGATATGAAATTTGAATGCATTGTAAATACCCTTTTTTCTTCTTTTTCTTTTATTTTATTTTATATTATTATTATTTTTTTTTATCCTTCTACAAGAAGGTCTTCTCCCATCTAAATATATGGTGGCCTTTCTTTCCATTTAAATCTATGTCAAATCTATAGTGGGTTCTGGGTTATTTGTCTTTTTCATTTTTTTTATATGTGTGTGTTTATTTCTTTTTAAAAAAAAAAAAAATTAAAACTTATATTTTTCAAAGTGGAGATTTACGGACAATAATAGATCAATCTTTTTAGGAGATTCATACCTGAATCAATTGTTATGGTCTGCTGAAGTGGTAATTTAAAGTTAAAGAATACGCTATTCCAAGCAAATCTCACAAGTTGTGTGCACAAATGATGCACTAGCTTTTTTTCACATGCACGTTAGACAGTCTTTTTGTTCGACAACTATCTCACAAATGTTATGGACGCAATACTTATTATGTCAAATGAAAACTAGTGATTTCATTTTATAAAATTATTTATTTATGATAAATTTTTTTTTTCAAATTTTACTTAGAAAATGTGTCAATTAACATTTCCAAAACATTTGTTTAAACAATGCGGGTCATGGATCCCACTTATATGGCCCATAATCCGAGACACTGGACCGCTTGCCCAAATTCATTGAGGCCCAAAAGAGCCCTTTTGTTTTGAAAAATACACCAGCTCCAGGTGGACCTCGTGTTTAGTTTCTTCGATATATATAGGAGCTCTCCAGAACCCTAATTCATTGTAGGGAGCGTTTGAGCAGCTGCAGCGAGAGAGCCGAAGGACTGCACTGGGTTAGTTTGATAGCCGCAGAACAAAATGAAGGTACCCAATCATTTTGTTTGAAACCATATTTTGAAAAGGCTTTTCATTTAATCATAATGCACACACAGTGTTTTCAAATCTTCTAATTGTAACTCTTTTTTTTATTTTAATTTTGTTTCAGTTCAATATTGCAAATCCCACCACCGGGTGCCAAAAGAAGCTCGAAATCGACGATGACCAGAAACTGTATGTATCTTTACGCCCTACGACTTGTATTTTTGGGAAATTTTTCTATGTTTTTTTTTATGGGTTCCGCTTGGGTGATGAGAAAGTGAAAGAAAATATGTGATTGAGTTTGACATGTTGAATGTTGAAGCAGTTTTGGGATACACATACACACATTTTATTTGTGATATCATGGGAAGTTCCAAAACAATTTAGTGTGTATCATTTGATGCTGTGATTAGTGTTTACAGTGTTATCATTGTTTGATTTAGAGTCAATCTCCAGTTCTCTGATGCTGTGTGGTTTTGATTGGAAAAATTTTCTCATGATTATATTTAATGATGCAGCCGAGCATTTTTCGACAAGAGGATATCGCAAGAAGTTAGTGGTGATGCTCTTGGGGAGGTATGTTTTGCATTTAGAGTTTCTTTATTGTGGAATGTCAAATTTAGTCTTTGCCTTGTTCCTTCTTATTCGTGCAAAAGATACAATAGGTGCAGTGATTCTTCAACTACGGCTCAGTTCTTCTCTTGTCCTAGTTTTCTTTTCCTATGCTTGAGCTATTTTGTTGGAATTTATTTGTTGAAAGCTAGGCTATTGATGTGACTTATCCATTTCATGTGAAAATGGAAGGCAACGCATCACTGATGTGCTTGTAGTGGTGCAATCGGTCCTTTTAGTTGCCGACACTCTTGTTGAGCAGATATGCTTGCAGTTGCCATCCTTTTTATTATTATGGCTTCTGAATTCGGATGCTCGAAAATTTTTTTCTTATTTATTATTATGGAAGTGTGTCACTGATGTGCTTATGGTAGTGCAATCGGTCCTTTTAGCAGATATGCTTGCAGTTGCTGTCCTTTTATTAACATGGCTTCTGAATTTTCAGATGCTCATAAAGTTTTATCCTTTTAGGAAGAAGGCTTTTGCTTTGTTCCTATTTACCTAAATTGACACATGTCAATTCTTTTGACAGGAATTCAAAGGTTATGTCTTTAAGATAATGGGAGGCTGTGACAAGCAAGGTTTTCCAATGAAGCAAGGAGTGTTGACTCCTGGACGTGTTCGTCTTCTGCTCCACAGAGGTTTGTAATCTGCATGCCTGTGTCTTTATTGTGTATTGCCTGAATGTATTTTTGCTATGTTTTGTTTGAAATATGCTCATGTGTGTGTCTTTTTCTCTGTTTTTCTGAGATTGTCTTCGAAGCTAAGTTTGTGAGATCAAACTGATTCTCGTATTAATGCTTGTTTTTATAGGTACTCCTTGCTTCCGTGGATATGGAAGGAGAGATGGAGAGCGCAGGAGGAAATCTGTTCGTGGATGCATTGTTAGCCCAGATCTCTCAGTGTTGAACTTGGTCATTGTGAAAAAGGGGGAACATGACCTTCCTGGACTTACTGACACTGAGAAGCCCAGGATGAGAGGCCCAAAGAGAGCCTCAAAGATCAGGAAGTTGTTTAACCTTTCCAAAGAGGATGATGTTCGGAAGTATGTCAACACATACCGTCGGACCTTTACAACCAAAACTGGTGAGCCATTTGTGCATTCTTTTTTATATATGTGCAGATGTGGTGACATTCTTATGATTCTTTTACAGTTTCAACCAAATATGTCAAGACTTTGACATGATAATGGGAATAATCCTGTTTTTCGTCTTTCTTGTTGGCAGGTAAGAAGGTTAGCAAGGCTCCCAAAATTCAGAGGCTGGTAACTCCTTTGACTTTGCAGAGGAAGCGCGCCAGAATTGCTGAGAAGAAGCAGAGAATTGCCAAGGCCAAGGCTGAGGCTGCCGAATACCAGAAGCTCCTTGCTACCCGGTTGAAGGAACAGCGTGAACGTCGTAGTGAGAGTTTGGCAAAGAAGAGGTCCAGGCTCTCTGCTGCTTCCAAGCCATCCACCGCAGCAGCCTCGATATGAAACAAGGGTTGTTTTTTGGTCAACAACTAAGTATAGTCAGGACTGAATACTTTTAGTAGGTTGAGTTAATTTTGAGTTGAGTGCTCTTTGGACGGGAGAGACCCGCAGCCCTATTTTGATTTTGATGGCATGTAACAGATTTCGGCATTAGACGTTCTGTTTATTTAAATTATTGAACGCTGAACTTGTTTCTTTTAATGAATTGTGGTTGCTTTTGTTAATTCTATATTCTCTTTTATCGACCCCAGGATATGACGCTGTACGAAATGCGATTTGATACAACTAATACATAAAAGATTGTCCGAGCTTTTTGGAGAGCCAGCCTAAGAATTTCTTGCGTAACCTATATATAAGAGGAAAATCATAACTAAAGTTTACGCTTAGGCGCACATTCACTGCCGAGTAATTTGTATAATGCAAAAGTACCATCAATCCTAAGCACGCAAAATGACTCTGTTACACACAAAATAACTCAGTTACACGCAAATAACTCGAGTTATTACAAATGTAAAATAGGCAATCAATCAATATAAATAATACAGTTTGGAATTTAACATCAAAACTACTTGTTACTTTCAAAAATCAAAATCACATTTTTCAAACCAGTCTCATGACCACAACGAAGCACCGCCACTGTTGAACTTAGCAGATATCGTACCAGTGATTGGTTTTGACACCAGGGGTATTTTGGTATTTTAACTGTAAGTAACCGTCATCAATAAGAGTCACTGGGTCGTGTTTGTGTTGTATTAAATTTAAATTGACCTAAACCCGATCTATTTAATAATCGTATTAAAATATTAAAACTTAAATCTTGATGCGGAAAATAAATGGATGACTTGACGCACTCATTTAATACCTAGATAATCACATGACCCAACACGGCATAATTCAATAACTCGCTTAATGCTAATACAACACAATTTACATAAAACTTGTACATATATTTGACACAAATTATACTCTTTTATATATTTACATGATATTATGTATACATATTATAAAATATACATATTTACCAAAATATTATACATCTACATCACCGAATTTTAAGCCTATTTAAAACTTTAAAAAATATAACACTATATAAATGTTCACCCTTCGTATAAAAAAGAGAATAATGTTTGATAATTAAGTTTTGGTTAATTATTTAAAAATTGTGTCATTAATAGGATAAATAAATTTAGAAATTGATCTCTAACTCCACATAAAAAAGTCATGTTGACCTCATCTATTTAATAATTATGTCAATTTTCATTATACAAACTCATTTATTTGTGTCGGGTATACAAGTGATGTCAAATTTCGTTAACTCTAAACGTCAGGGGAAACCTTAAAAGTAAGAGAAAACTTTCCATCTAAGTGAGAATACCTCAAAAATCAGGGGAGGTATCTAAAAATTACACTACGCCTACAAATAGTCAATGTTCAACAGTTGAAGTTTGAAGCACCGAAGGAAAAAAACAAGAAAGCACGATCACTGCGTTTTTGAAATTTCATTATTTATTTATTTATCATTTGTTTATTTGATTTTAGTTGGGAAAAGCAGCGGATCCGATCAATAATGGCAGCGGCATGCTCTCAGTCTCAGCTCTCGTGCTTCTCTTCAATCAACCGCAAACTTCACTTTCAACGACGCTACGTTTTGTTCTCGGGCTTTCGCTCCTGCAGTGTACCTCTTTACCCGCCCGAAAAGAATTTAGCTTTTTTTGTTTATTTTCTATTGATTTGCATTCGTTTAGTGCTTTTTTTAAGCTGCCTTTGTGTTTAAATATAAGTTATTTAGTCTGTCAATTTCTAACCCAGATACAAGTAAAGGCCCATTTTAGATTAAGAATTTATCCTTTTGGAAAATTTCAATTGATGGTCATTGTATTGATTTTGACTGTCTAATAAGATTAATCATTGTAGATATAGATACATTGGTACTAATCATGTTGTGTTTAATCCATGAAATGTTGAAACAACATGAGGGTCTGTGTTGAAAGTGCATAATTTATTTATTTTTAAACGATTTAATGTCATGCAAGTGGTGCTAACTGCTGGTGCTTTTACAGTCTTGGGTTTGTATGAGCCTTGATGAGAGGGGCACGAATGTGACAAGTTCCGAGATTAAAACTACTCTAAGTTATACTGCTGATAATGAATCAAAACCATATGTTGAAGGGACAACAAAGTCGTACCCAACCGTAGAAGAAGAACATTCTTCTGGAGAAATGGGGAAAACTGAACCGGTTCCAGAAGATGGCGTCACACAACCGAAAAAGGCAGCAAAAATCCATGATTTCTGTTTTGGGATTCCTTATGGTGAGTGTGCTTTGTTTTGTTGGAATTTTTAATTATTTTATGTTTGGTATTGGAGAGACATGAAGAGAAGGTAAATCTTGTTCATGCAACCCTTATTTTGTTATGCTTGTTGAAAGAATCGCTAAACTCGGTTTCTGTGGCTTGACTAGATAATTTACTTGGATCGTTTAAGCATTACATAAACTATGGTACCTCAAATGCCATTGCTATTGCCATTGGCATTGTTTTATCAAAGGTCAATTGTAAATATGACGATGTGTATATACATACATGGAATATAAGTATAACTCTTTTTTTTGTCTTACGTTAAGAAATCATTCGTGACAGTTTTTTGTATTTTGCTTATGGAAATGCTTGTGTTGATTGACTACTTTAAATTCTGTTATCTAGCTGTAAAATTCTTAAGGTGTTTTAAAATATGGATTAAAAATATGTTTCAGAAACAAGCCCATTATTAGGCATTAAAATATGACTTAGCCCTTGCTTGTGTATATTGCTCAAAACTGAGTATTTTATTTGAAATATCATGGAAAAGCTTGCAAGATCATACAAAGTTGGTTTTTAGTTTTATGTTTTTTCTTTTCTCTTGTTCTTTTGGTAAATGTACAGTATGAAAAAGAAAGGAAGATTTGACAATAAAATGTAAATTATATTAAATGATGGAAGCATGTGATTGAATAACAGTCTATGTGTGTTTCATTTTGGAGTTGTTACCTTTTGCCAGTCATGTGAAGGGATATTCCTTGCCTTTGATTAACACCAAAATGGAAAGGAAGCACATTGGAAAGCCATGCTAGGAGCATATTCAAACTAGGCATTTTGGCTCCAGAAGTCGTCTAGTTGTGTTTGGACAACTTTGGGAGCTAATATCAGTGACTCAGAGATTTTCTATGATAAGCCCTTCTTATGATGAGGATTTGCAATATTTTCTTTTCTAAATCTTGAACCCATGAAATTTACTATGTCACAGCATCAAGATCGAACCTCAACCGATAGCCATTTCAGACCTAGATCGATTTTTGTGCCCATTATGGATTAGGATCTGTTTCTACTGACTTCTTTCAAACTTTGCATTTTTGTATAATTCCATTGTGTTAGGCTTGCTGCCCATTGTAGCATATCTCCATTTATCTTTTGGATTTTTTTTTAAAATGGTATTTATACTTTTATCTTTTTGATCTGTACAAATACAAGTAAACAATGCTGTTGGTGTGTCTTTAGTCCATTATTATGTGGATATCTGTATTTATTTATCCCTTAATTTTTTAGTAAAATAATGCAGTTGGGCTTACTAGTGCAAAATCTTCAATTCTACTTTGTCACAGGTGGTCTTGTACTAGGTGGAGGCCTTTTTGGTCTTATTTTCTCAAGAAATCCTGCAACTTTAAGAACAGCCTTGATTGGGGGTGCTTTGCTAGCCCTCAGCACCTTCAGCCTAAAGATCTGGAGGCAAGGAAAGTCAAGTTTACCATTCATACTAGGACAAGCTGGTAAGAACTCGCACTAACATCAACTATTTTCTTTTTGAAAATTCCAATGCTCGAGATTTTTTTCTTCTCCATCGTTTGTCAGCTATTTGTTTCTTTCATGGATGGGCAAAGTTAGTAACAAACATACTGGTGAAAATTAGAGCAGGAAGAAAGTCTGTGTCTGCATGGTTTTTGAGCCTCTTATATTGTTATTCTGTTCAAATTAGACTTCAGCAGTTGCTCTTAGGATTTTATTGAAGAAGTTTTCATTTTCCCTTAGGCTCCATTCAAAGAGTACGTGTATGCGATGGAGATGATATCATGTGTTTGATATTTACTCATTGCCTTACAAGATGATTCATCTTTCCTGCGAGTGAGAATATGAATTTCTGTTGTAGATCAAGCTGGTGGATGGTCAATGTCATTAGATTCCTGATGCACTAATGATTGAGAACATGTATGTGAAAAGCCCAAAGGGTTTTTCACCTTTCCTAATGACAGACGAATCTAAATCAGTAAAGCTGATGGATGGTCTATACATGTATATAGCTTGAATTGAAATGGGACATGCAATTCTGGCAAGTGAAACAATTTTTTCATTTAAGGGGGATTTGTTGGATTACATTTTGAAAAGGTGGGCATATGCCTTTCTGAATGCTTGAAACTTCTTGAGCATCAATGATCATAGAGTACTAGTGTTTCCACCGGTTCTTTTCCTTTCCCAAAGAAGATGAATTCATATCACTCTTAACATGTAAGCCAATTTTCACTAAGAGACAAAAGATCGTGCTTCTAATGATATTTCATACTCAACATTTAGTTTGTGAACATTTAGCATTCTGTTTGTGATGGCTTAATTATTTGCCTCATCTCTTATGTAAATTAAGATGTTAGAAATCCAATTTTGCTTTACCGTGTGTTTGAAATAGATTTGTACATCCTTCAAAGCTTATCTTACAGTATCTCATCTGTGTGATCTTGCAGTGCTCTCTGCAGTCCTCTTAAGGCAGAACTTTGAAGCCTACTCATTGGTAGTAATTAATAATAGCAATATTACTCTTCTTCCTTAACCTAGCTATTTTATTTTATTTTATTTTATGTTTGTGCATATTAAATTTTTCTTGCTAACCATATAATGTTATGTGGGTGCAGACAAAGAAGCTATTTCCAACAGGGTTTTATGCTGCCATTAGGTAATTTATACTTGGTTTCTATATTTTTGTTAACCGATGATAAATTGATGCTGTTACTCAATATAACTATATTTGTTGTTTGTTACCTATTGCAGTGCCGCAATGCTGTGTTTCTATTCATATGTGGTTGCTTCCGGAGGAAATCCCCCTCCAAAGAAGTTGAAGTCATCTGCTGCTGCCATGTCATAAAGAGATTTCTGAAGGACCAGGGCAATTAGACTCTTTTACAGGAGTTTTCTTGTATTAGGTGCATGTCATTTATAGGAACTGCCGTCCGTTGGCTATGAGTTAAAGCATTTTTATATATGTTCTATGTTGTATACAGTATGGGAGAGGCAGTCAATTGAAGTCATTTTACAGCAATAATGCACGATTGAGGAGAGTGAACTTTTTAAAACCAAAATTGTAGAGAAAATGAAGGCAATAGTGAAAACATATTAATATTTTTTTCCTTTTTTATTTTTTTTAAGCTCAAAGAATTTCCACTTCATTTGTTTTTGCTTCTTGTTAGACTTAGAGAACTAGCTAGCATTTACCAACAATTGATTATTGCGTTAATGAGATGTGTAGAAGATGGTTTGTGTAAGAAAAGGGTAAGCTCCAATTCCAAACTAGCCCACTTTTTTATTTGGGGTTTGTAGATCCAAACCCTTTGGGCTTCCAAATGTTTTTGGTTTAGGCGAGGGCTGGGAAATTATGGTCATTGGCAAACTTATCAAAATTTGCATGAATTTTTCGTACATGCAGGCTCTAGCACATTACTCATCCCGCTCCAAATTAAATAAATTTCTCACTAAAGTTGGTTCGAGGGAAATTCAAACCATTCTAGTTAGACAATCCCTTCGAAGACAACATTCATTGAACATGTATTTTAAATGATGAATAAATAGTTAGGAATGTAACGTATAGGTGATTTATGTGACACAAAATATTTTTGTACAAATTACAGTTGACAACTAACTAGAGAAGTTGATTGAATGAAAGCATCAACAAGGCTCACATAATATTTCTATTAATTGCTTTTACTTTTCAATCAATCCCTTCATATCACGACCAACTCAGTATGCATAAGGGTATTTGTAAAATTATTTGGTCGTGGTTGTATCATTATTAATCACAGTCCATATTTTTTAAAAAATTGAATGTATCAAAAAAAATTTCTAATAAATTATTGAATCCATGCCACTTGTCAATCGTAACAAACAAAGGGATGGTCCGAAGTGTACTGCAGTCAAATGACTTGATTCCATGACAAATGTACCACTTATTAGGGTTATAAATGACCACTCACTCGAGTGCTCGAAATCTTTTCTATGTTTCTCTCAATTACCCTTTTATGATGTGAAATGAAAATATATGATGCTGACAGCTGACAGCTAAATTTAGTGCCTGTTTCTCTCAACGAGTTGAAGCCCTCATCAGATTCGCACCTCATCAAGTTGTTTCTTTTTTTAGAAAGTGCTGTCTTGTTCTCCACTGTACTCTCCACTTTAAGCAGCTTCTTCAATTTGTTGATCAATTGCTGGCCTTTTCTTTCCGTTTATTTTCTTCTCCACAATCATGATGAAGTACTACTGTCTACTTATCGCTGCATGTGAACAAATCATATGATGTTCAATGAAGATCAAGGCGAATTTCGTATGTAATTTGGAATCTTAAGACAACATTAACAGAGAATCTAACTTAAAACAACATTAACAAAGAAACTAACACTCGTGTGGGGACTTGTTAACAATCAAGATTTGTTGTAGAGCTAGTCTCCCATGAAGGGATTCAATCGCTGCCTTTAACAAAGTTGAGGGCGTTATCCCACTACTAAACTACCATCTAAGCGACATGAAGCTTAATGACTTTTGCTTTGAAGCGTTGCAATCGTTTAGAAATTCAGATACATACACTTATAATACATCACAAAATCTACAGAGACTAACTTGGAAATATATTCTTTACTAGTACTAATAAGATAAATCTACCTTCATATCACATTTTACAAAAAGGGAATAGAATCCTCGAACTCGTTGGCCCACAACCCCAATGGCAAACTTGAAGACTTAATACAACAAAATCATAACTTTCAAAAATTTTGTTACAGGTGTGCAAATTGTAAGTATTATTACGAGCTCTCGTTTTCAAGTGCATCGTTATTCCACTATGTGGAATTTTCACCAACAATTACAGCAGAGAGGTGATTACACAGCTATATTCTAAGTTTCTAGGGAACCTTGCCTTAGGCTTCTTAGGGCATAAGAGTATGGCCAGCTCTCTAAAGTTGTCGACTTGCTAAGATGGTCATGCGTGAGCATGACTGGACATAAAACAACAGCTTGCCCAAAGCATCTACTTTTGGCAGTTAACGATCAACCTGTCCTTCGAGTCAATGACAAATCATGCGTACAAAAGTTGAAGCATTTTCGGTAACAGTGAAATTTCAAATCATATTTAACCATCTTTTATATGTAGAAATGTTTCAAATTAGAATCCTAAATTCCTTAAAATTAAGGAAAATTATTAAACTCTGTGACTTGATAGTGTTATGGTCAAAAAAGTTATTAAGTCATATGATTTAATAATTTTTTAAAAATTTTAATAAAGTTTAGAATCTTAAATTATATTAGTACTCATCTTATCCATATATAAATTAAACACTCATTGCCATTTTGGTGATCTAATCAATTGTATTCCCTTTGTTTAGTCACCAAAACATCGTATTTTCATTTAATTTGCTCAACCCTCAGCATACGTAGATAGATAAATTTATAATTTGCTAAATTTACAATTACAATGTGGTTCTGCATTCTAATGGGATTATCTTCTTAAACATCTATACATGGACCGAGTTTATTTATTTAAATAGCTTTTGTTTTCGTATACTCTTTTTTGCCCTTTATTATTTTGGCACTCTATACCCAAACGTCATTAATTCTTTAAAATTATGGAATATTAACCAATACTTGATATGATAGGGCTCCAAAAGTGTGGATTCACCTCATGATTAGCGGAGAGCTCAGCGCGCTGGTTGGAGAAAAAAAAAAGAGAAAAAGTTAATTGAATTACTAATTAAACCCATTAAATTTATTAAGGTAACTCCATTAATTTTTTTAAAACATCCACATAGACTCATAATCCTTTAAAATTTAATCTTTAACCTTCATAATTATTAAAGCTCACACTTTAATAAAAAAATAAATAAAATCCCACAATAAATCATACGAGTAATTTTATTATTACTTAATTTACC
Organism: Luvunga scandens; assembly: GCA_030449905.1. Classification (NCBI taxonomy): domain Eukaryota; kingdom Viridiplantae; phylum Streptophyta; class Magnoliopsida; order Sapindales; family Rutaceae; genus Luvunga; species Luvunga scandens. The sequence continues at coordinate 1,236,317 of JASUUG010000361.1, read as the reverse complement.
TCATTAAATCTATTAAAATAATCGCTACAAACTCATTAATCCAAAAAACTAACTTTAATTTTCACGTCTTATCGTTATATAATTTAGTTTGTGGCAAATCATTTTTATCCATGAACCCTTGCATGCTTGTCCTTGCGTGCTTGCCTTTTGGAGAACAAAAGCTTGAGAATCGATCTTATACAGAATATTTGTTCATGAGGTGCATGCGAATCACCAAAATTGCTTCTTTTTTCTGGGGACCCCCACTTAACTTATAACATTATTCAAATCACCTAGATCACTACTCAAAATTTTCCACATTTGAGAACTGAGATTGGGCAAGTCTCTGCTCTCTACCACCATTAATGCCAGCTAGAGATATATAAACTGCAAAAAAAAAAAAAAAAAAAAAAAATCCATACACACACAGAAATCGATTTAATTGGAAGAAGAAAAAACAAGTGCTTGTGGAGAAATTTGATATCCACGAATGAGAGCCATCCAACAAATTTCAATACACCAAACGAGACAAGTTTCAAGCATGCTCTTCAAAAGTCTTTTTAGCATAGATTTTAAAGTCTGCGGAAACACAAGAATCTTTCTTTTTTTTGTGATAAAGACTACTAGCGTGCCAATGCACATGGAGTGCCGGTGCCCATTGTTGTCCATGAAATCTACGTTACAAACTTAGAATATGACTGAATCTGTATGATGGGTATTGAGAAATAATGGCCTTAACGGATGTACTCAATCAAAACCCTAATATTGACGTGTGCCGAATAGAATTTGTTAATAATTTAGCTAAGAAATAGGGCATTTTCATCACTACCGGCTGGTTCCCATCAATTTCTTCTGTATTTGCCTTTTGGAAAGCCTTTGATTTCAATTTCGTGCAATGCTATTGCCTTCCAAAAATTTATAGCCACAAGATTAATTAAGCAAGCAACTGTAACGATGGAGATATTTTTACCCTACTATTTTTGTAAATCTACCACATTTCTAAAAAATAATTACAATGAGTACACGATAGTCTTGAAAAAATATAAATTAATAAAAGTTGTATATAGTTAATCAATTAAATCCTTCTATTAATTTTTTTTTCTTAGGTTCTTTGACCATCTTTGATCATAAATTTTAATATAAGTCTTATTTTACTACTTTATTACTATGATATAAAAAGACAAAATTACCCTCATAAAACATGGGTTATTGTATCTAATAATTTAGGTATTTAATTTTGCGACTAATAATCTAATATTTTTAAATGAGACCTAATTATTATTTCACTACCCTTACGTGTAAATGACATAAATTTGACAGCTTAATAATTTACATGAGAATTGTGCCATAAAGACACAATGTTAGTTTAATTATAAAATATTAATCATACTAATAAAATGGTATTAGAAACAATGAGTTTGGTACAAATTAGAAAAACATTGAAGTTAAAATAAATTCTTGATAATTTTACTTTATAAGGGTAAAATAATCAATTTAAACTTATGTCAAAAAAAATAATCAATTTAAACTTATGTCAAAAAAAATAATCAATTTAAACTAATGTCAAAACAAAATAATCAATTTAAACTTATGTCAAAACAATATTTGTAATCAAATATACTAAAAATATTTAAGTCACAAAAAATGAATTAAGATAGATTTAATTAATTAATTTTCAAAGTTCTTCTTGATTTGAAAATTTTAAAAATAATGTGCAACTTTTATAATTCTTTTTTGAAAATGGAGTGGATTTACAAAAAATGTGGGGTGGAGATATCATCACTCGTAAAATATAAAACATCATATTTTGGATAAATGTTTGTTTAGTTCCTGTATTTTAAATTAAATGTCTAATTAATCTTTTTACTTTGAAAAATGCCTCAAGATATCCTTACTATTCAATATGTGATACTCAAGCTCTTATTTCTTTTTTTTTTCTTTTACAATAATATCCTTACAATATTTTTAAAATAATGTTTAATACATTTACAATAATCTCCCCATAAGGCCAACAATCTCTCTCTCAATGACACCCTAGAACTTAATCTATTTTGTGCTCATGTTTCAACATAACTAGCTTCAACTTGCTGCCCCTCCTTAAGGCTAACAATGTCCCCCCTCAAAACACCCTAAAACTCAATCTATTCTATGCCCACATTTCAACATAACTCGCTTCAACATGTTGCCCCCCCCCCCCCCCTCAATAAGGAAAAATAAGGTCAATAATCTCCTGCTCAGTCACACTCTAGAACTCAATTTATTCTGAACCCATGTTTCAACGACACCTTAGAACTCAATCTATTCTACACCCACATTTCAACAAAATTAGCTTTAACATGCTGGTATCCCATAAGGTTAATAATCTCCTCCTCAATACCTTAGAACTTGATCTATTCTATGCCCACATTTCAATATAACTAGCTTCAACATGATTAATTACAAAGTTTTGCCTCAACCATCATAATGGATCAAGATGCTTGTCAACTTCCCGACAGGTTACCATCATTTAATTTCTCCAGTTTCAACATGCTTAACTATAGAGTTTTGAAGTAAAGGTTGCTATGTTCTTCTAAAAACCAATTATTAATCAAAAAATGAATATTAAACCATTTTAACTTTATTCCTCTATAGTGTTAAGAGTAAGAGTAGTAGCTATCCCTAAGGCCATCACACACTTTCATTAATAATAATTAATGTTTAAAAATCATTCTCTAAATGATTATATATACACATTATACATAAAGTAACAAATATTCTATTTGCATTTTAGTTTATCTATTTTAAGAGCATTCTTTGTCAAGATTTATTGATATTTGTGTGAAAAGAAGTTAGAGACACTTATGATTTAATGAACTAGGCATTAAAATCTTCTTAGTTAAAAAAAATCACAAAGTTTTTTTTGGAAAAACAAACTCCCTTCTATATTAAAAAATAGTTACGTAAATCTTCAAAGTTTGTCTAAAAAGGGGCTTTGTGTGAATTATTGTTATAGAAAACAAGATGGTACCTACATGATTATTCGTCAAATCATAAGAGTGTTGCTATCCTATTACTATTTACTCTCTAAAATTTATTGACCCTTTCTTAGATAGCTTTGTTGTAGCATAGTCTGATATTTAGGTCCAACATAAATAGTTATGTTAGTCTATACCTGTCCCTGACAACGTAAATGTATAAGTTTAGAATATACAACAAATTTACCTCTAAATATTTAGTAAATATATTTATACACACCTATGCATTTCCACTTAAATCCCTCCCATAACTTATATTTAGTGGTCTAGCCTAGATGTAAAGCTAGGTGAGCTAGTTATTGATTTTTAATCCAATTATATCTTACACTAAATGAAAAATGGCAAGAACCTATAGTTAAACATGTTGATAATAAAAGTTTGGCCATACATTTGGAATTGAGAAACAATTGTTTTAATTATTTGGGGAATGGATTATGAGAGAGCTTGATATCCTCGAGATTACCATTATTGAGAGTAAAAATCTCTATGATCACAATCTTGAAAAAATAATAACTCATTAGGGTGTTTTCAAGGATGATATCAGCAAAGACTGTCCCATACTTAAATTAAAAATTGAGAGTGGTATGATAATAAATAAAATAACAAAAGAAAGAAAAGAGTGAGAGAAAAAGTTTATAGGATATTATATTATCTCCTCAAAAAACTATTTTCTCCCAATCTTACCTTTAAGTGATGATCTTTTTAGGGGCTCATTTATTTATGTCGTAGGGTCAAGTCTCATAAAAATATAAGTATAAAAAAATGCTTTGTATTTTAATAACTTTTATGAAAAGCATTTGACGTAGTAGATCAATCAATCAAATTCGAAGCAGTTTTCCCAATAATAAAAAAAAAATCTCTTCTAAAATGATGAGTATGAATTTATAATCATCTAAAATCCTTATCACAAACTCGAAGTTTGCCATTATTGTTATTATTATTATTTTCTTCTGGAGCATGTATAACAGTAAGAACAGAAATAATATTGATATACAATGAGTATCACTTTCTAAGCAATGGACCAATTTTTATGGAGCGCGACTCTTTTCAAGGGACAATCATGACCATATAATATATTAAATATAAGCACTTACTCGTGCATTGCTAATCTTATTAAAAGTTGTTTTCTTTTCTAGAATAACAACGTTAATCATCTTTGTTGCCCCGACATCGTTATTGTGCTCAAATTACTGCTCATTGCGTATGATTAGAAAATAAAAAGTAAAAATAAAATAAATTACAACATCGGTAGTTTTGTGGGTTTGCATATCCACACACACACACACACGTATATCCAAGAGGGTATTTGGGGCCGTTGGATTCCCAAATCCCTCCTTTTTTTTTTTTTTTTTTGGTTGGCGGCCCCTGGTAGACCTTCGAATTTTAATCCAAAGGCCACCAGCCCCCTCCCGAAGGCTGATCCAGTACGATCAGCTTCATATATACATATATATAAGGAACTGATCTGGTGGGTGTCGTCGCTGACTATATTATATAATTTGAACGAGCTTCATTTGGTTTCCGATTGAACTCGGCTAGCAAAACTGACTTCTTTGGTCCTTTCGAGTAAAATCATGATGAAGGCCCGGTGTGGCTTAATTGAGTGTCAAAAGGAAAGAAAAGAAAATAAAATTAAAAAGAGAGTTAGAGAGAAACTAGACACGTTAAATCGATCATCATCAATCTAGTCACATGATTTTGGCCCACAAAATCAATGGTTGGGGTTGATGGGAACTTTGCGGACCCAGGATGGACCTTTCACCTTTGTTTCACATGATCCACATGTGGGTTAATTCACTAGCCAATCGTTTCTTGATAGTTGTGTTGCTCGTAAATTTAATCAAGTGGAACCCATTTTGATTTTGGATCGTAACCACTTGAAAATGTGTTTATTTTTTCACCCATGTCCCGTCCCTTTCGTTTCCATGTCCTTTGTCTAACAAAACACAGCTTGATTGACAAATTGGTCGCTACGCATCATCAATTTGATCTTTAATACAAAGGTATCATCTTTCTTGATCTAGTGGATAGTTGAGTCCTAGGCCATTACTCCTTGATTGCAAATCCAATTTTTTGAAAAATAAATAAATATATAAATAAATATATCAAGGTCCTGACGATAATCTTGAAAGAACAAGAGAATTGTTGCGGAACCCCCCCCCCCCCCCCCCCCACCCCAAAAAAAGAAATTGTTGGTAGGAGATTTAGCGCGGGCGAATAGTATGTCGCCGCGTGACAACTCAATTGGGGAAAGGGTGGAATGTTCATTAGATCCTTCTAGAATGCCTTTGAAACTAAGGAAACAATAACGGCAGAAGGGTAAAAGCATACGAATTTACATTATACCCCTTACTTTATTTAGAATGTCAATGTGGGATGCCTCTCCTCTACATGTCCGTGAAGGAAAAAAGCACGTCATTCCTGCAAACCTACAGCCGCCACCTGTTCCACAAAGGAGAGAGAAAAGGTTCCTTTGCCTCGCATATTCCTTTCTACGTTTGGAAAAACTCTATAATACATCAAGTGAGCGATATTAATCACACAATACAATACAATAAGTACATAATATTATAATATAAATATATATTAAAAAATTATCATATAAATATTAATTTTATTAAATTCAATTATACATGTCATACATATATTATTTAATTATATTATTTATTATGTATTCTAAAATTCCTCATAAAGTATGGAAACCTCCAAATAACGATTGTGATGTAGTATATAGAAGTTATATTAGATGTTGCTTGAGCTCAAAAAAAAAATAATTCTCAAAGAAAGAAAATGGGGGAATCACAAAAAAAGATAAACCAAAAAAAGAAAAAAATTGATATTATTAATAAAGATTCGAAAGGGTATCTCACATAACAACCCACGTTACTTCACATTGCTCCAATAGAACATAATCTCAGGGGATGAATATTTTATGCAGCACACCAATGCAAACATTTAGAGAACTTTTGGTGCCGTACTTTGGCATAATAAGCTTAAATATCTAAGCTTCCTAAGCTCTCATGAGCTCCGCATAAGATCCCTCGAACTTAAATTGCGAGCTCCTTCAACTTTTCCAAAGAGTTTCTTTTCACTGAGCTCCCCAAGTCACCCCTCCAGGTCCGGAGCTCCCTAAAATATTCAATTACTATGCGCTGAATCAATCAAAAGTTGATTTCACCATTCACAGCTTAACAAATCTTTAACTTTTGCTGTTTCAAAATAATGTTGGTGTTTCAATTCTTATATAATTTTTTTTTTTTTTGGGTTAGTAATCACAAGTTTAATTTTCATTGCACTTATCAAATTTTGCTTTGTACATCAAACACAGACAAACAGTTATTATTATTAATCAACGACCAAACTTGTCACGGTTTTTATGACATACCATTACGAGTTTGGTTGTTACTCCTCTTAATAAGATAACACAAAGCACTGGAGAAAATATTTGACCTCCAGTCTTACAAACAATAAAGACCATCAAAATGTTGGCAGCAAAGGCAAAGAAGAAAAGGGCATGAGACATAATAAAAAAGTGAGATGTCTTAAAGAGAGGGAACGGAAATAATAATAATTAATAATAGTAGCGGGGGTTGAACACAAAAATATATTATCTCTAGGGTTTTACATATACGCGTAAGGGCTTAGAGATGATCGATGTTGTAGTACTATACACTAGGAGCTCTCCAAAATGCAGCCACCACTCTGCATTCCAATTGCAGCATCATGACAAACACCATCACGTCCTTGACGTGTGGCATTTTACAGGAGAAACTCAAATGAGGTAGTGAGGTGGTAAATCCCTCTAATAATACTCTGTCATTTGGTAGAGCTATGGATCTCAGAATAGGTTCTATCAATTTTTTAAATAATAAATTCAATAATAGTGTTACAGTGGTCCCATTTTAAAACCACTACTCTTGCCACATGATATAATATCATTGAACAGACTCACCATCCCATATGCTGAGCTAGCAAGCGTTTCTTAAGCAAACTTTTCACTATTAATCAAAAACCAAATTTGTACACCTTAGCACCAACGTTAAAAATAACAGATTCAATGAATATATAGGATCTCATTGGTAATGTTGTTCATGTTATACAAATCAATACACTATCATGTCACATTATCTTTTAATTCATATGTGTAACTCTAAGTGTAGCTGTATTCCATAAAATGAGCGACGCTGCTCTTTGTTTTTTTTTAAAAAAAATACTGTTATTCTGTTTAAATTAGACTTCAGTAGTTGCTCTTAGGATTTTATTGAAGAAGTTTTCATTTTCTCTTAGGTTTCATTCGATGAGTATGTGCACGTGATGGAGACGATAACATGTGTTCGATATTAACTCATCATTGCCTTACAAGATGATTCATCTGTCTTGCGAGTGAGAATTTGAATTTCTGTTATAGTTCAAGCTGATGGATGCTCAATTCATTAGACTCCTGATGCACTAATGAGTGAGAAAATGTATGTTTATCCATATAGATAACTTGAATTGAATTGGGACTTTCAGTTATGGCAAGTGAAACAATATTTTCATACAACATGGGGGATTTGAAACAACTAGCACCTAAGATGGGCATACTAGCTAGTTGGTTCAAATGGAAAAATATACGTGGGTTTGTAACCTCACTGACATGGGTGGAAAGGGGATTGGCTCATCATCAAGCTATAGTGGGGACGTGTTTTTCTTAATGCCTGAAGCTTTTTAAGCATCAATGAATGTAAATGCTTTTTAAGTGATAGCATTTCCACCCGTTTTTCACCTTTCCTAATGACAGACGAATCTAAATCAGTAAAGCTGATGGATGGTCTATACATGTATATAGCTTGAATTGAAATGGGACATGCAATTCTGGCAAGTGAAACAATTTTTTCATTTAAGGGGGATTTGTTGGACTACTTTTTGAAAAGGTGGGCATATGCCTTTCTGAATGCTTGAAACTTCTTGGGCATCAATGATCATAGAGTACTAGTGTTTCCACCAGTTCTTTTCCTTTCCCAAAGAAGATGAATTCATATCACTCTTAACATGTAAGCCAATTTTCACTAAGAGACAAAAGATCGTGCTTCTAATGGTATTTCACACTCAACATTTAGTTTGTGAACAATTAGCATTCTGTTTGTGATGGCTTAATTATTTGCCTCATCTCTTATGTAAATTAAGATGTTAGAAATCCATTTTTGCTTTACCGTGTGTTTGAAATAGATTTGAACATCCTTCAAAGCTTATCTTACGGTATCTCATCATCTCTGTGATCTTTCAGTGCTCTCTGCAGTCCTCTTAAGGCAGAACTTCGAAGCCTACTCATTGGTAGTAATTAATAATAGCAATATTACTCTTCTTCCTTAACCTAGCTATTTTATTTTATTTTATTTTATTTTATTTTTTTATGGATACTAAATTTTTCTTGCTAACCATATAATGTTATGTGGGTGCAGACAAAGAAGCTATTTCCAACAGGGTGTTATGCTGCCATTAGGTAATTTATACGTGGTTGCTATTTTTTCGTTAACCGATGACAAATTGATTCAGTTACTCAATACAAGTATTTTTGTTGTTTGTCATCTATTGCAGTGCCGCAATGCTGTGTGTCTATTCATACGTGGCTGCTTCCGGAGGGAACCCTCCCCCAAAGAAGCTGAAGTCATCTGCTCCTGCCGCGTCGTAAAGAGATTTCTGAAGGACCAGGGCAATTAGACTCTTTCACGGGAGTTTTCTTGTATTAGGCGCATGTCATTTATAGGAACAGCCGTCGGTTGGCTATGAGTTAAGCAGTTTTATATGTGGTTCTATGTTGTATGCAATATGGGAGAGGCAGTCAATTGCAGTCATTGTACAGCAATAATGCACGACTGAGATGAGTGAACTTTTTAAAACCAAAATTGTAGAGAAAATGAAGGCAATGGTGGAATCAGATTAATATTTCCTTTGTTAGACTCATTTGTTTTTGCTTCTTGTTAGACTCAAGAGAGGAGCTAGATAGCATTTATAGCAGTATGTTTTTGCAACAAATAAGATGGGTAGAGCGGTAGAAGATAGTTTAAGAAAATGGCAAGTTCCAATTCCAATCTAGCCTATTTCTTTTTCTATATCCAAACCATTTGGGCTTCAAAATGTCATTGGTTTACGCACGGCATGGGAAATTATGGCCATTTGGCAAACTCGTCAAAATTTGCATGAGTTTTTTCATACATGCAAGCTCTAACTCATTGCTCATCCCACTCCAAATTAAATAAATTTCTCACTAAAGTTGGTTCGAGGGAAATTCAAACCCTATTAATCAGACAATCCTTTCGAGGACAACATTCATTGAAGATGAATTTTAAACAAGGAATAAATTGTTAGGAATGAATGTATCATGTGATACAGGTGGCATAAAATATTTTTGTAAAAACTTAATTAACAACTTACATAGAGGTAGGGGTGAGCAACTTCGGGTTCGGACCAAGTTCGGATGAACCCGATTGGATTTTGGGTTAATTGAGTTGAGAAAAATGTGACCCGAACTCAATCCGAACATATGATTGGATTTCTATTGTTTTAATTATATTTTTTTAAAATTTTCGGATCGGATCAAGTTTAACTTGATCCAATCGGGTTGGCTAAAATTCAACCCGATCGGGTTATAACCTTCATCTGAACTCGATCCGAACTCAAAATTTTTTAATTGGATCGGATCGGGTTGGATTATTTACCCACCCCTACATAGAGGGGTTGATTAAATGAAAACATCACTGTGTTCACATAATATTTTTGTCAATTGCTTTTACTTTTCAATCAATCCCTTTATATGACGTAAAGCAAGAGTACTAATCAGATTGTTTGTTTGTAGCTCTATTATTATTGGTTGATCAAATCTTACTTTTAACAATTTTTATTTCATTTATCTCATTTAGTATCACAATCCATGTTTTTTAAAAAATCAAATATATATAAAAAATTTCCAATAAATTATTGAACCTATTCCACTTGTCAATGCTAACAAACAAAGGGATGGTCCAAAGTCTATTGCAGTCAAATGACTTGATTCTATGACAAATGTGCCACTTACTAGGGATATAAATGACCACTTACTCAAGTGGCTCAAAATGTTTTCTATGCATCTCTCAATTTCCCTTTCATGATGTGAAATGAAAATATATGATGCTTATGAGAACAGCTAAATTTAGTGGTTGTTTCTCTCAACAAGTTGAAACCCTCATCAGATTTGCACCTCATCAAGTTGTTTCTTTTTTTAGAAATTCTTCTCTTATTCTCAACTCTACTTAGGGATGGCCGAAATCTCCATATAGACGCGGTCTCTCAGGAAATTTTTCTATTTGGGAAAGATATAAGGACAATTTTATATCTAATTTCTTATTTGAAGAAGGTATGAAAATGACTTTTTACCCAATTTCTTTTTCGGGTGAGGGATGAGGATGAGCTGGAATCCCCATCTCCTCCCCAATTCCCCATTTTCTCATTTTGATTTTTAATTTTAATTTTATTTTTTAGAAATATTAATGAATAGATAATAAAATTAAAATTATAAAAAATTAAATATTAGTATAAATAACAAATATCAAAATATTTATACAAATATACTATGAAATTTTTTAGTCCAAATAATCAATTGTAGTCTTGAATTACTATTCAATTAGGTCTTATTTAAAAAGCCTTCGCCCAAAATTTTTGTTTTGAACTTTTATCTAATAAAACAAAAACTAGAATAAAGTTAAAGGTATAGCATCTAAATTTTACTAAAATATATTGTCAAAAATTTACTTTTATTTAAATTTTATCTTTTAATAGATTAAATCAAATTTAAAAACTAAAAATGTATCAATTATTTAAAGACTTTTCAAGAATCGGGGACTTTTGGAGACCCCTTTTACTATTTGGAGAGGGGACAAGAATTCCCTTAAACAATTCTCATGGGGACAGAGAGGTGACGGGGACATATACAGAATATCAGGGATGAGTAGAGATGTCAGTCTTCTCCCCTACTCTCTCCGTTGCCATCCCCAACCCTACTCTCCAGTCTCCACTTGAAGCAACTTCTTCAATTCGCTGATCATTTACTAGCCTTTTCTTTCCTTTTATTTTTTCTTCTCCGCAATCATGATGAAGTATTATTGTATACTTATCACTGCACGTGAACAAATCTTGCTATCTTTACTGAAGATCAAGGTGAACTTCACATGTAATTTGGAATCTTAAAACAACATTAACAGAGAAACTAGACACTCATGATGGGATTTGTTAACAATGGAGATTTGTTATAGAGCTAGTCTCCTATGAGGGGATTCATATTGGCGCCGTTAACAAAGTTGAGGGCGTTATCCCACTATTAGACTACGATCTAAGTGGCATGAAACTTAATGGCTTTTGTTTTGAATTGTTACAGTTTATAGATATACTAAAACTAATGTCTGTTGGGAATTCAGATACATACATTTATAATACATCTCAAAATCCACAAAGATTAACATAGAAATACATTTCTACTAGTATTAAAAAGATAAATTTACCTTCATATCACATTTTATGGAGAGGGAATATAATCCTCGAACTAGTTCGCTCACAATCCCAACGGCAAATTTGAAGACTTAATTACAACAAAATCATAACTTTCAACAATCTTGTTACAAGTTGCAACTTGTAAGTGCTATTGCAAGCTCTCATTTTCAAAATGCAACCAATATTTCACTGTGTGAAATTTTCACCTACAATTACAACAAAGAGATGATTACACGACTATATTCTAAATTTCTAGGGAACCCTCCCTTAGGCTTAGGGCATAGGAGTATGACCACCGTCATAAAGTTCTCAACATGCTAAGAGGATCATGCATGAGCATGACTGGACATATATAAAACAACAGTCTGCCCAAGGCATCTACTTTTGGGGCAGTTAAAGATCAACCTGTCCTTGGAGTCAATGACAAATCATGCCTACAAAAGTTGAAGCATTTCCAATAATGGTGAAATTCCAAACCATATTTCAACCATCTCTCATCCGATATACAAATTAACCACTTACTGGCATTTGGTGATCTAATCAAATAAATTCCCATTGTTTACTCACCATTTTCATTTAATAGATCCTTCAACAGTAAAATGTGTATTATAATTTGCTAAATTTATAATTCCAATGTAATCTTTAATCTAGTGGGATTATCTTCTTCAAAGACCCACACATGGACCGAGTTTATTTAACTTAAATGAACTTTTTTTTTCAAACTCTCTTCCCCCTCTCTTCTTATCATTTCGGCACTTTATACCCAAACTTAATTAATTCTTTCATACTATATACTCCATTCAAAAACGATATACTCAATTCAATCTAATTCATCAGTTAAACGAAACAAAGGGATTGTAAAGAAAACAATATCAATGAAAATGGAAAACCCCCTACACCTTCAAAATCATGAAATATTAACTAATACTTGATATGTTTGGGCTTCAAAGGTGGAAAATAATTTTGACAAATTAAAGAGAAAGTTACTTGAGTTACTAACTTTATTAATTACCCCCGTCAAATCTATAAAAGTATATAAAAATAGTCCCATAAACCCATAAAATTTAAATATTAACTTTGAGAATTATAAAAACCCACACATTAATTGGAAAAAAATAAAAACATATAATAAACCATATGAGTGATTTTGTTATTATCCGATTTAACCCCAATAAATCTATAAAAATAATCTCTACAAACTTATTAACCCAAAAAGTTACAATTTTCATATCTTATTATTATATAATTTAGTTCTCGGTAAATCATTTTTTTTAGATCTACCATCCACGAACTGCATGCTTGTCTTTTAGAAAACAAAAGCTTGAGAATCGATCTTGTACAGTATGCTTGTTCATGAGGTGCAAGCGAATCGCCAAAATTGCTATTTTGTCTTGGGACCCCAACTTAATGTCTAACATTATTCAAAGCATCTAGATCACTACTCAAAATTTTCCACATTTGAGAATTGAGATAAGGCAAGTCTCTACCACCATTAATGCCCGAGATATATAATTACAAATAAAAAAAATCTACAAATACACGAAAATTGATTTGGAAGAAGAAAAAAATAGTGCTTTTGGAGAAATTGGGTGCCCACAAATAAAAGCCATCCAACAAATCAACAATATACAAGACAAGTTTCAAGCATGCTCTTCAAAAGTCTTTTTAGCATAGATTTTAAAGTCTTGAAAACGTTTATAAGAATCTTTCTTCTTTTTGTGATAATGACTATTAGCATGCTAATGCACATGGGGTGTTGGTGGCCATTGTTGTCCATGATATTTACATTATAAACTCAGAATGTGATAAAATCTTTATGATGGGCATTAAGAAATAATGGCCTTAATGGATGTAGTCAATCAAAACCCTAATATCGACATGTGCCAAACACCTATATATAAAAATTGTTAATAATTTAGCTAAGAAATAGAGCACATTCATCACTACTAGCTAGTTCCCGTCAATTTCCTCTGTACATGCTTCTTGGAAAGCCTTTGATTTCAATTTCATGCAATGCTATTTCCTTTTAGAAATTGATAGCCACAGGATTAATTAAGCAAGCAACTGTAAATATAAAACATCATATTTTGAGTAAACATTCATTTAATTCCTATATTTTAGCTTAAGTACCCAATTAGTTCTTCTATTTTAAAAAATGTCTAAATACATCCTTATTGTTAAATATGTGATGTTCATGCTCTTATTTTTTTTCTTTTTCTTTTTTTGGCTTTTACAATAATACTCTTGCAATAATTTTAAAATAATATTTAATACATTTGCAATAATCTTCCCATGAGGCTAACGATCTCTCCCTTAAAGACACACTAAAACTCAATCTATTTTGCACCCACATTTCAACATAACTAGATTCAACATATTGGCCCCCCATAAGGCCAGTAATCTCCCCCTCAAGGACACTCTAGAATTCAATCCATTCTCTGTCCTTATTTCAATGTAACTAGCTTTAGCATGCTAGCCCATAAGTCCAACAATCTCCCCCTCAGCAACACCCTATAACTTGATATATTCTATGCCCCGTTTCAACATAACTAGCTTTAGCATGCATGACCATGGAGTTTTGCCCTCACCATCCACAATGGATCGAGGTGCTTGTTGCAACTTCTCAATAGGTTACTTGTCATTTAATTTTGCCTCCACCATCAACAATGGATTGAGGTGCTTGTTGCAACTTCCCAACAGGCTACCATCATTTCTCTAGCTTCACCATGCTTAATTATGAAGTTAAGCATTTAATTTCTAGTTTCACCATACTTAACAATGAAGTTTTGAAGTAAAGGTTGCTATATTCTTCTGAAAACCTGAAAACCAGAAAACTAATTATTAATCAAAGAATGGATATTATCTCAGTTAACTTCATCCCTTTGTAGTCTTAAGTAGAGGTTTCATCCATACTTAAATTTAGGTGAAAACCCGTTTAATAATCGTTTCAACAATTGAGACCCAAACCCGACACGGAAAAATACTCGGGTTACCCAATAACCCGCTTAATTTCTACATCTTAAATAAAATTTACATTAAATATTTATACGATGTCATTATACACGGCCATTTTATCGATATTATAAAATATACATATGTACTAAAATATTACACATTTACACTATTGAAGTTTTAATTTTATATATATATTATAAAATATACATGTCTATCAATATTTTACACATTTATACTATTGAACTCTAAATGTATATAAAATTTTATAAATAAAACATTTGTGTTTATATTCATCATTTCAAAAATAGAAATAAAAGTGAAATTTATCTAATTTTGAGTTTTGATGATAAGAACAAATTATTTTAAAATAAAAATATAATCGGATATCGGGTAAATGGGTCAAAAACTTTAACCCTAACCCGACACGGAAAAAAATCGTAACCCGGACCCCCATTTAATAATCGTGTTAAATTTGACGACCCATTTTATTCGTAGTCTTAAATTTTATCACAGCTCTAGTCTTAAGGGTAGTCACTATCCCCTTAAGGCCATCATATATTTTCATTAACAATGATTAATTTTTAAAAATCGTTATATAAATGAGTATATATACAAATTATACACAAAGTAGCTAGTATTCTACTTCCATTCTTGTTTATGTATTTTAAGCACAACGATCTTCTTCTTCTTTGTTAAGATTTATCGATATTTACATGAAAAAAGGGATTATGTGTGATTTGATGAACTAAGCATAAAAATCTTTTTATTTTAAAAAATAATCACAATGTTGTTTTTTGAAACACAAAGATTCCTTTCTATATTAAAAAGTCGTTACATAAATCCTTAAGGTTTGTATACAAAGGGATTATGTGTGATTTTCTATTACATAAATCAAGATGGTGCCTACGTGACTATTTCATCAAATTATGGGAGTGTTGCCATACTATTACCATTTAACATTTAAAATTTATTAACCCTTGCTTAGATAGCTTTGCTATGGCACAACTTGATATTTAAATCCAACATAATTTAAATATATAAGTTTAGAATATAGAACAAATTTACCTATATATATAATTTTTAATCTAATTATGTCTTGCAACAAATGAAAAATAGCAAGACCGTATATTTAAACATCTTGATACTAAAAGTTTAGCTACATAGTTGGAATTGAAAAAGAGCTATTTTACTTGGATAATGGACTGTGAAAGAACTTGATGTTCTCAAGATTTGTCATTGTTGAGAGTAAATGACTCAGTGATTAGAATTTTGCAAAATAATAACTTATCTACGGGTCCTTAGGGATGTTATCAGTGAAGACCCTTCGACGCTTAAGTTAGAGATCATGAGTGGCAGGATAACAAATAAAATAATAAGAGAGAGAAGAGAAAGTAAGAGAAAAAGGCTTGCCTCTCTTCCAACATACAATTTTCTCCTTATCCTACATTTGAGCAGTGACCTTTTGATATAAGAAAAATAATCAAAATTATAATTAAGTTAGGATAACTTATCTCTTATCTTATAGATTTCGAATTTTGTAAGAATTACGACTTGTGTTATTTTATCCTTTTTAGATTAGAATATATTATTGGATATGAGTCCTTAGACTTGGGGTCCCATTCGTTTATTTTATAGGGTCAAGTTAAGTTTCGTAAAAATATAGATATAATAAAACCCTCTATAGTTTAATAACTTTCATGAAAAGCATTTGACGTAGTAGATCAATCAATCAAATTCGAAGCAGTTTTCCCAATAATAATAAAAAAAAAACTTCTAAAAAGATGAATTCAAATTTATAATCATCTAAAAATTCTTAGCACAAATTCGAAATTTGTTATTTTTTTTCTAGAGCATGTATAACTGTAACAACGGAAAGAATATTGATATGTACTGAATATCAATTACTAAGCAATAGACCAATTTTTATGGAGCGCCACTCTGTTCAAGGGCAATGTTTGCAGTATCATCCATTGAACTTCATTAAAAAAATTGTTTATAGATCATGGCATTCATGATGATTTTTATGACCATATATTATATTTAAATATAAGCACTTATTAGTGCATCGCTAATCTTATTAAAGTTGCCTTCGTTTCTAGAATAACAACGTTAATCATCTTTATTGCCGCGACATCATTATTGTGACATCGTCATTGTGCACAAATTACCGCTTATTTGTCTATGATTAGTAAATAAAAATTAAAAATAAAATAAATTACAACAACACAGGGGCGCATGTATGTATGTATGTATGTATGTATGTATGTATAATTTCAACAAGCTTTATTTTGTTTCCAATTGAGTAAAACCGATTTCCTTGAGCCTTTTTGAGTAAAACCGATTTCCTTGAGCCTTTTTGAGTAAAACCATGACGAAGGCCCAATTTGGCTTAATTGATTTTCCAAAAAAAAAAAAAAAGGGGGAGAGTTAGAGAGAAATTAGGCATGTTAAAATCAATCATCATCAATCTAATCACTAACCTCGGCCCACAAAATCAATGGTTGGGGTTGCTGGGAATTTTGTGGAGCCCAGGATGGACCTTTCACCTTTGTTTCACATGATCCACATGTGGGTTAATTCACCAGCCAATCGTTTCTTGATAGTTGTGTTGCTCGTAAAATTAATCAAGTGGAACCCATTTTGATTTTGGATCGTAACCACTTGAAAATGTGTTTATTTTTTCACCCATGTCCCGTCCCTTTCGTTTCCATGTCCTTTCGTCTAACAAAACACAGCTTGATTGACAAATTGGTCGCTACGCATCATCAATTTGATCTTTAATACAAAGGTATCATCTTTCTTGGTCTAGTGGATGGTTGAGTCCTAGGCCATTACTCCTTGATTGCAAATCCAATTTTTTGAAAAATAAATATATCAAGATTTTTATGATAATCTTGAAAGAACAAGAGAATTGTTGCGGAAAAACCCCCACCCCAAAACAAAGAAATTGTTGGTAGGAGATTTAGCGCGGGCCAATAGTATGTCGCCGCGTGACAACTCAATTGGGGAAAGGGTGGAATGTTCATTAGATCCTTCTAGAATGCCTTTGGAACTATGGAAACAATAAGGGCAGAAGGGTAAAAGCATACGAATTTACAGTATACCCCTTACTTTATTTAGAATGTCAATGTGGGATGCCTCTCCTCTACATGTCCGTGAAGGAAAAAAGCACGTCATTCCTGCAAGCCTACAGCCGCCACCTGTCCACAAAGGAGAGAGAAAAGGTTCCTTTGACCAGAGTACCTATATCTATGTCTAAAAGACCTGAGAAATTTTAGAATAAATCCGAGTTATAATATTAGTTATATAATATATAAATGATATTATAATATATGTGTATTTATTTTAAAAATAATTATATAAATAATATTTATATTAAATTAAATTACTCGTGTCATGTATAAAATTAGTTAAATATAGTATCTCTAATAAAGTGGAAAACCTTCAAACAAGGATTGTAATATAGAATCGAAACAAATATACTTTTGGCTACACGAGAAAAAGATAATTTTCAAAGAAAGAAAATGGGGAATCACTAAAAAGATAAAGCCTAAAAACGAATAAACTTGATGTTCTTAATAAAGATTTAAAGAGTATTTTACAAAACAACCCATGTTACTACACATTTCTCCAACGCACAAAATGAGTATTTTTTTCGTAGCACACTAGTGCGACATTTAGACAACTCTTGTTGCCGAGCTTTGGCATGATAAGCTATATATCTAAGCTTCCTGAGCTCTCATGAGCTCCGCGAAAAATTGCCCGGGGCTTAATTTATGAGCTCTTTGAACTTTCCGAAGAGTTTCTTTTCTCCGGGGCCTCCAAGTCAAGTCAAGTCAACCCTCTGGATCCAGAGCTCCCTAAAGTATTCCATCAAAGGTTGCTTTCATCATTCACAACTTAACAAATTTTTAACCTTTTGCGGTTTAAAAATAACATTGGTGTTTCAATTCTTAATTTCTTTTTTTTTTTTTTCTTTTTCTTGGTTACTAATCAAGAGTTTAATTTTCACTGTACTACTTATCAAATTTTGCTTTGTACGTTAAACACTGACGAGTAACAAAGAGTTATTATTAATCAATGACAATGACCAAAGTTGTCAAGTTATCATGGTTATTATAACATACCATCACAAGTTTGGTTGTTACTCCCCTCAACGACACAAAGCATTTGCAAAAAAAATATTTGACCCCCAATCTGACGAACAGTAAAGAACATCAAACTGTTGGCAACAAAGGCGAAGAAGAAAATGGCACGAGCCACATGATGAGATGTATTAAACAGAGGGAACGAACGAAATAATAATCATAACAATAGTATTAGTAGTAATAGTAGTAGTAACGGGGGTGAACATAAACATGTACTATCTCTAGGTTTATATACACAGGCGCAAGGGCTTAGGGATGATCGATGTTGCAGTAATATGCAATAGTAACTCTCCAAAATTTAGCCGCCACTCTGTGAATTCCAATTGCAGCATCATGACAAGCACCATCACATCCTTGATGGGTGGCATTTTACGAGAGAAACTCACATGAGATATTGAGGTGGTGAGCCCGTCTAATGGTGCTTTGTCATGTGGTAGAATTGTGGATGTCACGGTGAGTTTCATCAATTTTTATATAATAAATTCAGTTGTGGTTTTACAATCGTCTCATTTTATAACCACTACTCTACCGCATGACAGAATATCGTTAGATAGGCTCACCACCTCAAAATGTTAAGACAGTAAGCGTTTCTTATGCAAATTTCTCCTACATGTAGGATCTTGTCGATGATTTTGCACATGTTATAGAAATCAATACACTATCATATCACATTATCTCATTAATTCACATATATAACTTTGTGTAGTTGTATTCCATAAAATGAGCGATGTTGCTCTTTTTTTCAAAAAAAAATAAAAAATTACTATGTTGTTGTATTCCATAAAATGAGCGGTGTCATTCTTTAAAACCAAAAAACAAAAAGATATATTGTAACCTATAGATATTACAATCTTTGAAATCTATTAGGTGTTTGAAATTATATACTCCATTAATACTACTATGTAAAAGTTGAATCTTACATAATCAATACAATCAAAGAAAATCAAAAAGTATTACCACACATTTAGTTATTTTTTTAATATTAAATATTACAAATAATATACCATCGCATAATATAATAGAAAATCAAAAAGTATTATATTTGAAATCTGGTTTAAAAATTTACTCATAATTCATTTGTTGGGACCTGCTTCAATATATCACCTTGAAGCCGAACATGAAAATATCAACTTAAAGAAATTATTATTCAATAACATATGAGAAGGGTCGAACCCTCACCACCTCAAAAATAAAATGATCAGAAAGTGTCATTACTTGACCAAGACAATGTCATCACTTGATTATGCTATTTGTGTAGTGAATATTTGCCAAATCTAACATGCACAAAGTGGCTAACTCAACACACATCATCGGTTCATTTACTATCGCTTTTAACTCCATCAACGAATTATTAGTAGATAATCCACTAGATATGCTCCTTGATTTGGGGCCATTGGTGTCATCAATCATATAATTATGCTTGGCCTAACTTTGTCGTTTGTTTACACATTGGTCCCTCGTGGTCTCCTTCCAAAGAGCATATCTGGGATGTTTCATTTCTAAATTGATTTTGTGTAGCTTATATTATATTTCATCTATAGGATCTCTTGAATGCAATTTCGGAAACCAAATTATAATTTTCGAAATATTTTAACATTTTTCTCTCTATCTAGGGAGCAAGAAATTGCATTTCAAAGATCACATAATTGGAACAATACCTATCAATATCTCGTGCATCATCAGCACAAAACTGAAATTAAAGATCCGTTAATATTTGTGTTAAGAGCTAAATACCCTAAACTAAATTAGCTTGGAAGCCAAATAGAAAATTAAAACTTTTGCTTCATTTAATTGTTAATTTCTTTTTCTTTTTCTTTTTCTTTTTTTTAAATGACGAGGAAGAATATGTTCAAATTTTTAGCTTTCGAACAGCATAAATCGATAGGGTTAATTGAGGTTTCTTGAAACAAACAGCTAGCTATTTTAAAGATAGAATTTTGTCTTCAGCAACGCTAACTTATTCCAATTTCTTCTGGATGAACAATCATGAAATAAATAATTAATTCACGTGAAAGTTTTTTGTTTTTTCTGTGAAGATCTATAAATTTGTTCATATATGAAGATCACCTGGAACAAACTAACAAAGCAAAATGCTCCTACATTTCTTGGAAGTAAAGATATTCGAGTATGCCCTTTCAAAATAAAATATCTTCTATACAATGTTGAAACTCGGCACCATTTTGTACCAAATGCAATCCAATATATATATATATATATATATAAAGTAGTTTTTTTGTCCGAAATTTTAAAGTGCAGAAAAAATTTAGAAAATCTTTAAAATCATGGGGTTTTAAAAAGATTAAAACTTAAAATACTTAAATTGTACTATTTATTTGTTTTCCTATTTATGTGTTTTCTCAAACTTTTCTACACTTAAAAATTATGGACTAGAACACACACACATATATATATATATATGAGTGAGAGAGAGAAAAAAGATTTGGAATTTGAATACTGTATCAGGTCATGAAAAGAGAATAAAATAAGAAATTATATCAATCATCACCATATATAAAATTAGTACTCACATGAGTGGTAAGGGAATTTACTTCCCATCATAGAATGTTTAAAATTTTAAAAACAAAAAGAATGACAAATATATCAATTATATCAATCATCATAAATATGTTGAGACGTTCCGATTCTATTTTTTTCCCCCTTTAGAATATAATAATACGACCCATTAATTATTTAAAATAAAAGAATTTGCGTGGTGGCATTTTTTAAGCATTGTAATAAAGATGAATTTTTATCCAATTTTTTTTTTTAATTAACATTGAGAAAAAGACAACCAACCCCAAAGTTTATCTAAATAGTCACACTGCTCATCTATTTTCGTAAACAATCAAACAGATTGCTTTTTTACAATTATGTCCTTAGATTTTAACAACTAGAAAAAAAATGACTTTTTTTTTTCTAAAATTGACAAACATGATACAAAAACAATTTAAGAACTATACCAAATTGCTCCCTTATTATTTTCATAATATACAATACTCGCATATAGTTCCTCTATTTTCCTAAATGATCATATAGATTCCTTTTTAACTATTATACTCTTGGATTGTAACAACAAAAAAAAATGAGTTTAAATTTTTTACAAAATAGACACACATAATATAAAAGCAATATAGAAATACTATAAATTTTTTTTAATCATTTTGAATGTTTAGCAAAATTATTGTAATCTTGTTAAATCAATTCGTGATATTCATCTTGGGGATATAAAATATATGTTTATTACAAAAAAAAATTAAAATAATAGAAAAAAATATCTTATTATAATTTTTATTCACACTGAAATCTATATTTCTTATCTTTAATATTTAATTTTTATTTATTTAATTTATTATAAATATAAACCAAAGTGTATTTGAAAAAAAAGGGAGTAATACTATAAAATTAAAGTGTTAAAAAAGTTATTGGATATTATAGAAACAACAAGGGATAAGCGATACACATTCTTTATAGTGCGGAAGAAATTGACAATCTCCTTAAATATTTTATCAAATACATTTTAATATTAATAAAAAGGCATCACTAAATTGCATAACACGTAATTACAATCAACACAAAATTTGCAAACAATAACTCAAAATACTCTACAATCAAACCATACTTAAAACTTTTAGGTAGCACTTTTAGATCACATCTACAGAGCATGACCCTTAATAAAATATGTTTTGACAAACTAATTAATAATATTAAAAATCTAAAAGGACGTCAAAAGGTTACCAAATTGAAATGAAAGCACATCAAGTGCTTAACAACAAAAGCTTGTGGCTTTCCCGCGCATACTAATATGGCTTAACAAGCCAATGTACGTTTTGGAATAAAATATTGCAGGGTATCAATTTGTGTTGTTTCGTTGCTGGGATCTAAGGCACCAAAGTTTTTATATACTCGACAGAAAGCATTTTGTCTTTAAAGCTCCTTTGTCTTTAAATTGCTTTTCAATATATATATATAAGCAACAGCAGCTGCAGGATAACACAACTTTGTCTTTTTTGAGTCAGCCAGTGGATCTAAGATGATGTTTGAAAGATAGGGTTAAGTGTAAGGTTGAAAATATTAATTCAATGATGCGCATGCTTATTTGGATTGGATTAATGAATTAAATTTAAATTTTATTTCATAAAATATTAGTAATCTCAATTCTAACGTGAGTTTAGTTAGAATTTAACAATGAGAAAAAAAAAATCTTCGTCCATTTATAACATCTTTATTATTTATTTCATTTTTTTTATAAATCAGCACCATTTATAATCCAACCTAATTTACTTCATTCCTAATTCCTGATCAATCCAATCTTGCGTGCCAAATATAGCCTAATGGAAAAATAGTTCAATGGAAAAAAATTCCCTTAATTAGTTATTAATATTGTAGTCCCTATTGTTTATTAAAATCATAAACGTCAAGAGCTTTAAAATATTTAGAATTATAAATCATATTATTTTGAATTTTTAAACTTTGGTCCATTGATCTAATATGATCATAAAATTGAGTAACGGTATTAAAACAACAATATAATAGCACATAAACAACTTTTTTTGTTCTATAATAATATGCATTTAGTATAGAATAAATAAAATTGAATGTATTAAAAACATGAGTTATTAAAGAAAATTGTGAGATAAAAAAAATGTAGAAATGAAAAACATACTAAGCTGGAACACTTTATGAATTTACTATTACACAACTTTATTATCAAATTTTGTTTTTAGCATTAGTTGACATGTTAGTTTGTCCATACATGCAACGTTTTAGTTCATCTACAAAATACCGACATTGCCCTTAAAATTTAATTAAAGGAGTCATTTTAAATTTCTTTTGTGGCCCTCTAAGAAAAATAAAAAAAAATAGTATAAAAAGAAACTAGTTTAAAGTTCTTTTGAGTTAAGAAAAAAAGTAATATAAAAAAGAAATTAGTTTAAAGTTTTCTTTTCTTTTAAATAATTCAAAAAGGTTTCTAAATTTTATATTTCTTGAGAACTATCCATGTTTTCTTTTTTTTTTAAAAAAAAAAATTAGACATCTAAGTCCCCGTAATAATATTTTACTCTTAAATAAACATAACTAAATAATAAATTTATTAATTTCTACCTATTCTTTTAAATGTAGATTATTTTTCAAAGAGTCGTCGGAAAAAAAAATTTCCACAACAATAAATTTATGTTTCGTCGTCCTGGGGTTCTTACAACCAACTTTTTGCAAGGGTGATTAATAATTGATAAAAGTAGTATTTTTTATAGTAATTAATTAGGAATTTCATTATTTTCTATAATTATGTAAAATAAGTACCTCTTCCACAACCATTTAATAAAATTTTTTTATAAATAAAAAATTTTTATCAAACGGTAGGTATTTTATATAATCATACAAAATAATAAGATCCATTAATTAAAAGCTTGATGACTTGTTGCTGCCTTCTCGGCATCCCTCCCGCCACGTGGTCATCACCACGCAAAAGTCAAATGTTAACCGCAGTTAAAAGACCCTTGAAAAGTCATTTTATCCCAGCAGTACTTGTCTGTAGAAATTTTAAAGCATTTATAGTTCTTTTTAATTAAATTACAAAGGGACAAAAGTTGTTCAACATTGTTTTTTATGTTGCCATATGTATCATAAGTCAAAGGAGCACTGAGAAAAGAAAGGAGAGTACAAAGTCATCATAATATTTATATCGATTAAAGAGAATATAAGCAAGCCATCATAATGTTTATGCCGCTTGTGGGCACCTTCCCCCCCCCCCCCCCTCCTCGTGAGTCTGTGTTATGAAAGCAGATTTTCTCATCCATCGAGAGTAAATTTTCTAATTTAGCTTCAATTAGGATGCCTCTAGGCGGACAAAGATTTCGCTAACAAACTTAATTCTATGTTTGGCTTTTTTATGTGTCTAATAAGGAGGCGGACTTATAAATACTCTTAATTTTACACTCGATTAATATCTATCTCTCTATCAAATTTGATACTTAAAAACTTTTAATACTTTCCGATATTTTCTCTCTCCCTTTCGGTTTTGTTTTCTCTCTCTCCTCGCTCCGACTCCTTTTCATCTGCTGGGTCACCAACACCCATCATGGCTTTCATATTTTCAAAGTTACATACATTGCCGGGAATGAGCCAATAAAAATTGTTGTTCTGAAAGATTCGCAACTTAGAGAAATATTATCCTTCAAAGGACCATAAAATTTATTCGAATGTAGGATCAGATAGAAAAATATTGGGAAAAAAAATTTAAAGCAAGATAGAAAGAGTGCGTTTGGAAATGACGCGATGCAACTGCACGGTCAAACCTAACTTTATAAACGCTTGACGACTGAACTTTAACAACTTGGTAGCCATTTTTTTCTTAATTTTACGTCATAACTATAACTTTTACTCTACAGCGACTATAACTTAAAAAATAAAAAATATCCCACTTATAAATGTGTCTAAAAAAATTAAAATATTTAAATTTAGTAAATCTCATCTATTAATTTATCTTAAATTCAAGTGATATTAATGAACATAAAACTGAGGATGTTTTTAGTGACTGCTCATATAAGTAGTTAAATCTTAATCTTATATCAAAATAAATACACTCGTGACAGGAGATCTACCAAGAATTGAATTAAAAAAAAAAAAAAAAAAACCACTTATCCAAGTTTCATAAATGGAAAAATATTTCAGTAGACTTGTGAGTCAAAAACTTTGAATAAGAGGACAAGAAAAGTTATTATGTCCCCACAAGCTATGTCATAATTACGCTGCAGAAAAATTTGATCCAAGGAGGCACTCGACAATTTATAAAATCTCACAAAAGAAAAACAGTTTCATGTTTTTCGAAAACAGTGTGCTTATTGGATAGGCATTTTAACTCTCTATAACACAATAAATAATTCATCACTGACTCTAATAATTGGGACAGGGCAATTATATCGGCACACGAAAAGTGGGAAAGACTAATGGCAAACACTACAACCGTAGTGATGAATAAGCAAAATTTATAATAATAATACTATAATGTCAAGAATTTTGTGGCAATCCGAATGGCTTTCCAAAAGATCTGTTGCGGAAATCCATCACCAACCAATGGCAAAAGGCAAATGGTGCAATAATAATGTCCACAAGAGCACATTGTTGGGCACATATCAATATCGTAATTAAATAATATGCATTTATTAAGTGAAAGAGAATCGTTTTGGGATGCCCAACGCTGGGGCCTAAAGCACAAAGACTCAAAGACCCTTTTTCGTGTTTCCCTAAAATTCCGTAGAGGTAGATAAGTCCGTATTTATTTGTAGGATGAGCTAAAAGACGTATGTATCTAAACTCCTACTGAATTTTAAATTGTAAAAATGCATTCAAGGGGGACAAAAAAAGTACAAGAAGAAGAAGAAGAAGAAGAACAAGAAAGAAAGAAAGAAACTCGTACGCTATTGCTCACGGCTCAGAAACAAGCAACAACCCCGGCCCCTACACCATCAGCACCTAAAGAGGATCCCGAATCTTGGAAAAACCAGTGAGGGCAGATGGACCTCCTCCTGCACTTGCCTCAAAATAATCATAATAACCCGGCTCCAGAGTTTACCTACGGATAAGATTAATACGTGAAAGAATCTAGCATCTACCAATTTTGAACACAGACCTCCTAAACACCAATACTTGATCATATTGCACTTCAAACAAAGTAGGTCTTATTCAGTGTAAAGCAGTTGATCCGCATGCTTCAACTATAGACTAAAATCTTATGATAAATCCTCGTAGTTCATGTCCTTGTACCAGAGTCAAGGCTTGCCAAGTTTCCCACAAGCAAAACCTCATGAAGTTCATGTGCTCAGGGACCCACGAATGACCCCTTCACCCCCACCCCCCCCCCCCCCCCCCCCCCCACCCAGGTCCTGGACTAGGAAGTATGCAACCTAGTAGGGGCCGGCTTGGTTATATATCAGAAAATATACTCATATGCACCAACTCTGACAACAGTAGAGATACACAGCATGCATAATTTATTGAAAATTAACTTCCAAGGATATCTGACATGTGTATTACCATCACATACTACAAACATAGCTCAATTTTTTCTTTAAATGATATCATCTCTGAAAGGTTGATAACAAAACATAAAAGAAAACGATTACATATGGCGCGGTTGTAACTGTTGGGGAAAGTACCAAAGATATGTAAAATCTTCTCATGAACTTTTCTAGTGACTTATCTCCTCAACTTTTAGAACCAAAGAGGAGGGCCAAAAAGGAAATCCCAAACACATACGCATACCCAAAGACCAAGTAACGAACAATCTTTATCAGGACTCACCAGTGAACATGTGAGACTATTGACTCTGGCGCGCCTAAAGCCCTTCCCTTTAAATTCTCTTCTCTGCCTACCATTTCTATGCTTCTTCTACACCTCTCCTTTTGCTCTCCCCCTACAAAGAATAACATACAGAATCTCTCATCTCTCTCTATCTCTCTTAAGATATGCCGGAGAACATGGGGTCACCACTTTCTAGTTTTCTCAAACAAAACAAGCCTTTGTTCTTCAGGATCTTTTTTATCTTGTTTTTCAGTTGTATACCTGATACAGCCAACCTTTGTTCTAATCTCTCTTTAGCCACCACGGCAGTTCAAACTCATTCTGCTTCCTCTGATTACCATTTCTCATTGAAGAAACTAACTCTAGATGGGTATTTCAGCTTTGAGAATATTCATCATGCAGCCAAGGACTTCGGCAACACTTACCATTTCCATCCATCAGCCGTCTTATACCCTAAATCAGTTTCGGATATTTCCTCCACAATAAAGCATATCTTCAATATCGGTTCTGCTTCGCAGTTAACTGTTGCTGCTAGAGGCAATGGTCACTCCCTCCAAGGTCAAGCACAAGCTCACCAAGGAGTAGTCATCAACATGCTTTCACTTCAAGAACCAGTTATGAAAGTTCACACAGGTGAGCTGCCTTATGTGGACGTTTCTGGTGGTGAGTTGTGGATCAATATTCTGCATGAGACTCTTAAACATGGACTTGCACCAAAGTCTTGGACAGACTACCTCCACCTTACCGTAGGGGGAACTTTATCTAATGCCGGAATTAGTGGTCAGGCATTTCTGCATGGACCTCAGATCAATAACGTTTACCAGCTGGAAGTTGTCACAGGTACGTTCAAGCAAACTATATATTATTAGCCACGATGGACAAAAATCACAGCCCACTAGAACATGGTATGAGTATCATTTTGCCAAAGATGAGGGTGGCATGGCAATTTAATTATTTTGAATGTGGTAAAATGACAACTGCACCATCCTCTCAAGCTATGGGAAGCCTTTACTGTGAATCGAACCTAATATAATTGTTTCTAGTTTGACTACCTAGTAGTAGATGCATTATCAAAACAGAGATAATAGGTATCACGTAAAAAATCTTATTTGAGAGTTTTGGTTGCAGGAAAGGGAGATGTGCTTACCTGTTCAGAGCAGCAGAATGCCGACCTCTTTCATGGTGTTCTTGGAGGACTAGGACAGTTTGGCATCATCACCCGGGCTAGAATATCGCTCGAACCAGCACCAAAGATGGTAAAAACATAAATCTGTTTGGAAGTGTAACTCCCTTCCTAACAATGTTTATCAATTTTCGCAGGTGAAATGGATTAGAGTGCTCTATTCAGAATTCTCCATTTTTACCAAGGACCAAGAGCATTTAATATCGTCAGAGAGTTCGTTCGACTACATTGAAGGATTAGTAATAATAAACAGATCAGGCCTCCTAAATAACTGGAGATCATCCTTCAATCCAAGAGACCCACTTCAAGCCAGTAAGTTCAATTCAGATGGAAAAGTTCTTTATTGTCTAGAAATGGCCAAATACTTCAACCCAGATGAGGCTGGTATCATGGACAAGGTATGACTTGCCAACAAACTACTCCATTGCAAACAATAGTCTCTGCCAGCAGAGAATTCATTGCTAACCTCTATGCATCATGATGCAGAAAACTGAGAGCCTTCTATCAAAACTGAGTTTCATACCATCCACACTCTTCCTGTCGGATGTTTCTTATGTAGACTTCCTGGATAGAGTGCACGTGTCAGAGATAAAACTCCGAGAAAAAGGATTATGGGAAGTTCCTCATCCATGGCTGAATCTTCTTATACCCAAAAGCAAAATCTCAGACTTTGCTCAACAGGTCTTTGGTGAAATTCTTAAAGACAACAGCAATGGACCTATCCTCATCTACCCAGTCAACAAGTCCAAGTAATTAATCAACAGGTCATAGAATTCTGTATTAATCTTTTTAAGTTCACCTTTTAAACCTTGTTTCCCCTCTGGTTGCAGGTGGAACAAGAAAACATCTTTTGTCACCCCAGATGAAGATATTTTCTACCTAGTGGCATTCCTATCGTCCGCATTACCATCATCAAGAGGGACAGATGGGTTAGAACACATAAATAACCGAAATCGAAGGATTCTAGACGTCAGTACTAGGGCCTATCTTGGGATTAAGCAATATTTGCCCCATTACAGCACCCAAAAAGAGTGGCAAACTCACTTTGGCCCTCAGTGGGAACTTTTTGTACAGAGGAAATATGCCTATGACCCTTTGGCAATCCTTGCTCCTGGCCAGAGAATCTTCCAAAAAGCAATACCCTTCTTATAACACTACTCTCTTGCATGAGTCAATATTAAAAGAGGGACCTTAAGTCATATGGAACCGTTATTTAGCATAATTGTACATTACTAATAGTTAATTTCCACTTTCCATACATTATTGGGTCTCCACCACAACCATAATAAAAATAGATAAGTAATAAGCTCTTTCAAAATTTTGTTGATAACTGGAATTATAATTCTGCAATTAGATTGCCTCTACTGATGTGTTTCTAAACATAAAATACAGAGAGCCATGTGCAGTCGGTTTCTGTTATTCCCAATTATACCATAATTATTATCTTAAGAAAAGTTCTTATAAATTAAGCTTCATAGAGTATGTTTTCTAACTTAATAAAGTAAACTATACATGTTATTATCATGGACTAGATAGTATGTACCCCTCCTTTAAAGATGCTAAGAGATGCTATTGTGGATATAAAATTTCATAAGCCAAAGCATATAATGATATGTTATTCAAAATCACACAATCTCAAGAAGCAGAAAATGTCAAAAAAGTTTATTGTAATGACTCAAATACGTATAAGAAACAAAAAGGCTACTCTTTTTAGGGTACCTCTCTCCACCCAAGTCCTGGCCTACGTACTTCTTCCCGCGGTTGTTCATAATCTTGAGCATCACGGATTGAAGCTTCAAAATCAGTTGAATCACTTGCAACAGGAAGAAAACTACTGATATCATCTCTAGCTCCAAATCCCCCTGCCCTTACAACATCATCAGGTGTTATTATGGCCTCCATGTTCACTTCACCAGAAGTGTCCACGTTTCCCAAAACTGCATCTTGTGGAACAGTTTCCCTGATATCCCTATCAACCGCATTAACTTGCTCATGCTCCCTCTGAGATCCAGGAGAGGGTTTTGAAATATCTTTCTCATCCATCTTGGCGAGATTAGCCTCTGTTGCTTTGTTCCTCGTGTCTTTTCCATCTTTATCTGGGGAATCCAAACTTAAAACATCAATATGAGAAACAAAAACCACCATATGCAGATAATGTGTTGGAGCGCAAAAACATTTTAAGAACTAAGTTAATACGTGAAAAGAGTATCAATTACAATCACTCAAAAGATTTCTATCAAGGGATTTACGGTAACCTTATCTATAAAAGTAAAACTAAAATGACAAAGAAGTCTCTCAAAGAATTCAACAAAATCATTAGGAGTTGCACATGGCAATTGGGTTGCATCCACTCCACTACAATAACATGATCAGCAACATTCCATGGATGTTTAACTAACGGCTGTAAATATATCTCATTAATTTAACTATTGAACATATCAGGAGATCTTCATCAGGGGCAAAACTATGAAAGCCTAAATCAAGAATGCTCACTGTGAAATTCCAAGAATGCATCTATTGCTGGACCCTGCAAATAATTGTATGGTTGGACACGGTTGTCCTCAAACGCATATCGCTGTAGTGTTCTCGCTCAATCTTGTCTTATCCAGCAGTTATATGAGTGCAAAAAGAAATATGTTGAACCAATTTCATGTTGCCTTTTTTCTGCTTTTGACATATTTCAAGACTAGCTCCAGCAATTAAGTCCAGAATAAAACAATTCATCCTCCTGTTTGTGGATCCAATAGTAAAGCTTTGGACTTGAAGTAAATTTCACGACTTTGTTCTCAAATAGGCTGTCCTTCATAGTTAGTATTCTACTACTTGGAACTCTTTTACTTTGACTTACCTCTAAATAGAGCTTAATGCCTGTTTTAGTTGAACAGGAAAAGATTTTTCTTTTTAAGACAGACAATATTAAAGTTCATGCACGGTAAAAATAAGTTTCTATTAGTAAGAAACTAAAGTGTTACACTTTAAGCACTGAAAAACTTGTGCATCAACAGGAGCAAAACATCAATTCTCAACTATAGATTAAAGTATAATTAATGAAAAGAAATGTCCTATCATATGGCTCGAATTTGTCTAGCTAAAATTTGTTAAAGTCCGGCAAGCTGCTGGTAAACACATCACCTTATACAAAAGGTTTGTTTCTGGTAGTCTCCTTTCATGCACAAACACTTTATTTTGTTTTATTTTTCATATTGAACTACATTCCCTTTTTTTTTTTCAATTATTATTTTACAGTCTAAAGACAACCCAATTCCCTCCCCAACCATGTGATAGGATTGGAACCCCAGACATTGATTTCACTTAAGAAAGTTTACCAACTGCACTAGCTGGCACCCACAAAATATTGGAACAACATTTACAGACATTTAATAGCAGAAATATGACGAGTCATTTAGGCATTGAAAGCCCAAACAACTTCCAGCCAAGCTGCAATAAATTTGAGCACAAGAACAAGGAGAAAAGATGACACATCAACAGTCCATATATTCAAGGGGAGGGTTATCAATGTACGGAAAACCGAGATTGCCTGTTATGGCATTGGTATTATCTCTACTCCTAATATTCTTATTTCTCTACTCGGTATATTGTCCATACTAATGAAAATCTAATTAAAGTTAAGCAGACTGATAAAACATAAGACATATGAAGATAGTACCGTTCAAAACTCCGATGGACTGATAATCCATGATGGATCAGAAATTGCAGATGTGAAACAACACAGAAGTTCCAGTCAATTATCTCTCTTCTGTCAGAAATAAGAATCTTTGCAGATCTTCTGAATGGATCCAACAGAACAAAAATATTGTAAGAATATATGTACAAAATAAAACAAATTATTATCAATTGACGTACTATTCAATCTATGCAAAAAGGATCCAAGAAAACAGTTGGTTATAACAAGAAAAATTTCTGCAAAACGACATGGAATAAACACATAAGAAAGAAACAGTATCAGAAATTTAGATATTGTTGTGTATATTACATTTTATCGTCTTAGCAATAAAACGCAAAGTGAAATTTCCTGTGGCACAAAACAAACTACTGCCACAGATATCTTTAAATCTACAAAAGAATGCCAATTAGATATCATCATAGTACACATTACCCTTGAAAATGATATGAAGTTTCAGAATCATGACTGTGGCTCAGTTTAACATGACCTCTTAAACAATATAATGAAAAAAACAGGAAAAATTAGCTACGGATATTAGGAATATCTTTTGTTCACCCGACAAAAAATCTAGAAGGCCAATGTAAAGCTTCATAAACAAAATAGAAGTACAAAGCTACATACACATATCTCCCAAGAAATCTCATGTGGATAGGCAGGGAACTTATTTTCTTCTCAGAAGTTACAAATCATGATCCTCAAAATCATGATCATTTGGCTATTTATCAGAATATTTATTTATTTTTGTCAGAGAGAGAAAAAAAAAAGAAAAAGAAAAACCACTTATTTACATTTATATGGGCTCCAATAACACCTTTCTGCACGTGAAGGATTTTAGAAGAATAATTGAAAGACAACTTCTTTCCACAAAATTGAAACTTTCACTGATTCTCCATAAGAGACCAGAATCCGCCCAAAGCAAAGCATAACCATCTATCTGTCAGTAGCAGTATGTCTTCATTTCCGCGTTGGTTCAGTCAAATTTAAGTTTCTTTGAAATGACTGAATTATCCAAACACTTTCAAGATTTCTAATCAATTCTTTTAAGTTTTAGCTCTGGTTTTAAACTGTCATACCAAGGAACTTTGTAGAATGATGCAACTATGTATTTTGGGAATTAACAAATTATGTATTTTGAAATTAACAATATTTTGCAGAGACTTTGTACTTAAAAAAAAAAAAAATTCACTCGGGAAAAGTATTTTCTGCAGTGACACATGACTAAATTACATTTTGTATGCCCCAGACCTCCACTAAGATGTTTGAGTAAAACTTTTGCGGAGAGAGGGGAGCAGAATGATTAATTGCTTCTATAACCTTAGGAAGTCTTTAACACAATTGATAAGCATATACAACAGTAAAAACTTCAAGAAATAACTGAATCTGATTGGTCACCAACAACCAACATTCCATAAAAAAAGAAGTAATACTTGTCAAGTTGTAACTAATGCATACACATCCTTGTGATTACATTATATAGCAGAAGCACAAAGATTTTTTTTTTTTAGATAGATTGGTTTCCCAATAAAATCACAAGCTTTCAAATCAAGCAGCACTCAACTAATCAGCCTGTAAACTCCTTCCTTCCATAGTTTTTTTCTTTTATTCCCCTCCAAATTTTTAATAGGTTTGGATGGAGATGAGAAATCTCACTCAATAAACAATGACACTTGCCCCTATTGTCACCCAAACTCAGATGACAGCACATTCACAGCAAGCTAAGATATGCCCAGGGGCCGAAACCTTCCTTTTATAGATTAAAATGCTAGTTATGAAATATGATCCCCCATGGGAGATTTGACAAAGAGAAAAATGTTCCAGGAAAATAATGAAAACATGAAAATAACATATAAAATGACAAACAAGCTATAGACTACATGTTTTAGGAGTTTAGAATATGTCAGTTATCATTCAACAAAACAGTTCATCTCACAAATCCAAAGAAAACACATTCAATGATCGCAGTTAGAGTATGCACAATATATTTGGGCCGTTAATAGGTCTCATAAGCAAATTTTGTATACATTTAGATTAATAACCAACATATTTAGCTTGGACAACCATTTTTCTATTTATCCTAATAGAGATGTTCTTGGATGATGAAAATTAAAAGAAATAAAATAAAATAAAATTCAGTTTCTTGATTCCCACTGGCAACATCCGTCTGAAATCCTCTCTACAAAATGTTACTGAATATGTCAGTTTCTATCACGAAAATGAAAATAAAAATGAGCATTTAGGAGCATCAAGAACATCAAAGCAAGAAAAGATTGTCAAATGATGTGACAACGTTTAATTTTCAATTTCAAAATGCACATAAGGCTTCAAAACAGAAGTGTGTGAAAGTGTTACAGTGTTATAATCTCATAATTGTGACATTCACATCCAAAGTCAGTTTCACCTGACACATTTTAAATTTATCCCACACAAATACACAACCTTAGTACAAACATAAGGGATAAACTCATAATTGTGATACTCACATCCAAAGTCATTGTCACAGACCTTGACACTTAAAATTTATCTGAGACAAATGCAAATCCTTGATACAGACATAAGGGACCCTCTAACAGTTCTCAAGCATGCACTTTCATTTAAACAAAGCCTTTGAATATTGAGGCTGGAGATATATAGGATATTCAAGTCGTAAAAAGTAATTATTCTAAATTTAGAGTCCACTGGGAGTAAAATTCAATCTCACAAAATTCACCTTTCACTCCACAGACCCAGCAAGCTAATTATAGACGAAAAAATCTCCCTCTCCACGTTTCTGCCACCATTACTCAAAACTGTTATTCTCTTTCTTTCTATTTTGTCTTCATTTCGTATTAGTGACATGATAATCTCCACATTTAAGATACCATATCTTGTAGACATAAAACTTCCTCAAGTCATATCAAATCCAGAATATTTTTCAAAATGTCAGTGGACGTAACACTGCTCGTCTCCCTTAAATTAAAACATGCAATCCTATTCATTAACCGAACTGATAGAATAAGACGACCAATTCAATGTTTAAAGAAAATAACAGATTTCATTCACCTCTCCGAATCAAGTATCTCTATCACTAAAAATTTACCACGTTAATCTCCTAAATCATTTATATCCATCATGTTCAATATGCTTCTAGATCAGTGCCCTGAATCCCGATTTGCCATCATCAAAATTAAGCTTACTTAAACTTCCTGTACTTAATGCTAATATACATAAGAATGTTAATGGAAGAAACCTTCTCAATCGGAACATCAAGAAAAGGGCCATTTTACCCATTGCCAATAAAGTAAATTATAAAATGAAGAAAGGCAACGTAGCGTTATATAAATATCACATACAAATATCATAACAGACATGCCTTAATACTCTAGTT
Organism: Luvunga scandens; assembly: GCA_030449905.1. Classification (NCBI taxonomy): domain Eukaryota; kingdom Viridiplantae; phylum Streptophyta; class Magnoliopsida; order Sapindales; family Rutaceae; genus Luvunga; species Luvunga scandens. The sequence goes on along the minus strand of JASUUG010000361.1, from coordinate 1,201,186 downwards.
TTAGAACCCACAAAAATAAAAAGACTCGTAGCTTCATTGACTTCACGACCACTCCAATGTTCTCATCAAATAAAGAAGGAAAGAAAGAGTACAAACAATGTTTACCTGAGACTGAGAAAGAGAATGAGCCAGCAGAGTTACACGCTCTGCTCTGCTTGCTGCTTTGATCTGCCTCAGCTTGAAGCATTCTTTATTCCTTGCCACCTTTATGCGGCATTTTGTTTTTAATGATACGCATGGAACCGAGCTGGGCCTTACGCCTGTGCGTGTACTTTACGTTGTGGTGACACCTGTCTGACACGAATCAGTGGATGTGGACGTACGTTTATTTTGCAACGCTGTTGTCGAACCATCATTGGACCACGTGGCTGGGTACAAAACATGGGTCACTTTCGTAATTCCCCCCTTCATCCCCTGGTTATTGCCCGTTCTTCTTGCTTCCCTACCATGGGTGAAAATTTTCTTAATACACTGCTTCTTAGATGGGTAGAAAATTTTCCTTCAAAATATATGGGAAAATCAAATTATTTGTGCAAAATTAGTTTCCACATCATAACAAAACATTCCTTTTTTCCCAAGTATCCACATTAGACCTGGTGCCGTTTTGAATAGCCGATATCAAATTAAAAAAAAAAAAAAACCCTTACATAGAACTCACCGTCTCTGTGAGCTTATTATATTCCCATTTAGATTGTTATGCCTAACCCATAATTAGATTTGGGATCCCAATATTGAAATTGCAAAAATATTGTAACATCAATTTATTACATTATCATATTTAGGGGAAAACAAAAACATTTATCTGTTAATGAGAAGGAATAAAAAGAATGTGAATTGTGAATATACAAGAAGACTAGAAGATGCTTCACGTGTTACAACAACTTTGGGATAGCCCCACGAACATTGCAACCAAGTACCAAACGGGAGGGTTAAGGAGAAGGTAGGCCAAATTTGAGTAATTTAAGTCCATAAAAATGAAATTAGTGTTCCACCAAATCAAAAAAAAAGGAACATGAAATTAAACATAAACGGAACTATGCTTCCTTCAACTATCAAAACTTCAATTGCATGTAATCGCCATACTAGACGATTGAAAATAATCTTATAGTATTGTCACAAATATCTTCTGAAAGCTGCCACTTGTCTGAGTATTCCAGTATGTATCGTAGCATCATCCAAAACAAGT